>CM017797.1:70596925-71196925 GCA_008086715.1 Sitobion miscanthi | reverse complement strand
TGAAAAAATGGTGCTAAAATCGACCACCTGATAATCGGCGGAATTTGAATGTGCCCAAATACACGACTGTAAAATCACTGAATACCAACGTAAAATAATAACGCGTATACCTTATTTATTTTGTCGTTATTCGTGACTACATTGCAGCAGTGCGATCGTTATAATATTTCTGTATTATTATTGCCTCTGTATTTTCGTATATTATGCCGTTGTACAATATATTTTATGAATTTGTGTCGGAAAGAATGTGCTCGCGCCATACTCAAACAGGACTCGTGTAGGTAGGATGTCTGTGCAGAAAAATAACACATTACATACCTACCTATATGTGCGCGATGGCACTATAAAAATGTATATAATTGGTGCGAGTAGGTATATTGTATACTACCCATATAATGTATTGTATACCAGCTACACCCCACTGTCGGTAATAACCGCAATTAATGCGGCAGCCGCACGAAAGGGGATCGTCAACGCGATGCAAAATGTGTTCCCGTGGGGCCTCGTGATTTCCTGTTTCGTTCTGGAACAAAATCTGTCTTCTCGCAGTAAATGTTGAGCACACAAGGGGTGAAAAACTTTATTATATATATCCACGGCCAACGTTTTGCCGTTGTTCCGTCGCCCTCTCGCCCTAACCGTTTGCTGCGCATAAAATATAGTGCGTACATATATTATGTATTATTGTAAGTATATTTATATACTATATAGGTAAGCAAAAAAATAGGTACGCGTTGAATTGGACCGGGTTGTAGTAATATTGTTTATGATTATTTTCCGGTAGACATTTCTCCGTCCGTGTAACCGTCGCGCGTTCATTGCTCTTTATGAGCTATAAAATACATATATATATATGCACCCTTATTGTATAACATTGTGAAAATTCCAATAACTAAAGGGTGTACGCCATGCATGGTGGGCACATATATTATATATACCTAATTTTTCATAATATACGGATGATGATTGACGGGCAAGAACTCTTTAAAATATTATATAGTTGTTCCGGGATCATCAATTTGTGTTAGATATTATATAGGTACACTGCGTTTAAAATATGTACAAATAATAGTACAAATTCATTGAGCTCACAGACTGTCGAGTATTCTTATTTCACGTTAGCTTACCCGTACTGATTTTGAACGTTTATTTTCAACTAAATAGAATCTTAGTCACCGACTTCACTCCAAATTTAAAAATACAATAATAATATATTACGTATTAAGGTTTATAGTCTTTAGGTAATATAAATAATGACCGAATTATAATATCTTTATGTATATTATACAGTATACACTAACGATTTTATATTAAATAAATTATATCCTATTATTACTTATTATTTATTATAGCAGGTAGTTAAAGTATAAACAAAATAATAATATATACGAGTACAGCTTCGTCTACTGCGCCTTATAGAGTTAAATAAAACAAAAATAGGTATATAATATTATATAATATACCTACCTGCTATTACCATATTGTATAATTTATAATAATAATAGCATTTTATTTAAAAATCTTAAATCAATTTCCAGTGAAATTGCATTAATATTGCCTGACAGGGGCTATTAATTGTGTATGGTTTATTGTACGCTAAACAATGGAGCGAAAAGGATAACATAATAAAAAAATCTTTAATGAATGGACATTGGACACGATAAGGAGAATAATTGTAGGCGTGCGTCGAGCCGAGTCGGATCAGTGTGCAGACCGCGGCAGGTAAAAAATGTAAAATAGTATTCCTCGACTAATATACACCTTCGCACGCTTTGTTTGTACACAGTACACAGTATACCTACCTACGCGACAACACTTTTTAAATATTAATTTTAAACTATGACTTTTTATTCTAAATGCGTAAGTATATTTATAAAATCAACGGTATTACTATAGTATTAGATATATATATACGCTTATTTTGTTATCGGTTACCAATATCGAGTACATTGATTCGAAACGTTCATGAGCATTATGATATAATATATAGTGTATTAATTAAAACTATGTGCGGTGCATATAAGTATACATATTTTATATTCCATTGTTTGTTTGGCCCATATGATTGTAAACGAGTTCTCTTGTTTTATGTATTCTTTTTCAAATAACGTTGGGGAAACAGTGAAGGTATGCTCGGAACTGCATAAATTTGAACGAATATCAGTTGCTGCACAAGACACTGAGAAACGTTCAGAAAAAACATTTAAAGAGCCTACAGTAAAGGTTAGGAATATATTATATTCTTGCTGGGAAAAAAGTTGGTTTACGTCCTTTGAATTTCGATAAAACAAAAAAGAATTTTGTTCAATGATATAAATATTATTTAGGAGTTCATCCTTCATCAGATTAACGAATGATGGATATATAACTGTAGAAAATGATAACAAGGCAATGTAAAGCCAAAAAGAGCATATTAAGAGTTTCATAAAATAGTAGCCCGAAATACATGATCATACTATAATAATTATTGTTTACTGTTTTCTGCATGGTACATATATGGCTGACATTGCGAAACGGAGACTGTAAATTCAGGGTCGTATAATTATTATTTATGTGAGATTTTTGAAAATTTACAAAAGGGGTGTACAATAAAAAAGATTGACAACCACTGTTATAGATAATCGTTTACTGCAGTATATACGATTAACTGACAGAAAATTGTGTAGTTGTTCAATTTATTATACAGAGATATATATACCTATATCAAGACTGGGCATTAACGAGTTTATAAGTTAAAGTTAAATTAATTTAACTTTTTAACTTAATAAGTTAAATTTTTTTATGATTATTAACTTAAGGAATGTTTGAATTAACTTTAAATTAACTTGAGTTAATTTTACATTCAAACAAGTTAAGTTAATTTCAATTTAAATTATTATGAAATATGTTTTCATATTCGTATAAAATATAAATACCTATAATGTTATTAAATTACGAATATTATCAATGCCCGTTATTTTTCGCCATCGTCGCCAGTTGTATTCCTATTATTATAAACTATTTTATATATTTTTTTTTTTTTTTTTTTATTTATTGATACGGCTTCAACATTAAAGTCATTAGCCAAAACATGTTTACAAGTTATTTACATCTTAATATTTAATAAAGGAAATACAGTATAGTACAGGTATATGGTGATATGTTATATGTAACAATAATATAAAAATTATTTAGATTCTATTATATAGATTGGTTATTTTAAGGAATGTTATTAAATAGTTAAAATTGTCTATACTTAAAATATCTCTTAATGTTAGGTGTGGAAAAATTTTTCTTTGTTCTATTAGATTAGGGCATTCTAGGAGTAGGTGTGCTGTGGAAATCGGGGCGTTGTTGCAGAGTTCGCAGTTTGGTCTCGGTTCTCTTCTCATTAAGTGGATGTGAGTGATGTTCGTGTGTCCAATTTTCATCGTGTCCATATCACTTGTTGTCTTCTCGTACTTGAGGGGGGGTTCGGGTTAGGTATCAGAAAAGGTTTTATTTGGTATAGTTTGTTGTTCAATTCCTGGTCCCAGAGTCGTTGGTGAATCATTTTGCTACTTTTTAAGGCATTTCGGGCAGTGTCCTTGAGAGACGAAAGGTCTATTTTGGGAATATTGATTTTATATATTATTATTATATTATACTTATTATTACGAATTAATAATTGTATAGAAGGTAGCGTGGACAATCTACGGTTCTTAGTAATACCGCGTTTATTTTTGGATAATTTATTATTAATTCGACGTTTTCGCCGATAACCAGCATTTTCGATTTCCGACGGCGTGGACACGCAAATTGATGGTTCTCATTTTAAAAGTATGCTAATAAATGTGTGGACTGTTACCTAATGCTTTTGGAAAATAAAATAATAATTGTTCTTTGGTCTAATAATATGAACAATTTTAGGTACCGATTGTTTTAATTTTACCTAGATGAAAACAAGAAATTTTTTTTTTAAGTAACTTAACTTGAGTTAAAAAGTTAATATTAAATTTTGATTAACTTTTAACTTAGTTCAATTAATAAAAAATTTTGAATTAACTTTTAACTATTAACTTGATTTAGATTTTAGTTTAACCTAACTTAACTCAGTTAAAAAATATCATTAACTTGCCCAGCCTTGGCCTATATCATATAATATGATGTTTTTGGAACTGCATCCCTCCAGTTGACTGGGATTAATTGATTCGTTTTACGTAAAATCCCTATGAATATCAACGGCTGTTGAGTGTAGTAGGTTACGATGTTTACACAGTTATAAATATGCACTAGATGCACTTCATAATATATTATGTTTAAAATACGATGATTTTTGATACGTATCATAATATTGTATATTATTATGGAAATTGAAAGGCGCACGTGTTTTCCGGACCGTCGACCATCCGTCGCGCATCGCCGTGTTATTGTGCGTCAGTAAATAATATATTTTTAGATAATAGTATACCTATACCTGTATAGTGACCGGTGTGATATCAGATTTTGTCGAAATCAGTTGTATACACTTATGACTATTTTATACTGTGAATGGCGAACGGAAAATCGTAGACTTACTGCATTCCTCGTAAAGCAGCCAACGCAAGTAAACATAATTTGTAATTTGACGAAGAAAATTAAAGCGAGTCTATAATTATATAATCAAAATTAAAACGAATATAATGGAAGATGTAAGACAAATACATATACCCGTTTGAAACAAACACTGTACTCCGAAATATGCTCTGTGAGAAATGCTGCTGTTGGTGTATAATTTTATTTTAAATACGCAACCACTAAAAAATGAGCCCAACACTGAATGCATTTGTTTACGTCACGACCCGTTCACTATTTTCTATATTATTTATCTTCGGATATACCACGGAAACGATTATATAGGTTAGGACGTTACAGGTACCTATAACATGTTTTGTTATTGTTACAAATAATATGCATTATATCAATGCATACATATAGTTTATACGCCAGCTGAGTAATTTATTATAATAATAATACAATAACAATATCTGCAGTGTATTATATATATATAGGTGCGACTACGATCTACCATCTTTGCAATCAACTCGTAGAGCTACAATTATTAAAACTGTAAATTATTATTACCCACTTATTATAGTAATATTATGGTCATTGTATATAGGTATAATGTATAAGTAACTCATGCCCAGCGTACGAAATATCCACGAATAGACCTATATATGTATCTATATATATAATATTATAATGTTATTATAGTCTTTGTAAAATGCGATTTTGTATCACTGTACAAAATCGATCAGTTTTGACTATGTACACACACACACACACGCATGTTCACTTGGAACAATTTATAATATATACAATTATAATTATCAAATGGAGTAATTATATTTATAATTATATTTTGGAGTGGAACTCACCATGAAAGTTTTGAAAAATATTTGTTGTCTTTGACAAATTACTATGGTCTACGACGCTGCAGAATTCCTTTAAATGAAATCTGGAACGTGTTATCGAACCGATTGATGTAGGTATGAATTTATTTCCAAAATCCCATTTTATAAAAGATAGGTACTACTGCAGGCCACACCAGCTGCCGATCACAAGTCACTGATTGAACTTCAAATTAAGACCGAATATTCATGTTTATATTTTCCTCAAGCCTGGATAAAGGGGTACAGGGGGGGGGGGTGCTCGGTCCTGGGGCCCATATTTATCCCCGAAATATAATTTTTTTTAACCCATTCAATACCGTTTAATAAAATATAAAATAACTAAATGATGGTAAATGTAAAATTGTTATTCTAATAAAAAATAACAATATGATGGAGTTTATAAAATATGAGTTGTGGACTATATATAACTTCATTGTACTCATAATACAAAAATTGTTATTCTAATAATTAATAACAATAATATGATAAAGTTTATAAAATAGGAGTTGTGGACTATATATAACTTCATAGTAGATACTCATAATACAAAATAATACAATTAAATGTGTTATTTTAAAACTGTATAGTGATACAATTTTTTTGAAGTGAAAGTTGAAATGGGGCCCTCTACGTGTATCTCCGGAGCCCAAATGATCCATAATCCGTGCTTGATTTTCATCATCTAAATAGAGTAAACATTGGCTATTTCATTTATTATTATTAAATTAACTATTATTACAGATAATGAATTACGCTGTCCGAAATATATACGCACGTCAAGTAAAATAATGTGATTTTCAATTCACATACGGCGGCAAAAACGAACCTGCAGACAAGCCATGCGAAAACGAAACAAAGCTTTGGTGCGCAGCAGTAAATAGCTATTAAAGGAATATTATAATATTATATCTTCCCTGTGCGGCGTCGTCTCAGCGGGCTGTCGCCGTAGGTACTTGTAAATACGAATATTGTAACATTAAATAATATATATAATATGAAGAATAGCGTTTGAAAACGAAAAAAAAACGTTCGTGTCTTTTGAGAGATTGCTTTTTAATTTTTAATTTTTCTATTTATCCTTCAAGCTAAGAGTAGGTATGTATAGGTACTACATAGTGCAGTTGTTCTGAATATAATATAATAATATCTAATACCTAATAATAATCATAAACCACCCATTAATATAGTAGGAGGTATAAGATTATATTAATATTATATTATCGTATCGAAATAAACATTTTTTTTTTTTTTTTTTTTTTGATATTTCCTACCTATTATAATATTATATTATACATATTATTATTAATATTATTATAACGATGTTGTTTCCATACGCGTAAAATAAAAACCGCTATATAGGCCACCGGGACGTCGGATCGTCAATCCATATAATATTATAAGGAGGGTATGAAGAGGGTATGAGAAGGATATAACTATATCATTATTATAATTATATTATAATATTATATATATTATATAGGTACAATTTTACGATTCTATAATGAGCCCTTAGTGCGAGCATATTATGCGTCGTCCAATGTAGCGCAGCGATCGTATTATTATTATAACGATAAATAGATAATATTATATGGGTGGCACGGCGGCGGCGTGATGGAGCGAGATCGAGCTATATATAGGTACAACCGGCATGGCAGCTGCGACCGACGGTCATATTATACAGCGAACTCGCGCGAGCTCATCGCTATCTATCGCTTCGGACCGAGTTGTCTAATCTCTGATCCCTCCCTGTGTAACGGCGTTTCACATCAAAAAGTAAAAAAATATAAATTACTTAAAATATGATATATTTTTCGATCCACCGCAAATCGTAGGCACCTACATACCCACATAAATATATAATATCTTAAGGAGGGGGGGGGGAGATACTAAATTGTTATTATAACGGCAACCGTCCGGCGGCGGCGGCGTCGCGGTCGCCGTCGTCCTCGTCGGAATGATAATAAAAATTCTAAAGCCTTGTCGGTGGGCCGCGTATATATGGACGACCGCGACGACGACGACTAATACTCGTTAGGCCACCCAGTTAGCGTCACGATAGGCACTCACTGGAGCTGCGTAGTACATAAAATTATAATATTATTCAGAAACGCGTTGTGAATGCGCGCGCGCGTGTAATAATAATAATAATGATTCGGTATTATTATTATTATTATTGTAACGCCGCCGTCGAGCGCGCGAGGGGAAAGAATAATATTATAAACGAAAAGAGAGAACTATATAGCGACGGGCGAGCGAGCCGCGAGTTATAACCGCGCGTAGAATACGGCGAGAGCGATCGGTCCGGCGGCCGTTCAACGCTGCGATGCTCGGCGATGGCGGAGGGGGGAGGGGGATAGCCGTGTCGCGCTAATAAATTACGTCCGAGATGAATCGACCTGGTATCGTGTGATGGTTAACGCGACGGCGGCGGCAGCGCTATACGCGCTAGCGATGCACACAGGCGCACGGTCGCGATAAAGAAAACATAATTTAGTGTCTAAAAGAGGAGAGGGCCGCCGCCGCCGCCGTCGGTGTCGATGTCGGCGTCTGTGTGTGCGTCGCGCCGTCCGCCGAGCCGACAAAGGAGGCGTAATTAAAGGGTTAAGGCGGCGGAGTGTTTTTCTGAGCGTACGGACGTATGGGCGGTGCCGAGCTCGCTGATTGGTCGGCCGCGTCGGAGCTGCCGCCCGGCGCGCGCCGTCCCACAGCCGGAACCGTCGTTCCCCGCCGTCCCGCGCCGCCTCTTAATCCGACGACGACGACGACGACGACGGTGCCGCCGCTGCACGACGACCGACAGCCGCCGCCGCCGACGGATTAATACTCAGTGGACTCGCCGTCAGTGCGCACCGACCGCGTTTTACACACACGCTCTCGTCTCGCTCCGCCACCGCCGCACATAATATTTGTTTATAATAATATTATATAGTTTCGCGACGTCAGTTCGGTTTCGTTTTCGCGATTTATTTATAATTATTGTTCGGAGTTACGCGTCGTGCAATAACGGTTATAGTTTATTCGGTGGCCGCGAAAGTATACCTTATACATTATTACAACATTATAATCTCGCGTTTTCCAAGTTCGGACGGACTTACGGTGCCGGTCGCGTTCAGGACATGTGCTGTTGATGACTCCGGTCGCGGATAGCATGAAATCCATAGCGTTGTTGCGCACCACCACCACCAACAACAACAAGAGTTGTTACTACGGCGGTTACCCGACCGATCTGAGCGGTTACGCCGCGGCCTCTAGGTGCCGATCGCCCCGGAGCCCGGTGGCCGACGACACGGACGACATAAGCGTCGGCAGGCCGTCGCCACCGGCGTCGGCCGAGTGTTACGCCCGGCTGCACGACGACGGCGGCGGTCATGGGTCCGATACGTCGTCGTCCGGCGGCGGTTCCGATTACTTCGAACCGCTAAAGAAGTTGGGCACGGTGCAGATCGACAAGGTGAGCTACGGCATAAGCGATCGCAAGAGCTACGCGCCCAAGCGTCGGGCGCACAGGCAGCACCAGCAGCATCAGTTGTTGTTGTCGTCACCTCCACCGCCACTGCAGCTTGACGGCTGTCCGGCGTCCAACCGCGTCGATATGATGACGATGACGGCGGCCACGCAGCAAGGTGGCCGGACCATCCCCGGTTCGTCGGCCGTCACCGATGACGCGCAGCCCGCGGCCGGCGTCAAGTCGTTCAGCATCGCTGACATACTCAGCCACGAACCGTCGTCGGCTGGCGGCAAACCGCCGTCGGCCACGGCGTCCGAAGACTCGGCCAAGATCGTCAGACCCTGGGCCGAGGAGTATCAGCCACCGTGCAGCTCGTTCGTGCATCCTCCACCACCTCCTCCGCCACCCGCTCACCGACAGCCAGTCGTCGGTGCCCTGTTCCCGCACTCGCTGTTCATACAGCACCTACAGCACCAGCAGCAACAGCAGCAACATCACCATCACCAGCAGCACCAGCATCACCACCAGCACCGGCCAAAGTCTGCCGACTACGAGACGTCCACGTGCACAAGCGGCCGGTCCAGCACGGACGGTAGCGAGTGCTGTACCAGTCCGGAAATAGCGAGTTGCACACAGTCCAACCCGTCGTCGTCGTCCGCGGCCGCGGCCAGGAAGCAGCAAGCGGCCGGCAAGAACAACGACAATTCGTCACCGCTGGACGCGCTGTTCCAGATGACCAGCAAGACGTTCGATCAACTGCACGGCGACCCGTCCGGAGCCGGTAAGTGCGACGCCTTAAATATTTTCAAGCTATTTCGTTTCGATTTTGGATTCGAGCGCAGTCTCGGCGGGGTTTTTCGACAGCAAGGGGAGGGGGCTGCACATAGTGGAAAAATATTTATTTCTTATTTAGGTTCTATTGTGCGTCATCGCCGATCGGTTTTATCACAAAAGCTTCTGTTTAATCGTCGACACGAGGAAATTAGTTATCGTAGGTAGGTATAGTATATTGCCATCATTGAAATAAACCATCGCGAAGCGCATTTAATGCGATGAACTGTAATAATATTATTTCTTCATCAAAATAAATTAACGCGCCGTGAATTATGAACAGAGGTATATCGTGTATAAGCTGGTTTCCAAAATTGATTGCATTTTCTCGTCAACTCAAATTACCTGCTAATGATATATTATTATTAATCGCCAAGCGGGTAATCGATTTTGTCAACCACCGTCCCGGTTTTGAAACATATTTTAATATCCAACTCGTTTATTCTGTCATAACTGTAGTAGCTATATAATGTTAATATATATACACCATGAATTATGCACACAAGACGGCAGTCAGACACTGTTAATAGGTTTTTATTGTAACGTTTCAAGGATTTTTTTCTCATTCAAACCATTATAGTTGGCATGCGCCGATGTGTCGCACATTTCGATTTAGCCTATATATATATGGCCTAAAGCCATAGTCAGCCAGGATATATAGGTATAGATATACGCACCTAAGTTATATTATTGTCGACAGTGATAATACATATTATATAGTCGGAACTCGGCGGGATATATTGTCTAAACAGTAAAGACATAATGATAATATAATAATGAAATAATTGCGGAATAGAAAGATGAAAAATAATTTAGAACGGACGCATTAGTTTTCGACGGACATAATATCATATTATATTGTTAAATTAATGACGAAAAAATGCATCCACCGAGTAGTATATTTCTGCAGTCGGTTTAAATGCGTGGGATTAAAAAATAAATAAAAAAATTATTACCCATGATATTTTGTAGGAGGATTTCTAATAACAGCTCGAGAGAATTTTTTTTAAATTCCACTCTTTTATGTGTTTGCTGCGCCGTGAAAAAGTCATATAACCAGCGATCCGATAATTAGTTTTCGTCGAAACTAGGACATTCGACACCCGACTGTTATAGACACTTGATGCCAGTTGATGATATTTACTACAAGTGGACGAATAATACCCACAGGCCACAGAAAGACTTTTGACACCAGACAATTGTACTATTTATTTTAATACTATAGTTTTGTAATGGCAACTATAATACCTATAGATACCTATATTTAATAGTTTAGGTACTTTATTATATTATAGAGACTATATAGCTAGAAATTAAAATGCCTAATACTAATGATAAATAATGGCGCGACATTGATTGTATATTTTGTAACAAAGATTACCAATTAATATTTTAGATAAACGGTACATGCTACTGGATATATTGCAGTAGAATCCCATGGACCCAAATGTATACTTTCCAAAGAATGACCTAATTATTGAGTAAAAATTTGGAAATTTAAAATGCGTATTTTTCTTTTTCATTTTACAAACTTATAATTAACTCGCAGTATTCAGTTTGTCGAAAACATTTTGGATCAATTGCTAAAAACATAATGTTTATATCATGAGAAATAAGTTTTTGTACTAACATTATAAGTTTCCATTAAGTATTAATTGCGCATTATTTAAGACAGTGTTTCATTCATGAATTTCGGACCGTTAATCTACCACTTTTTAAATTTATATTATATTAATTTTATTTATACCTATTATTAACCTGTTTAAAATATTTAAATTTAACTTTTCATAATTATAGTTATTAAAATCAATATTTGTTATTATTATGCCTTTGGACATTTTTAAACAAACGGGACTACCATTTAATTTACACAGTTTACAATGTTACAATTTACACAGACAAAAAAAATTTTAATTTTAAACAAGAACTTTGTGAAACCAAAATTTAATTTCGTCAATGACGTTCAAAAGTTCTCCTCTTTCGCTATAGGTTTCTTTTGATTTTTGGTATTTTAACACAATAGAACTGCAAGCACACTTATTTCACTACTGATTATATAATATGTGATGGTCGACTATATTCAACTGGATTATATTTGTATGAAAATAGTCATCTCATCTGACGCTGTACTTATATTAGTTATTACACAATATTAGTAATAAATAAACGTATATAGACGAAAAACAACGAGCAAATTCGATATCAACTATCTAGTTGTTTTATCATGGCTCAATTAGGCATATTATTGGACGGAATACAGGTTACAGCCATAAATATAATTCTAGATCTGGGACTGAATTATATAAAATATAACTGTCATGATACTTACACACAAATAATATGAACAGGCAGCAGTTAATAGATCTATAACTTATAATACCGGTCAATTGTAAATTCCACTAACCTTCTCATGGTCACATTTTGTAACGTCATGTAAATTCCACCGATATCCAGATTTTTTATTCAAATAAATTTGTGAATTCCGCCGATCACAACGATCATTAATACTTAGCTTTTAAACAAACTTTTACACTTTCGACTGTAATATCTAGATTATCTGTTTATCTAAAGACATTGGTTGATGAACCTAAACTTTTCCCAATATTAAATTCCAAACAATTTCACATCAAACACAGGTCAACAATAATATTTAACATGCTTATATTATCCAACATTAAAGAAAATAATATTAATTTAAAATGTGCATGTTCTGTTTAGCTAAAATAGATGAGCCTTTCTTACATATTATAAACTATTATTTAATGTTATTAATATCATATTTTTGTATCAATTACTAGTAAATAAATGTATATATACGCATCATACTCGTATATTATATATTATATACCTACCAACTGATATAAAAATGTGAGATTTATATATTATGTTCTTGTAATCAGTGGCAAACGTCTATTTTCTATTTTTTTTCATTAACATACACGTCTTAAAATTTATTAAAACGCACCTACTATTTAAACATCGAAAATTAACAATTTCGATCAAAAGTTATTGAGTTCCCTAAAACCAATATATTATAACCAATAACAGTTTTGTCCGGATTAGAGTTAAGTGGAGGTGTATCAACTTCCACCGATAATAATAATTGTGAATAATTGTGTGTATTAAAATATAACTGTGATATCATTAAAACGTATTAGACGTGAATAATTATAATTCGTTTAATAAATTAACTATATAATATATGGTACAAATAATAGTAATAATATAATAATAATATAATATTAATCCGGGGCAATCGCCTCGAACCCGCTCACGAATCAATATCATCATTCATCAGTAGGCTATAATACTTGATTATCTAAACAGAAAACCTTAACAGAGACGTAATCAACCGGCTGTTTTCGGGGTTTAATTGTAGGATGCGCACGTCTTACGAATTTTCAACAACCACACCAATACAGAGAGGGCCGTACAGCGAATGGTTTGCGAATCACAATATAATCGAAGACATGGCCGTTGCGAAAATGTAATGCACATTGTATTACAATGTTTAATATAATAAGCATAATGTTATACAGGCACAATAATATTATAAAAGGGGTGTGTGGGGAAAACAAAAATCTTCAAACGATCGATCGTCCGCGCAACAACACTCGAACGCCGAGCGCGCGCGCTTACACTGAACCACACAGACACACACACACACAGACACACACACACACACACACACACACACACACACACACACACACACACGCATACACACATACACATACACATACACACACACACACTGCAGAACGCATAAATATTGTTTAGGTGAGAAATAAAACCGCCCTTCTGACGTCCCGCGGCCGCCCTTCACGGACCACCCCGTAGTCGAGGTACCCGTCGCGGGGTCGTCTTTACCAGCTAGCGTGATGGAACAATAGAATAATATACCCGACGTACGTTATATTGGTCGTCGTCGTCGTCATTAGGAGGTTAAAGTATACGCGGCGTACCTATAATATATGATACGACGTGTTGCGCCGCTGCACACGTCGCCGTGTAATAGTATATAACAACAATAAATAACGCCTAAACTCGGGACCCCGCGCGTATAATTAAAACATTATTTGTATATGACGTATTAATAACGTGGAATGGAGAAAATGATAATAACAGCGACCAGCGATACGATATTATACGGGAAAATTTAATTATATTACGCCGCGGCGAGGTGATGTGGTGGACACAGGGAGCAGATGTTGCGTTCTTATATTCCCTCTATATGACGGCCCCGCCGCCCAGCGTTTTGAGTTTCCACGTCCCTGGTCTACTTGTCGCTATGCCTAATTTATGTGGTCTTGTGATTCAAATTTTATTTTTTAAGCCCCGTTGAAATACCTGCACGCGGACCACCCTCCGCTGTAACGGTATATATACCCACCTATAATAATAGTATGTATACGCAGTACGGGCTTTTTAATAAACCGCCTCTCCTGCCTCTCGCGACGTTGCTGCAGTCTTTAACAACGATCCGACGACTACATTTTGAAATATTCGTATATACATAATAGCAGGACGATATTATATACCTATACCTTGGCTTATGTGATATTATATTAACGTACTGCGTGTTATCATTATAAAATTATATTACACAGTCACGAGACTATTACGATGACAACGGTAATATAATATAACGTAAAGTACAGCGGAACGGTGTCGCGTACAAACGTTTAAAGAAAATACCTATTTCTGCGCCTAGGTACTTTTTTCTCTTTAATTTAGACTTGTACTCATCATCATTTGCGTTCCATGAGATTCATACGAATCTGAACGATGAATGTAGGTAATACAAGTTTGGTATAATGTGCCAAATATACGTTTGTTTTTAGCACCCCTTGAACATCAAACTATCGTGTTCTTTTACGTTCCAACATTATTATAGCAGCAGAGGGTACTAGCAGAGTATAGCATATTATAACAACTATTAAAAATGTGATACGAATTATAATCCCTGCAGAATTTTAAATTTTTAAAATGTCATATTTTATATGTAAGCTACTTCCACATGAAAATACAAACTAATCCAAAAGGAGAATAATATACTATAATTTTCACAATGTTTCAAAATATTATATGATTTACCTACTTAAGGACATATTATATTCGATTTTAGATACTTTTTTTTATCATATTAGTTTAAAAAAAAGAAAAATTCAAATGACTAACATTACCTATATTTTATAATTTCATATTTTTCTGTAAGTTATTATTTTCCTTCAAATTATGAATTTAAAAAAACCACAGTTGCTATTTGTAAAATGTATATATTTTATTATTTATAAACAGTCAAATATTAGATTGTTTTTTGTAAAAGACATAATAAATTCTCCTACCTAAATCAATTGAACGGTTTTATTTTTGCTGTACAAACTATTGATTGATATTATGACGAGTGTCTTATATATTGTTAGCTAAAAACAAAACATCTTGTAATTAAAAAGAAATAATAATGTATCCATTTATTTTAATTTTTAAACAATTTCAGATGTCCAGAGCTTTGAATCGAAAACAATCTTATTCGAATTAAATAGAAACTAAAGACTTTTATATTTTGCTAAAATATAGAATGTATAAAATATCAAATTACAAGAACCGTGCAGCATTTTTATCATAATATCGCCATTATTATTTATTAGTTTATTACAATATTGTTTATAGCATCAAGTCTCGGGAATCTTAAAACGTGCGGCATAAAATAACTTTACCGCTAGTTTTTTTAGCCCTTTCTGTTATAGTGATATAAATTCGTAAATTTTATGGAAAATCCGAGCCTTGAATAATGAGCATATAGTACATGGGTACTTTCAACGGTCCTAAACGCGCACGGGATGTTTGTGAGCATATTATAATATGTATACCTACCTTGTTTATACAGTAGCGCATAATATCGATTTTCCCTCACTAAGCAGCCGACAGCAAATTATAACCGACACGCGAATAACGTGTCAATCTCGTCGTAAAGCAGCACACAATTTCGCCGTGTATTTTTCATATAATTTACGTATATATATATATGGATATTGATTTTTGTACGAAAAGTTCAACATTACACTATTTTTCGTCAATCCAATGTGAACTACAACAAAGCTTCATTTTCGTATATTTATCTATATACTGCATCATAGTTAAATAGGTACGTATACTGCAGTTTACGTGTTACTATCCATAACTCGACGATCAATTATTGGATTCGACGACTTTCGATCTATCGACGAACACGTTTTGTGCACGGTGATATAAATTTTCTATACACTCGGTGAATACATATATATTATATTTAATTTTAAATTGTACGAATATCGCATAATATACGTTTGGTAATTTAGAGAAGTGCACTTGTCAGGTGGGTTTCAACAGTTTAAAATTTATTGTTTCAACGTTGCATAAAATTATATTACGGTGCATATAATACAATATTTCGCGTGCACATTATATTATAATATATCTACATTTTATGAAATTTCTTTTGCTGAAAAATGAGTTGGACACAATACCTTTTGGTCATACATATAAAATGGACAACCTTTATGAAGATAATATTTACTCATTAATTTTGGATTATTTATTTTTCGATACATGAGATTTCGTTTGCATTTATTCAATATATAACTGTGGACGTTTCAATGTGCATAATAATAAACTAGTAAGTAATAACCGTCGTAAATGTTGAATTTAGGCACATTATGTTACGTTATTTTATTGTTTTAAATTTGTGGTCGAGTGACCGTGTTAAAAACATTAAAATAATAAAAACCGTTGAATTCTGTGTTAAACTTGATATCTATTTGTATATTTTTAGCGCATACAAGTCGTATATTTCCGCGTTTTATTTTTTTCGTTTAATGCACATAATGTTCCGTGCTCTCTGGTCGTGGTAATTATTATTACTATTACTGTTGTCGACTCTGTTAAAACAAACGTTTAATAAACCGTTTTCTCGTACACCGTAACGCGCGTGGCGAAGGGGACGTCATTGGATTTTAGCTTAATAAATCCTCTCGTGTGCGGATCCCGTCGTCGTCATCTCCCTCTGCCAACAAACCGAGGGTAATAAAAACAAATCTGTTTCTAGACGGCCCTGATGGTTATATATCCCTCCAAACTTTAACCCCTCGTCACCAGCCCAGCAGTGAAATTTATGTCGTTTGGCGGCGCTGGCGTTTATTGTGTTCAACATTGTTCCATTCCCCGTAATTCCCGCACTGATGCGACGAGGTAAATAAAAAGAAAACCAATTGAAATCTAAAACGCGTATCTTGTGGCTGTTCTTCAAATAATTGAAATCCGAATCGACCACGTTAATTTAGAGAAGAGAAAAAAGACTTTTACAAACCTGTATAAATAGGTATTTGTCCTCCATATTATATTATATAGCGTATAAGTACCTAGGTAATAGCTATTACATTTATTGCATTATTTTTTTTTAAATTTGGAATACGTTTTTTTGCTTTTTTGGTGTTTAAATAAATACTTTTATCACTGAGACACAAAACGTTTTTGCAGGGAATACGGATGTACGTTTACCTATCAACGACTATTGAAAATAATACCCACGGATATATATAGGTAAAATAAACCGTGGGTAAATTTGTTTTTTTTTCATTAATAAAATAATTAGGTATAATAAAATGGAAAATCAGTAAACATAATTTATGGTATCTAATAATACTAAATAAATATACTGTATACCACATTATTATTGTTTAATTATTGTATTATACATATATATATATATATACGTATATAACTATTATAAGTAAACAATTGTTAGCCTGCGGTGACCCAAATATCGAGATTTGTCCTAAAAAAAAAAAAATTAAAACCCTAAAAATATCATAATTCTATCGAAATTATATTTTTCAGTAGGGACTGATTAAAGATATTATATTATTACCCTGGTATAGAAGCGAAAGCAGGATTTTAGATCAGTTAGGGTTTGTATCTAAGATTTATAATCATAGATAGGTATCATTAGTACATATAACCTATGTGCTTTATCCCCATATCCTCTCCCCAAAACTAAATTAATAAATAGCACCAACATTAAAATTCGGAAATTATTCCAAATGCTTATTTTTATATTTCTTCCAACTACAATATTATATTGTTCTATTAAACTAGAAAAATAAGATTTAAAAAGTTATAATTATAATAATATGATAATCAACATACAACAAATCTAAATAATAAAACTGTTGATATCTTTGGGTAGACCATACAATGTTTAACAGATTATATCTTTTACAAATTAAAACAAAAATCATTTTATACTTTAATTTAGTAATTTTATATAATTGATCATAACAAATTTTATAGTTATTCTCAAATTTAGTCGATGATTAGAGTATTTATTATTCAATCTAGTCATCTAGAACCTCTTCAGGCCAAAGTAAATGTATAGGTAACAACTACGATTGTGGCAAACGTTTAACAATGTGTTTTTATCCACGAAAAAAAACTGAAACTAAGATCCTCACCGATTATAATGCAATTTTACAATTTATTTTATTATATCTATTTAAAATGACCAACAATTAATAATTATTATACACTGTGTATTGATTGTGATAGGTAAATAAGATATTTTTCTAAAAGGAAGACATTTTAGTGGGGTGTTAAACCTTACCCTTCGTATACCGCTGCCCGGATCCAAAATATATTTTTAATTTCAGTTTAGTTTTATGCAAGCACATTAATGCAGGGAGTTTAACGTGTAATGTTTACAGTTTTTTTTCTCTTTACGAATATTAAGCCACGTTCCGACTATTATTATATAGTAGTATATTACTCTATATTTGCAGTTGTAGAAATAATATAATTCTCGTGTAAAATAAATGTCAAAAAAAGAGTAAAATAATTAGAATGCGCGCGCTATCTGTTCAAAACCCAAACCCAGTAACCGGAAACGGTCTTGACTCCTATTAGGCATAAACCCTAAACACCCTGCTTTACGGTACAACAAACACGACGTGGTAATGTGGTATCGTCAAATTTGTACCTAGTTTTTATCATGACAAATATTGTTGTAACGCCAAAACGGTGTGCACTGTGCTCAGTATACCTATTTAGGCAGCAAATATTGTCACTACAATAATGTTATGCTGCAGTACGGTAGGTGTGGTCGCGTGGTACAAATATTACCACTCGGACGACGGTATAATATTATACGATATTTGTAGTAGTCTTTCGATTTCAAGTATGTAAAATAAAATCACGCACTGTGCGTACAAAAGTTTGTTTCGTTTTCGACGTGACCGCGGTAAACGACGTCGCCGATCGTCGGCGTGGTGCAGTGAAGTCATTGCGAATCGATTGACTTCGGCGCGCGCATTTGTTTCACGTTCCCGCGGAAACCGCGACGGCGCTGGTAGCAAAAAAATTAAATAATAATATAGCGCCGGAGCCGGTATAAATGGAATATAAGATAGGTAGACCCTTTTGTTCGACGTGAGACGACTTCGATGATGTCTTTCGTGTGGAACAACGATTTACAGTCCGCGGCCGGTGGCGACGAGGACTATATTGTAATATACACTTGCTACAATATTAAAATATTTTCGATATGAATCGAAACAAAATTATACACCTAAAACGGGCGCGTTTACCGACACGACCGAAATTACATTTCCTCCTCGTATACGCGTGGTAGGGAAAAGCGTGTGTGTGTGGACGAATTGTGGTCAGTGATAGAGCTTAGGATGAGAGAGCGCCGCTGCAGTGGATGGACGATGATGATGATATTGTTACTCGTTACTATTATTATTATATTACGAGGTATATTGAGACGGAGATGAACGGTAGCCGCCGCAGAATCATCTCGAGTTGTGCGGTGGTTAATAGCACGTGAAATAACGTCGTCGTCGTCGTCGACCTGCAGTGATGCGGCTGGTACGTAGGCACCTTACTTACCTGCAGCACCGTGTGAATTTGATTATCGACCGGTAATAATAATAATAATAATAGCTAGTAGTAGAAAAAGACGCGGGCACGAACCAAACGGATGCTGCTGTCATTATAATAATATTATTACATTAAATTATCGTTATTATTGCTATTACTATTATTATTAGGTACTATTATATTACTATATTATTATACTGCTGTTGTTATACGCTGCTATTGCGGTGGCCAAGTCAATGCGGTCGGTCAGCCGCGTTTTTCCCACACGCCAGTTATCCGGTTTTTCCCGCGCACGTACTATACTGAAGCATTCGACGTTTATTATTATTATTATCATCATAATCATTCAGTGCAGGGACCGTGTATCGCACACACTGCTCGGAGATTGCTTTCTCGCCCGGCGGAAGTCTCTGCTCCTTCCTCGGCCGGTAGCCGCAGCCGCAGCTTCCATGTACAGAGATCGCGTGTACCCGTTTTGTGGCTTTTATTTTTTAATGTACGTTCGACGTAAACGGTTTTGCCACTATGTACCCGCGACCCGCCCAAACGATCGGGTACGTGTCCGCGGCAAATTCGAGTTTTTTTTCCCTCGTAGAAATCACGTTCGATCTAGTTCTCCGATTCGGTTACCATCTCGCGGCATTCGCGCATCGTATCGATAAAACAAGATAAAGTTGAACAGATATTTTCGCCTCTTTGTTTTAATGAAAATTGTTTATTTTTATACATATATTTTTTTGCCTCGAACGATTTATTCTCGAGTGACATATATACTTGTGTGCTAAGATTAATTCGCTATTTATCTACTCTTCTAATCGTCGTCGTTTGATACCCAAAATAATTTAATTGGCCATACGTCAAGAAATTTAGTTGCTTTAACAAGGCTAAAAACAAGAGCTAAAAACAAACTTTCGGGCATGGTCGTCCGAAAAGAATTATATGATTATTATTATGTTCACATTCCCGCACCATGGTTTGCAAATATGATATTATGTAATTTATATAGAAAAGTAATATCTCACGTGCAAATTTAATCATAATTTTCACAGTTATGTAATATGTAGGCACAATACCACGATTTATTATTGTTTGCGTTTAAAAATTATTGTAAATAGACAAAACTCTTTGATATTATATTTGTTTAAAGTATGTCGAAAACATCAGAAAGCGATCAAGAGGAGAGGGGGACAATACAACTACGTCGACGATGCGTAATATATAGGTACCTAAGATAGTAATTATTACCGGTGTTCAAAATTAATAGCGTATTAAATTATAGGAATTAAAACAGAATAAAAAAAAAATAGTGCAAGGTGGTCGTAGGAAATGCGCGTAGGCTCAATTATAGTAATATTATTATATTTCAAATTACTAAACATCTACATAATCTATCCACCGTATCATAATAATATTCAGTATAATTCTTGTACTATGTGTTTTTTTTCTTATTATTTCCACGCCGATAAATAAATTCTAATCATAATTGTTACGACGACGACCGGTATCCACGACTAGACCTATTATACACATCGTATGTATATATACGACCTACTGCTATTATAACTGTCGCCGTGTTCGAATGACCGCGTTAGTGTAGGTAGGCATATTATGGTATGGGAGACGGGACTATTAAATTTAAACCTCGCCAGAATTCTCTTCTTTTATTCAAAATGTTGTCGGCCCCTTTTTGTTACGAACTGGCTCATTGTGATTTGTACTCTCTCTCCGTTCACTGTTTACAGGCGGTTGGTACACATTTTAGGTTCGATCAGTTTTCAGTGATAGGATTGCTCAAACGTTATTTGTGTTATGATTTATGTTGTGTACAATACAGTCCAAAAACTAATACAACTTCACGATGGTATATTATAATGATAGCGATTACAAGTTTTTAATGAAATAAAACCTTCTGAACGTAATATGTTGATATCATGTTAATGCTGTAATGTGTTAATTTAAAAAATGTGTCTGTACAAAAATGTCTGTGTCGGGATTGGTGGTGGCACACTCGCACTATCGAATAAGCGGATAAAACGCGGTTGAATCAAATCCTATCTAATTCTCCAAGAACCGCTCGGAACTGGAGTTTTGCCCTGCGCGCGTTTATATCCGGCGTCCCCGCCTATAACGTAGGTACGGCGGAAAACACCAACGAGGGTGGGGGAAATGGGATATCTTTATGATGCGTGGATATACAAATTTTTTAATTTTATCTCATATTACAGCACATCGCGCGCGGGTCAGGGTGGGTGAGGGGTCGATGAAAAACTAGTCTGTTTCCTCCTCTTCCTCCCGTGTATCGTTTTGTACCTGCAAATCGGCCCGGAGGCTGATGCAGTTGCGGCGGCCGCGGTGGTCATTGAGTAATGAGCATAATATAAGACGACAGAGTGCACACATACAATATATATATATATATACTTATAGGTATATTATATTGGTGTAGTACTTATATATATAGATATTGTGCATAAGGGGATAGGAGCGAAACAAAATCCGTACGATTTGCCGGCGCGTTTGTTGTCGGCGGCGGCCTAAAGGAGTGGCCGGACCGGCACCTTCTAATTGGAAGGCAGAGGTGTGTGGTCTCAAAGGTACCGACAACCTGACAGAGCCCCACCACCACCACCGCGAGCGCCTCCGCAAGCTCTCCAATCCTCTATACATGTATATATATACGTGTGCGTATTATAATATATATTATATGCCGCCTCGGCGACTTCTTCGCGTCGATATATACACACACTATTATATTATATATATATACGTATATATTAGGTGCACGTATATTATTATTATTACTGTATATTGTCTATATGTATATTATACATTTCACTACTTATAATATTATATTATGTACAGGTATACGTGTGTGTGTGTGTGTGTGTCTTATCCGGCCCGTGATCCTCGGGACTTTTAATAACTTTATATATCCTCATATCCGGACGCCCACATACACGGGGCTTCGTGTTGTATTATTATACACGGTTATTTTTTTTTAATTTGTAATTTTTTTATTACTCCAAGTCTTGTTCTTATTATTAAACGATTTATGCATGTAACGCGCGTGCGCGCTCGATCAGATATCGAAAATTATTTCTGAAGATATTAATGTAATATAGCCGCGTGCGCTCCTATACCTTATAATATTATGTACAATATACGATTTTATTCCCGAAATGATTTGCTCTCATTCTTTTATACGCGGGCAGTCCTCGTTTTATCGTCATGGAATTTTTAAATTACGTCCTTTAATAAGGACGTTTGCGAGGATTGCGTTTGGAAACTGTATCGCATACCTACGCCGCCGCGCGCTGCTGCTCGGTAAAAAAAAAATTTTGGTAGGTACAGGTTTTATTTAGTGTATATACCTAAGTTAAATACCTCGCTCTCGTTTTCAGTATGCGATTATCATGCGATATATTTTTTTTCAAGTACTTTCGTGTAGTATACATTATATTATGTTAGGTATATATATACTAGAATATAGTATATATTTTGATAAATAGTGTCCAATCACGTAACGCAAGCTTGGGCGTTGAATTAGTTATAAATTTATTAACTTTTTAATTCGTGGTTTACTTTATAGTAGGTAGTAACCCTTGATTACCAAAAATGGCCCACCTTAATTTTTTTATTTATTATTATGTTTTAACGTTTTAAATAATTACAAACAAAAATTATAATATTGTTAATTACCCCTATTGGTAGACAATAGGTTTAGGTACTATTTTTATGTGCGCGGCACTATATTATAGCAATACATTTTATAAAATATGTAAACCATTACACCATTTACTATGTAAATGTATCTGCGTGCGCGTAATTATTTCAAATTTTTAACTTGTAGAACTCGTAAAATCCTGTAGTATGTACACGTACATAATATAATAATTTTAATTTATAACCGATTTTAAGTCAAATTAAAGATACATAAATAATTTTGCGTTTTAAGCTCTTCCCTATAAGCGATGATATTATACAAAATATTTGATAATTTTCTTATTCAATTCGTAAAATAAAAATCACGGCACAATAATTAGTAGCGAGATCTATACGTATCCAACCCCCTACGAGAACGATAATAATCATTGAAATTGAGTTTTCAGCAATATGTCTAACCTATACTGTATGTCTGCATACATATACCTATAAACCGGCAACCACAACCACACTAATATCTTGAATATTGCATGTGAAGTGGAAATCAATCGATATGGAATGATATGGTGTAAAGAATGAGAGAGATCGTCGAAATTATAATATGTATCTAAATAACATACCTACACATTGTAATTAATTAATACGATTATAATTTCGGGGCTACACGCGTTGCCCGACAGCAAATAAGTGATGGGTACGTCATATTATTATATAGGTTTGGAAAATAATGATCTAATTCAACCTCCTATTAGCGGGCTTTCAAAAGCGACGTCATATAATAATATTGTAATATGCGACACGCGTCATCTCTGCGTATATATTTTTTACTTGACAAATACTTGCCATACCTCTTGTTGTACGCCATCGTCGGCTCGTCGGCTGATCGGCCAACAATAATAATATTATAATAACGGTCGAGGGGGATACCGCCTCGATATGGTAGTAATTATCGTCGTGTGTATATATGCCTACGTAATGTCGTAATATATATATAAATAATATATTGCTTTCGACAACACAATCGGGTGGTATGCCGCCCGTGCCTCTTGCACGCACAAACCATATTATATAATATGTAAACGTGGTACCTGCTTTAATATGTGTATAAGTTTGCCGGCGTGTAATTAACTTTGCACCGTATATACATGCGCGCGCACACACGAATTTCGTATAACAAAATAATAATATTATCGCATTATCTACGGGAGAACAACACCATAAGGGAAACACACATACACATTGTATGCAAATTTAATTGGAGAGTCCATCATCCTTCTACTCCCTCTACATAGACGCCGACGTCCGTGTTTTCCTTTGTGGCCTCCTCCCGTCCTTTATTTTTGTTTTTGGACACATCGGCCTGTGTTATTAACTACTTAGGGCGCGGGATAAACACTGGTTTCGAAGTCGACCAACGAAATCTTCATGGTCGGCTAATGATTATGATTACCTATTGTCTACCCAGATCCGATTATGACTATATATGTACACTTGCGTATTATTATTATTAGTAATCGCTGCTCGCACTCCTTCACCGCGAGGGAAAACAATCGAGACCCCCCCCCTCCACCTCCAACCGACCAATGACTTCGGGCTGCAGCCCACCTGGTCCGGTTATCTACAAGTATCTGGTTAGGTTTCGGCCCCGGTTTTCCGTTTGATATTATGGGTATATGTTTTCCACCATTCCAATTCAAACCTGCTGAACTCACCCTTTTGCATTTCATTGGTGGTGTAACGGAGAGGATTCACAGTGTATGTAATAGGTATATATAATATCAACGTTGGAGGTTTTTTTAAAGTAATTTAAATGGGGTTTTCACCTGCGCGTTTAATAATATACGGATTCGTTGGGTGTATCCAAATGTACCTAATATGTCCGCCATAATATTGTTACACGAAACCACCTAGAAATCCCCCCCTCTCTGGTCTTTAGTCTAATATGACTCAAATAAATAATATTCTCGGATGATATAGTATGACGTGCAGCTACTCGGTTAGAATTCGTGCTATCTTAAAGCGAATCGTTTTAAGTATAAATGAAATGGGCTTTTTTTAATGGGAAAGTAATTGAAAATTAATTGTGAACTTTTTTTTGTACGCGTCAGGTAAATGTATTACACCTACTACCCGCGTTGATGACGGTTGACCGAATCGTAAAATTACACGGAGTTGATTTATGTTTAAGTACATACATTTAAAAAAAAATAACTCGATTTAATTTAGCGTAATATAATTATACTATTATTGTTTTTTTTTAAAGCGTATGTGGTAGCATGTTATTGGTAGGTACTTGACCGTAAGAAAACTAAAGTAGAAGGTACACCGGCCACCGTCAGTGATGGCGATATTTCGCTTTATTTTTCGTAGATACGCGCGTATATTCATGATCATATTAAATTGCATAGAATATTTTATGGGATGGGAAAACCTTAAACATATGAGTGGACCGGATATTCATTAAAAACGGTGGTTCATCCGTATATTTTATTATTTTTTTACGTATACGAATAACAAAATAAAACTGAAAAAATAAATAAAACAGAGGCGATTGCTGATGACATTAACGATGGAGGCTTTAAGACACTGTTCTCGTGGAAACAATCTCGCTTGCAGTGTATACGACCGTGATTCATCATAAATAAACGTGTGTATGAAAAAAATAATTTTAAGAACCAGCTCGTTTCAATTTCAACACGTTGTAATAATTATACCTGTATAGGACATACAAATTGACGAACAAAAAAAAAATTAAAATATAAACCTTGCATTTGAGTCATTTAAATTAATAAAAATAGAAAGTGCGCACTAAATCGCCTCAGGTGTTCATATAACCGATAATTTTTTCTCCGAATTTTATTCGTAAAAACGTGATTCAAATAAATTTCGTATCGATTTGAAAAGCATAAAAAATACTCCAAGTTAAAATTTGCTCGCTTACCGAGGAAAGGCATTGGAAATTGAAACATTGAAATCTGCAAAAATATGAGCATTGGTAAAAATGAATTAAAAAGTCACATAATATAATATGTACCTAGGGTCTTGGGGTGATATGTTTATCTATCGTCGTACCTATATAACCGAATATTGTTATAAAAGAACACTCCGGGGGGGGGGGGGGGGGGTGTACGCGTTGTTGTAATAATAATAATAGTCGTTTTTTTTTTCTTAGAGAACGCGAAAAACTGAACGTGCATAATAATATTATTATTATAATATATCTAAACGCACACGCGCTACCCTTTTGTTCGGGCGCCCGGCAAACGAGCGAGAGGATAAGCGGAGAAACAAAAGAAAAAACCCTCCCTGCCCGAATATAATATAGCGCGTAATGGGATAAAAAATCGAACCACGTGTAATGCGCACTGCCTACATAATATAATGGTATAATACACCACCACCGAGTTAAAATATTAATAATAACAACCTGAGGAGATAATAATAATAATAATAATAATACGAAGAGTCGTTTATACACACGCGGTCGTCGTTGTGTACACACGGATACCGTTTGCGCACACAAATTGATCCGCTACCTTAATCCTAATGAACTGCCGCCGACGCCGTATTAATCATTTCGTTATATTATTATTATATATTATACTATTAAAGTCGTAACAGTAGTAGTAGTAGTAGCAGCAGCTAGTCGTCGGCGGCGGGGCTGCCAGTATTATGTTCTCGTCGTTGTAATGAACACCGCCGCCGACGACCGTCGTCGTTGTCCGAAACGCACAAGACATGTAGTAGTTGTACAAGAGAGTGCCCCTCGATCATTATTATCGTTGTTAGGTATTATTGTTGGACCGCGGTGGTGGTTACCGCGCGAGCCGATCTATAATGATCTCCGGTCCACGCGGCATAAATACAGCATGGGTTGGGTATACCTTTAGCTCAAATCTCAATTACCGAAAATAAAAACCGGACGATTAGCAACGAAAAACACACCGGATCGCGTTGTCGTTATTATCATTATTATTATATTATACTATTACGCGTGTTACAGGATATAATATCGTGTGCACGGCGTGTAGTAGGTACGTCACATTATATATTAATATCAAACCCGCGCTATTATATTATATTATATCATATTATTTTTGTTGACGACCAGGACGGGTTTAATTGAGACATAAACGCGTGTAACGTCGTTGCAGTTGCCGTTGTCATTTGATTCGTTTAATAGGAGCACGCCGTGTACAGTGGTCCGCTGCCGCCACTACTTACAACTATACCATAATAATATTATACTCGTACTATCGTGTAAAATCTCGTAAATGGACCGGTAATGGTCGGCTGCTGATGCAGCGGCGGCAGCGACCGTGTCGGGGAGATTTATTTTTTTTACATCGTATTACTATTACCATTACATATTATATTATTATTATTATTATTATTATATTACATTATTATATGCCGCCGAGCCGGTCTCTTATAAAATATCGCGAGCGCCGCCGCCGACCGCGCGCAACATCTCAAAGGGAAAATGACGTGTGTAAATCGTTAAAAGCAACCCTAATAACGTAATATATAGGTAATAACGATGATTACGATGATGGCAAACTTAAAACCACTGTGTAAGCGTGAAAAGGACCGTGTCGGCGGTTCGTCCTTTACTTTTATTCAAATTTATTTATATTATATTATTATACTTTTTTTTTCTGCTGCGCCTGAAACCCTTGCACAGTTGTAGCCGCCGGCCGTCCTTTGAGGAGGACGCGGGCGGCCGACGTTGATCCTTGTTTTTACGACATCCCTAACTCTAAAATATAAACATGCAGGAACGGGGTTATAAAAATTAACCGGATAATATCGTGTCAAATTGGAATGTCTGTTTAGCCGTTTAACTCGTTATGGAATCGCCGGAAAAAGATACCAGCGTTGTACATAATTACAAAACTTCAGTATTTCATCAACCATAAATAAAAATCGAAAGTTTAACGATGAAAAAAATAGGTCTTTTGAAAATGAGCGTTTTTATACTGGCAGCCGATTATGTCGAAACACTAATAAAACTTCCCCCTACAGTCAGTGGAGAGGAAAAAATCCGATCAGGATTCATCCCGTGCTATACCATCATCTCTATCACTATCACGCTCTTCTCTCTCTCTCTCTGTCTTTATCCTCGTACTTTGTAGGTACTGCAGTCTATGTATATGTATTATATTATAGTAGAGGGACAAAGAGACGACGACAAATCCGAGGAGTTTGCGGCGTCACTGGGATTATTAAAATTTCTGATTTGCCAATTGGTCTCGCGCGGCGCGGGGTGCACTGCTGCAGCAAAGTCCCGGGAACAGCGTTTGGGGTGGGCTGCGTGCGGCGGGGACGGTGATATATACTGTTTGTTAAAAGGCGTGTTGTGTTGTTATACAGCAGTGAAGTAGAGGGTGGGGGGGGAGGCGGGTGTAAGGTTGAAATCGAGTAAAAGCGTTTAAAGGGAAACGGGCCGGAAAACACTTCTTCGGTGGTGACAGGAACACGGTAGCTATGGTATATAAACTGGAGCGCGGCGGCAGTCCGTCTTGTCGACGGGGACGCGTTGTATTTATAATAGATTTTCCTCAGCGCCGCATACCTCGTCGTCGTCGTCGTCGTTGGAGTTGCTGACTATACTGCTGACTCTGCAGCGCGTCCCCTCCACACAGCCGCCGATCACTTTGCGCAAGCTATTTTCCGGACGATTAACCCGCAATCTAGTTTGCGCGAGGGTGCGTCTCTCTCTCTCTCTGGCTCTATCACTCTTGTTCTCTCCGTCTCACGCCTCTTCAGCCGCCGCCGCGTCGTGTACGCATGTATACATACCGTACACCATAATATATGTCCGTCGGCCCGCACCCGGTGTTTGCTAACAAAGCTCGGTAGAGCTTTAAAAACGAATTCACGCCTTATAAAATCTGTGTAGTGGCGGGGGAGGTGCGGCGACGACCTACAGTGATAAACACTGTCGTTTCGTCCGACGACGGCCCCCGTCCATTATATCACGGCCGTCGTTCGTTTCCCCTCGGTATAACTTCGATAAATCAGAAAACCACCCTTAAAATGGATGAAATTTTTTACTTTATTATGTATCCGACTCTCTCTCTTTATATATATATATATATGTGTGTGTGTGTGTATGTGTATGTATGTGGGATCTCATAACTGAAAAAGTTTTATTGCCGTGTCCCGTTTTTTCAAAAAAAAAAAAAAAAACAGAAAAAAATGTCTAATTTTCAAAAGATGTTTAAATTATAGAATTTTTAGAATTTAATTCGTTTATCGACATGCACTCGACCTATATGCAGTGTACTGCGTGTGTCTCCTGCTTTTGCATATGGGTCAGCTGATCAGCTGGTCATTTTGACGTCTGTGTGTAATATAGTATATAGGTACCGCATGGTCCATGGTATAACAAACGACGCGGTCGTCGTCGCTTCATGTGATTTGTCACCGCGACGACGACGGGCTATTAATTATTGTTACCACGGGGACCCGGCGGAGTGATGGCTGCACTATTATCATTTATAACAACACACATTACTCTGTATGTATAATATAATATTATTATACTTGCGCGCACGTCGTGATCCAAAACAAACACAGCTGCGCATTGATTTCGTGCGCGTCCCGTGTGGAATTTTCTCGGAGGCCCCGGTCGATACGTTTTAATCGTATACGTATAATAATAATAATACGTATACGCCTCAGAGTCGTCGTAGTTTTGGGTGGGCGGCGGTGGTGGAGAGGTGCAGCCATGTAAATTAATACGCACCGGTGGACACACTAATTGAAAATATTTAGTCCCTTCCCCTAAGGCGGTTCGTTACGCCCGTTCCGCGTTTAATGATATCCCGCCGACGTCGAGCACATTACATTATTTTTATTATTTTTATTATTGTTATTATTGTTATTATTATTATTATTATATTATTATATTATGTACGATTTGGATTTTCATTTCCGGATGTACAATATGCCATTCGTCCATCAGATATACCTATGTAGTGTGTACGCGAGACCATCCCATCATTCCCATCTCATCGATCATAAATCATAACGTTTATAAATCTACAACGTACCTGCGTTTATTATGCATATAATATTATGATAATACTATAAATGTATAACTTTTAAGTATAACTAACGTCGTTTTGCAGGATTTAAGTTATAATGTTTAGTGTCATGTATCTTCATAATATTATGTGTCATATTTGATCACTCGTCCGTATCACTTGTGGATTGGCGTTAAAATTATAATTTTTTATACCTAATCTAGTCTGGGTCCTGGGAATTGCCATTGTGATTTAAAGAGATTTTTTTTAAGTAAAAATAAAACGATTTTGTGTAAACATCAGCTCAATCGCGGTCTAGACGAAATATCTGCGTAATATTAGCGTAGTTGCGTAATATTAGTTGTTACAATGACATTATGCAGGCTCTATTCTGAATCGTGTTTAGGATGCGACGATTAGGATTGAAATAATTTCTTTCAATTTTCATATAATTACAACACTGTCTTGCGCCAAAAAGAGCGAAACAAGGCGAGTCACATCATCCGAGCTATGTATCCTGTCCGGATTTTTAATTTTCCTAATCGTATTCAATTAATTTTGTGTCGTTTCCAATTAAAATTCAGAAATGCGTGCCAGCCAGTCCTCCATGCCATCGTTTGTGCGTGTGTGTATCTGCCTAGTTACACCTATTTATATACGCCCACGTTAAATACAACGTCGAGTATGTTACATATCGTTATGCATGCAAAACAATTGTTATCGAATCGTGTTACTCGCGAGTAATTAGTAAATTCATTAAAATATTTTGAATTCAACAAGGCGCGTAGGTACATAATATACTTATTAGTTATTACATTGTTCTGCAGTTATACTGCTTTATAATATTATGCTAGAAATCGAGTATATAAATAAATGTGAGCATACGTCATATACATATTATATATACACATTTATGTGCACCAGTCTAATTAACCGTGTGTTTAATTATGATTTTCAACACGCTGTTTATACTGTTGCGCCATAATGAAATTTAAAAATAATGCACATAATTATAATACACGTATATATAATATTATAATGATCGTGTGTGTTGCTTGCGGTATTTGACCTAAGGATTTTGACGGCTATAATATTATATTTTTATTAAAATGAAATAATAGTTTGAATATTGTGTATGTGTCAAATTGTTATTATTATTATTATATATTGTATACCTACGTGTTTTTGTCGTTGAAACGTTATTATAGGTAACTAATGCTTAGCTATATTATAATATCATATATAAAGAAAATTACTATTTTTACCATGAATGGCGCCGAGGAGGTCTTATCGGCTACCAGTTTCGCACGACCGCCGGACAACAGCGGTCCGTTATTATTATTATTATAATACGTTTATCGGAGTTCAGGGCTATCACGTATTATTGTAATAATTTATGTGCGTTGACCACGTTTTAAACGTTACGCAATGATATTAAATTCGGTAGTCACTTCGCTTTATATCGTGTCGAGCAATTGATCGCCAAATGCGCGAGTGTGTGCGAATCAAGTGTGGGTATAAAAAATTATAATCGATTCGTATTATATATAGTTGTATAGAATTTTTTTTTTTTTATATTGAAATACACGATATTTCGCGGCCAAAATATATGGTGGCATTCGTGTCCAAAAGCAATAAACCGTTGGCAATATGGATAATGAACGATATTAGCAAATTATATATTAAATCGTTGAATAATAATAATAATAATAGTAATATTATTGTAAAAAGTTCGTTTGCAACCACGACGGCGTCGACAACAAAAACTGTAATTTTCTCCCTCTGTTGACTCTGTATAGTAACGTAAATTTATAACGGATCATAATATTATATTCATATGTATGTATCGCGTTCATCTAGGAATATTACCCATATTAGTTTGTTAATTGTGAGGTACCTTTATACATAATATACGCACGTCGCTACATCACAGGTAATATAACAGTTTCGGCCATATAAACACGGCCAATCGATCAATTACATAAACTCCCTCTAATTGACTTTAATAACAGGGCGCAGTGTTAATTCGAAATGAGATAAAATGTTGAAAAAAATAAATACCTTTAGAGGAGCAGCAAACACGCCTGCGCCAGATGGTTCCTTGCAGTGCTGCAGCGCGCGGCTACATTACACGATGTTCGACAGCCATCGACGAGTGGTTTTCCGAGGTAATACGTTATGATATACGTGTGTCCGTGTAATATATGCCCTTTTAATCGGCGGCCATATTATGTATATACCTAAAACACACCCGGTTATACCCGCTATAATAGCCATATATTATAACAATTAATGCTGCTCGCGAGTATATACCTATATATTGTATAAAACGGGCCCGCGTCCAAATAATTAATTATTATTTCGCGATCGTTTACCCCACCCCCGTCGCACATGAAAACATTTATCGGGGGCGCGGAAGCAATTTACAAACTTACCGCCACCGCCGCGCCAATATATATATATGTATATTATATATTATGTAGGACGTAGGTATATAGAGGTACAGTATACGAAACGCAGGAAATTTAATTATAATCGTCGCGACGCCTCGGTGGCGGACTCATCAATAACGTACGTGTTCATATCATTTATATCTATAGGTAATATAAACTATGTAATATAGGAAACCACGGCACGTTTTGTATATGTGGGTGCGTATATTATGTGTGTGTGCGTGTGTAATATCAAGTAATTTGTTTTTGTGTGAACCACCGGACAACCCCTGTAGTCGCACGCGTAATACCTATAAACAGTCGTTTTTCTCTTCGTTTCTTCGGTTCTTATATTAATATAATACCTACCTATATTGTATACGACTCATATAATATTATGAATACAATTATTTCCGATCGCAATTCGTCGTAGATGCCTATACTGCATCGTTGTGAAATATGTATATATATATATAATATAAGATAACAACAATAATGTGTATAGACACACATTATTATAATATGATACGTGCTGACAATCGACATTGACCATTGACATCATCGGTTTGTCGGTCCGGTGATTACCGCTCTGGTATTAAACGCACGTGTAATTTGTGTGAACCCGCGGTGTGCTGCAGTGTCGTGTGCGTGTCAGGACCACCGCCCGGATAAACGTGGTCCGTCCCTCAGGATATATCACTCGATACCACCGTCGATTTTTAAGTAGGTATATATTATGCTCCTGCGGTATAAACCATATCACACACACACACATATATCTCTCTCTCTCCCTCTGTATCAGCCTATACACCGAGGTAAAATTCTCCCATGAAAAACCGCGGCGTACGTTCGTCGCCGGGAACTACAAATAGTCGGTGCGTGTTGACGTGTGCAGCAATCACGAGTGCAGAGTGTGAGGGAGTGCGTGTCGGAAGAAGACCGTATACAAATCTTTTTTTTCGTGTGTGACGTAAAGTGCGGAAGTTATTATATGTCCCCGTTGTTAGGTCTATAGTCGTGTATATATGTATGTCAGTGATATATATATTTAGTATGATATATACATGTAACTGCGTCTGTGCAGCGGTTTGGGTGGTGACAGATTTTTTTCAAGTGGTAACGCACACACTCTCGTCGGAATATTTCGGGTATATTATAATTATTGTATACGCGCGTAGAGAAACCCACGTCTAATATTATTATTTATTAATATAAAAAATATACTGTCCACCGTATCAAATCCAGCGGACCACGTGTAAATGAATTGTAAAATTACGAAAAATGAATATTTTATGATAAATAGAACGTACCTATACCGTATTTAGAATTTAGACGTCTTACAGCATTCGGTACATGTATTTTGTTTTTTCTAAAGGACTGACAATATGAAATTAGAACAGTATGTTTATTTTAATGGTGGAGCTGAGAATTGCTTATGATTAAAATACCGGTATGCCATTAAAATTAAAAATTATGCAATTAAAACGACATCTTTGTTATTTTTATATATTTTAAACACTTGCCGGTTTTTGGTCAGTCTTATACGATTAAACGCATAAACATGAAATGGATTAGTAATAAAATTTACTTGATAAAACTAAAGTAGTTTGTAGTTCGGGAAAAATGCATTTCAGTACAATATATATTTCGCCTTAGATTCAAGATAGGCGACAGCTATTTATAAATATCAAGAATAGGTACATCATTATTCTGCACATGGTTTTTTTTATAGATATTAAATGAAAAATGAAAAATTTTTATTTTTACGGAGCCCGGTGCCAGTTTTTCAAATTGTCTACAATTCTATACAATTTGAAAATTCAATTTCATATTTTAGTTGCGCCCACAATTAAACTAGGGAGGGTTGGTTAAGGTGTATTATATCAAAAAAAATTAATTCACGGGAATTTTCATGCCTTGTAGAATTGTCAGACTTTGATAACTATTTTTATCTGAAAGAAGAAGTCTTCCTACAGACCGCATCAAACTCAGATTTTTTATTTTATTTCAAATAGAGTTATAATATAATTTGTAGAAAAACCACTTAAAATTGTATTATTTTTGAAGACAAATTATAAGATTTGAAATTAAAAACGGAATTCGATGTGGCCTGTAGAATATTATCATCTATTAGTTAAAAAAAAAATATCAAATTTGGTTGATTCTATAGAACATGATCATTATTCCCGTAGAGCGTATTTTAGTGTACAAAATTACAATGGCACCGGGCGCCTTAAATTTGACATATAATTTAGCAATGATAATATACATTCAGTGAGTCAATTTTTTCTTGTTTTGCAATTTCATAATTCAACAGTAGATCTTTATATATGTGGTATAGGTACTAACCAATTTTCTCAGTACGAACTCGTGGGATCCCGAATCAGGGAGCCAATATGATATAATAACTATTATACAATGAATACAATGTTATTTGCAAAAATTATAGTTCAACATCACCAGTAAAAAAGTAAATAACAAAATAACTAGTCATACCACCTAATGGCTAATATATAATATAATTCCTTTGGTTTATATTGCAGCGCGTACAGTTTCTATAGGAGATTTGTACTTATTCGATTCGTTTTCGATTCGTTGTATGTAAAATTACCTTCAACTCATTGTCTTCCCTGCAAATACGCGTCCCTCGCAGGGTTAAGCGTACGCGCGAACAGGAAATGATGCCCGGAATAAATTTTGTACTGCAAACCACTCGGGACCACCGCCGCATGTAAGGGATAATAATCGCAATTTTTCTCTAGCCACCGCAGTCGTTCGTGGCGGAATTCGTTTTACAAAACGGATGTTTGCACAGCACTCGCGCTCGTTGTGGAAATCGATTCCGCGGATCGTCTTGCCGCGCGTACCTACCTATATATATTATGATAATATAATAAATGCGTATCGCAATAATAGTTTTCCCGACCGGCGGTTTTCGTCGATTTGTGGGGGGGGGGGGGAGCCGTATTTTTTTGTACTCAACAACAATGTGTTCGCCATCGCAGCAATTACCGCTATATATCGTTCGGAGCGGAATTAGCATTACAAAAATAATACATAACCCCATAGGGGTGTTGACACGAGCGCCGGTGCTACGGCGGCGCGGTGGTAGTGGTGGTGATGGTGGTGGTGGTGGTGGCGGCGTTTACAAAATGGCTGAGTTCATGAGCTACAATTTGTATTCCGGCCTCGCGCGCACAACCATTACCGGCTTCCTGCGCACGCGGCGGCGGCGGCGGCGGTTGCACGCTGTAATATTATTATTATTATTATATATAGAAATCGTGTGACCCGAAAGCGGCCACTGCGCAGTACTTGTACGTAAATATTAATAATAATATCGTACGCACTATACATTTGTACGATATTTATATGTTATTATTATTTATTACTATTGTATAGGTACGATTATTATTATATGATAATGTGCTCCGCAGCGGCAAACACACCCCGCCTTCGTGTTTGCATTCGGTCGGTTTATGCGTTTTTCGGCCGCGAGTCGTCGAAACACACTATGGGCATAATATAATAACAGTCGTGGGCACTATATACCCGTGTACATAATAGTCACCTATATAGTGTATACAGTAACTCTGCGTTTCTCTAAGTTTATTATTGTTATTTTTATTTATCTGTTGTATACACAGTTCCATGCTGCAGACGCACACACAAAAACAAACACGCACACGCGCGCATATAATAATATATAAATAGATATAGGTATTTCATATTATTATATTCTCGTATTCAAATGTTTCTCGCCGTAAGTCGTGGCAGTCGTCGACGACGACGACAATGCGGTGTTTTGGCCCTCTATACCGCGACAGTGGAAGGGTAGTATAAAAACAATAGTCTCTCGTGTGGGAGGCGGTAACCACAACGCAAAAAGTTATTGTTATCGGACACGCATCGGTCGTTATATTACCCGGTCGCGCGCGCACAATATTATTACCGTTTCACCCGAAAGTATACATCCAGGAACATACATACAAAAAAAAAAAACCCTTATCTACGATTCCGCGTTCTTATATAATTATTATTATACCGCGGTAAACAAACTACCCAATTACACAGTCATTCCGCGATTGGTTATCTTCGTTTGGGCGATAACCTCACGCCACCAGAGTTATTATATATTATTATGCGGGCCCCGTTATTGTAGACCACGCACCGTTGCCCCCCTCGTGTTAGGACCCTTATAAGAGGGTGGGATCACAGCTTATGGGTGGGTGAGGGGGTTTACATAGCCATATTGTTTGGCAACGTGCAGTATAATATTAATATATTATAGTTATGTATTTAATATGGTCCTCGTAAAAATGTCCAATCCCGGTTGTGATAATATATTCTTCGAGTCACTATAATATCAATTATTACAACGCGAATAACTCGGCCACGAGGGGTTGTGATTTTATATTTTTTCTAAATCAACATTTACAACGCCAAATGCCAATACCTATAGGGTCGCGTTTTGTGTCCGAGTGAAATGCGTGTCGTATAAAGAAAACCAAAAATACTATTTCGAAATGATATTATCTAATCCCTGAGGATATTTCTCCATACATACGATTACACACGGTAGTTTACCAATTAATCATCTGCTAATAATATAATGTAGGTATATATATATACATCATTATAATATTATCATGCTACACTAATAAATATGTATCTATGTAGGGCGAGTGGGGCGCGGTGGCTTACTATATATAATATAGTATAGTATTATATATAAATATAACGTTAATAAATCAAACTACGTCATATGTAATGCGGTGTGGTGGTGGTGGTGGTGGCGGTGGTGCCTTATACAAAACTTATAGTTCGAAAGGATTTCACGATCTCGGATATGGAAAACAATTTATTTCAAAATACATATTAAATCACGTAACAATGTAATATATTTCACCAACGCGTCGACGTGTTACCGGGCGTTAAGTTTCTCGTACGGTTTTTTCCGTTTTTTTTTTTTTTTTGCCACCACGAATCACTACCAGAAAGACCGGTTGCGGTATACACCAAAGTAACCCACGGGCAGATTGTTATTTATACTGTTTGGTATCAATTAGCACTTGGCGGGACGGTGCTAATGCGTTGGTCTTTTTATGTGCGTGTAGGTACGATATTATTATACTTTCGGTACATCGGCGACCGCATGTTACGGTGACGACGACGACGACGACGACGACGACGACGTGTTAAACACAAAAGACAACCGAAACTCGACTATTTAGGCCACGGCAATAACTACTACGCTACTATACAATATATAATATAACACTAGTCACTGATATTACTACTACTACTCGTACTACTACTACCTACTATGTACTATATTAGTAAAATATATTAGGTACACCGGCAAACGGCTTTATAACGACATAATATTATTATAGTGTTATGACGATTGAGATAAGGATATTATATTATAAATACGTGCGGCGGTGCAGACGTCTTATTGTAAAGCACAATTGTCATTCTCCTGCGGAATAATATATAGCTTTGGTTTTATTGTTATACGAGCTATTGTTTGAACGTTTCTCCACGGCTCCACGTATTAAATATTATGATATTGTTGTATAAATAAAAGTGATTATGTATCTACAACAACAGGTGCATAACTATTGCGCGCCGCCGCCTGATTTGCGGGAGATCCGCGGACGACAGAGTTTTTTTTTTAAACCCAAATTCCTCTAACGTGAAAAATTGTATACGTCTACACGTGCCCCCTCGAAAACGCGAAACGATATTGAACAGTTACGTCAGAAAACACAATCGAAAGTCCACCGACGCAGAGTCGTGAAAAATTAACTGCAGATTCGTTCCACTATATATATATATATATGTACCTATAGGTAATAATATTTAACGGTTCGAGGACGGTCTGGCGGCAGGCGGGCGGGCGCCTCCCACGAACCGATATGAAATCTTCTTGTCCGCGAGTCGTAGGTACATAATAATATTATAGTTATGCGGCTGTTTAATAAAGAGTTAAGCTCTTCTTCCGTGATAACAGAGTGATCGAAACGTCTCCGCGTACACGAGTACGGCGTGCAGACAGGTCGCACAACCCGAGAGTGCGGTATATACCATATATATTTCATATTACCATAGTTATCGTACCTATATATCTATATATTTAATACGCCGCGAGATGAGAGAGTGACCAATGACCATCATTGATGGTGGTCTCGTGTCGGATGTATATAACGGACCGCGCCAAGTCTTTTCTGACACCCACTCCGCATGCTCGTGTTACGCTTCTCGGCCGTTGCAGTAAGAGTCGCGTTGTCGTCAAAGTTTCGTTATTTTTTATTATTATTATCATTATTATTGGTCGTCGTCTTCGTATCATACAGATATTATTACTATTATGATTGACTGTAAAAATGTAATATTTTACATCGCAGAGCGAGACGGCGTTTTGTTGTGTATTATTATTATTATTGTCTATCCATCCGGAGATAACGTCATTACACGCGCGCACTCACGGCGGGCATTCGGATCGCGCGATGGGTGCTTGGTATACCGGCCGAGGAGCCGGACATCAATCAAACGAGGGACCGTTGACAGGCGCAAAACAAATATCATCACGGACCGCGGTGCCTTTTGAAAAAGCAATATCAATTTAGATTGGCTATTCACGGCCGTGTGTGGATAATACGTCCATTAAGCGCATTAACGCGCGCGCGCTTGTCATGAGTGCTGGCCGAGCTGTATATTATAGACGGCGAGACGAATAGAAAGGGTTACTAGGTATATAATACGGTGTAGGAGAGACCGTGATGTTTTATATACGTCACCCGATGAGTAGTATAGTATTATTAAATTATTTTATATAATTTACCGAAGAACCTATATGTACCTACCTCCATAATATAAAAGTATAGGTCAATATTATTAATATCGACAAACGATTTGAGGTGTAATAATAAAATACTGGAAATTAACTTTTACCTTCAGAAACACTTGTATATATTTTAATTTAAAAAAAAAACCATTGTCGTATCGATATTTATTATATTAACAAATATTTCAACATTATATATAATATATTATAATTTACATCATCGACGACAACGATATCGATATCGTCCGCAATTTTTATTGTAATGTGACATTCGATGTATGCATATTTTATTTAAACTGTAACGAGGTACATTTTAAAGTATAAATGGAAAATTTCGTTACTGCAGATTACACAATTTATGTAACTCGGTAACGTAATTTTGATCATTGCAATTGATTATACTGTCCAACGTTGAGTAGTTTTTATTGTTGTGGACACTGTACAGGATCATTGTTTCGTATCACTTACAGATCTGTAGTATATTTAGCTGACAACGGTATATATTTAGGAAGAGTGCGCAAATTCAGCGGGACTAAAGACAAAAGCGCCTGCGTTAAGATCGACACGGCAAAAACGGAACGTTTACGCGCTTGGAGCCAAATATCGTTTATAAAAACGTGGTCGCTATAACCATAGATAATATAAACATGGGTAAAACACGCATTATGTTCAAATGTAATCGAAGAGTATGCTAGTTACCAAAGTGGTTAAGATTTTAGCATTCTCGTGCCACTTATATACCTAATCTTAAATAACAATACTAATTAATATTGTCTATATAGAACTGTAACAATGGAACACAATATGACACATTTTGTACTTTATAGTTTTAAAATAATAGTTTAAAAAAAATACAATTTAAGTTCATTAAAATCGATATTTGGCAGATAGAAAATTGATAAAATTGTTTTATTTTTCGCATAAACCGCGCGTCCGAGTATAACCATTGTGGTAAGTGGTAACTATATAGTAGATTCTTTGATCACACGGCATACAGTGTACAATATTTTATAGAATATATTAAAAGTATACATGGATGTCCTATCCTCGGAGGTATATATTATTTTTTTCTAATGCAATAACCGTGATTTCTTCGCGGGGACTACGCATAATAAAAATATACCACTGATGCGCGTCCTAACTTAATGCGACCTGCCGTTATTTTATGAAATCGAATCATTATCAACTAATTGTGGGTGGTATTTGACGTTGCGTCGCTATTCCCGCGATACGGATTAATATATGACTATTAATATGTACACAAATGATATATTATAATATATTTATATACCCATGTACATATCACACAATATACACTATACAGAGTATGTACCGAACGAGTATTCGGAACTGCAGACCGCCGTCCGCCGCACTGCACTCAGTCCCATTAAGATTTTAAATTGAAAAAATATTTATGTCATTTTTTTTTTTTGGCGGCACTCTCAAGCAAACGTCGCGTCGTTTTCACGGGCCGTTTCGAAACGTTTGGTAATTTATCGAGTCGGTTCATCACGGGACAACACGTCGTGACGTTTGCTTTGGATGTCCGAGCCAAATGAGTTATCGGCACATTTAGCAGACCGACCGACCGGCCGGCCGGCCGCTGGAAAGGTATTAATTTGGTACGCTTTACACTATTTTCGTACACGTTAAGATCAGTTCGGTGCGCGCGCGCCTTCCTTTCAATAGGTACCCACCCTATCACTTATCTGCATATACACGTGAAGAATAGTGTATAATATTAGTACGCGACATTATTATTTTAGTGTACAGTATAACCACAAAACAAACGGAGATATTTACAGGCGTTTTTATAATATTCGTTGACAAACTGCCGCCGCCGCCGGTTAATAATAATATTGCAGCCGCCGCGCGCCTCTCTATATATATATATATATATGTCTCAGTATCACTATATTATGCTGTTGCCGGTGCTGCTGCCACTGCTGTTGGTCGTTAATATGTCCTCGACGTGCGTTATTTTAAGGACTTCTTTCGACAAATCGTTAATACGCGCGAGTAGGACGTTTTTATTTTAGCTTAATTTATAATAATTACTTAATCGCGCCGTCGTTTAACGCCACTGACATGTTTGTCTGTTTGTCTCGGATTGCAGTACGACCGTCACGTTTTTATATAATTTAATTTTTTTTTTTTGTGCATGTATAAGCGAGAAGATTTCTTCGAGAAAACGACCGTATTTGATTTGAATAGAATTCCATTTGAGAATATTCTATTATAGAATGTTTCGTATAAATAATTATAATTTATAAAGGTTAGTGTTATTGTGGGTTGAACGATAATCCAAAATTGTTTAATCCAAAACGTGTTTCATCACCAATTGCATATGATTTGGCTCTCGGTTACCTAATATTTTAAAACTACCCTTATACACCAACAATATCACGTTAAAAATTATTATTTACATTGGTTTTAACATTTAATTTTATAGAAACCAAAAGAAAATTGTAGCACTTTAAAAAAAAACCTATGCAACTGCAAGTGTACGCGCGTAGAGACAGATTATTATCACATCTTTCGTCAAGATCACGTCTTATAGATAAGTGCAGACAAGGCGCTAGTTTTTGAAGTTTTCCTTTCAAGTTGAATATCACTATTATATAAAGCAATTGGTCATGGTCGCATCCGTTTCGGCGAGAAACGCGTCACCGTCATTTCGGTGTTTTCTTCACCTTTTATGTTCATTTTTCTATTACTTTATAATATATCATCTCGTCCATTTGTGTCCTGTGTGGCCAATGGACTTGTTCAGACAAAAGGACCACCAATTTTCGTGCGACCAACAACGAAGAATCGCAGTTATTAACGCGCGGGCTGAAAAACTAAAATAAAATATAAGCCGCAGCGACTGTCTATTATATTAAAATTTTGATGTGTGCGACAACCGTAGATATTCTACCAATCAACCCATCTAAGTTAATTATAATAATATCATACTTGATTCCGTAGTGACCTGTGTGGCGATTTTTGCCACACAAAAAACTGGACATTTAGTTGTTACAGTCCATTTTTTTTACTCTCTTGGTACTCTATAATATTATAGTTTCTTTTCTCTATACTATATCATAGCCTATAGGTATGAAATTTATCAATTTTGGAATTCAAGTAAAATTGTCTCGACTTAGTTCTCGATTTAACACACACACCTATAGTGGTATTGAGCGCAGTCCGTTGTGAAATTGAATAGTGTTGCTGCAAATGCAATATACTCGGCTAAGTTACAGAATTCGAGAGACCTGTCCAGTGTTGAATTATGTACGCTAATTCTGTGCGGCCGTGCGCGTGTTTTATTGATCGGGTTGACAGTGTTTTATTGCGATAGCAGAATAAAATTCGTATCGTAATAACGCGTTCGATGGTTATTTATGGCGGGAATGGGATGTCTTGTCATGTCCGGATTATACCGGGTTTCGCGTATTTGTTCGCGTACCTATATATAATATTATTGTAACGCTGTTTTCTCTCGTCCTTTTTACAATTCAATAATCTAACCGACGAGCGACCGGAAGCGAACGAGCGGATCGGCGGTGTGTGTGTGTGGGTGGGGGAGGGGTAGGAGGAGGAGAAGGGACAGTCGGAGGTTTGTCGTCGACGGGACTCGCGCGCCGTTGCAAAACCAATAAGTCTGTCAACCGTGTGCCTGTGCGCCCAAATGAAGAGCTATCGGTGCGGGGACGCTCGACCCTAATGAGCGGCGGGATAAAACACGTCCTTGGCCCGGCGGCGGCTGTATATATTTATTGGCGACCGTAAATTATACGAGTGCGACGAAAGACGCGATCGTCTGCTGCCGCCGGTGCTGTGCATGTCCCCGCGTCGGAAACGTCGTCGATTTTTATCCCTCTGGGAAATAAAACCCAACCCCTCCTTTCCACCGGATTTTGTAGTATCTGAGTATAATTTGTCATCGTTCCGCGTCGTCATCCGCTGTGTGGCTATTAAGTATATTATCAAAGTGTATACACATAATATATATTATATACTATATATATAGTCATTAAAGTCGTGTAGTAGATTATATATAATTGTAATACCTATGATAGAAACTATTATGATATATAATAATAGTATATTATACTCGTGTTGTATACAATGGACGAATAGAGTGGGTGATGATGGTATCCACCGAATTTGGGTGCATTTCCCGTAGACACCTCCCCCCACCCCATCTAACATCTAAAAGTTTCGAAATGACAGAGTGGAAAGTCCTCCCCGCCCACAACCAACCAAACGCTCAACATAACAGTTGGCCAGTATATATTAAAGGTATAGTTTCGTCGTGTCGTTAAAGTATGATACTCAATTTTTTTTCAGAGTTGCACAGTAGCAGTGCATTTACATCACTATATTTTTTTTCAGCCACACGTGTCTGTATACTCCATACTATAATAGCAATAATAATGATATCGGTTTCGGAGTATTGATTATATTATGCATCCAGCGGATCGATGTGAAACGACGCCACCGTGGTAAAGTAGGGTTTATTTTTAAGGGAAACACACGAGACGGTTCATCATTTTGCATTTTTATAAAAACGTTCGAGATATAGGTAGTAGGTACCATCATAATTTGTCTCATTTCATAAATTATTTAATATTTACTTACGTCATATGGTATTACACCTATGGTAATTACTAATTACCTGTGTGTTTATATTAACTTGTATTTGTTTTTTAAATTTATCATTTATAATTATATATCGTAAATGATCACAAAAACAGTTTTTAGGGGGTGTGGTCGCAATGACGTTTAACAAGTGATGGAGACGCTCTTTTTTAAAAAGCCAACAGAGTCCGCTCTGCTTTAATTTTGCCAAGTCGAGCACCGGACCAACCCACATACAATGGCTACCCATATAGTAATATCAGCACAGTGCGGTAGAAGTAGAAGTAATACTAGTAGTAGCAGTAGTACATTATAGTGCTGTTAATGGCACTACATCATCAGTGTTGGTAATTCTTTGCCTCGATCTATGTCGTCTCGTACGCACGTCACATCGACTGTAGGTACACGATACGTGTCGACAACAAACGATTTCCACCCGCGGTGCGTGCGCGCGTCGCTCGCAGTGTCCGCGTCGCGTCCTCGTTTTCGGGAGAGCGCGAGCCGCAGAACACGCGCCCGACCGGCCGGCCGACCGCCGCGTGTATTATTAGTTTTATTATAATATCGGTACACGGCGACGGACAAACGCGCACAGTGTTTGCGGCGGCGGCGGCCGACACAATGTAACGGCGCGCGCGGGCCCATGTCAATGAGTGCGTATAATATACAAGACGGTATGTGTATGTATATTGTAATATATATATATATAGTCATATACATAATATGTATATAATATAATATAATACGCTGTCACTGCCGCACGTAAACCACCTCGAGCAATAAGGTTGTTTTTTTCCTCTCTTCAACTCTTTGAACTCGTCTGCGGACGCCGACGATCTTATACGACACCGCCGCGCCGCCGGTTTATTATATTATTATTATTATTATTATTACAGTGCACACGCGTCATCGTCGTTGGTGAAAAACTCGACCGGACTTGACCGGACTTGGGCGCCGTACCGATGCCTTGGAGGGGGTGGGGTCGCATAAATATATATATTTTATTTATTTTTGGTTTCTGTACGTAACGAACGAGTGCGAATTCGTATATACATACCTAAAAATGGCTAATACATTTTACCATACATCTGTCGATCGATTCGTAGTGTAATAACTGATGCGTTTAACAATTAATAAATGATATATTATAATATACGTCATTATATGACTACGACAAAACGCTGGCGGAGAATTTATTTTCTTCGTACGCGCGTCTTAAGAGCTGCACCGTGGGTGGCATAGTTTTATGATTTCTTCTCGGGTCTGGAAAATGTTCTGCGCGCCACCGCTGCACATGTGTTCACCGTCAAAGTCCCGCAGTTGTGGAAAGTCCGGGCGGCGCGATTCGGCGTTTGATTATTATTCAAAACTATACCGTTGTGTACTGCATATTATACCGACGAATTGCAGTCGAAAAACGCTTTCGGCTCGCTCAATTCTTTATCGACTTTTGTGATACGTCGTGTTTGGACGCACAATATATCATCAAAGTCCAATCAATGTCTGAACGTCTCGTACAAAAAGTGTCGAATAAGGTCGAACTGCAGTTCACAAAATTAGGTACGTTTTCGACATCCGTATACCATCGAATTTTCTGGTGTGAAAGGGTTGATGTGGATATTCCAACCTTCTCTCCTCAACATAATATATTTGATGTGTTATTGTACAATGTCCCAATAAGGGTGTAGTCCGCGGTCCGGCCAGTGCTTATGATATTGGGTTGTACGGCGCACGCGCGCTCTATAATAGTGTGCTGCAGGTTGTTTTGCTCGTATATGCTTCGATTGTGTGTATATTTTTACAAAAAAAATTGTCGTCACCCAATCTAATTGGACGACTACGCTGATAAAAAAAAAATTATAAATATAGGTACACCTTACACGTAGAAGAAGATTTATACTAGTGACTGTACACGACCTACGGATCATTGATCCTCGAACCTACGTGTCGCCCGCAAAGAACAAAGCCCCGGCCGATATCGGAACGAAATCCGAGGAAAAAAATAGTATATATTCCGACCACTTCCTACGCGGCGGCAGCGTATTATACCGACGCGCGCGGACGTAATAATTAATTTTTCTTTTTTGTCCCGATAGTTTGTTTATATACAAGAACATTCTCTCACAAACTCCGCGCGCGGTGAATAGATTTCAATTATCGACGGTTCGTTAGAAATCCTTTGTCGCCGACCGCGCCGGCTTATTTTTTCTTACTCCCCGTAAAAAGATAAAAAATAATATAATATAATACCTAATAATAATAATAATAAATATAATAATAATAATAATAATAATAAAAACGACCGGTGGGCCCTTACTATGGCGCAAGCGCGCTCGTGGTGTGTGTGTGTGTGCTCTATTAATGTTCATAACGAGGTGTGTGGCATCGGCAAACGAACAGAGGTAGTGATAGGTATACCTACCTAATATCAAATATGTATACAAATTACAGTCGGCCGCGTGTCTATTATAATTTCATGTTATAATCGTGTGAAACTCTCACCGCGCTCCTCTGCTGCCGTCAATATCGGTCGAGTTAACAGAGTCAATTGGATTTACTCCTATAATCGCTACAGCGCACTATAGTAAGTGACTATAACCATAGGTATTGACGGAGGGACGGGTTAGTACACGGACTATTTAATGTAATATAATATTTTATCGCATGTAAAATTTTCTCGCGTCGTTCGGATGTCACTGCTTAACGGTGTGGTAAGGACCAATGCCCTCGCCACCCCAAATGCTCGATAATATCGGGCCTTAGTTTAGCACCCATAAAATAATATGCGCCGCGACCATATCGGTGATAAGAAATCCGTAAAAAATATAACAATGCATATTATACAACAATGCGCGGTATTATTAAACTTGGCATCGAGATTCCGTCTTTTCGGCGCGTCCTTAATTTTTATAATCAGCGGTCCTATTTTCGTTGGACCGAGTGACCGGCGGCGTTCGAGGCCAGCGCCTTGATTGATCCCTCGAAGCCAACGAGACGATTGCCACATTCGAATGAATCGGCGAATTCAAATGATGTGATAGTCGTGTGCGTGCGCGTGTGCGCGCTGCGAAGGCCGTCATCGCCAGATCATTTCGATCGGATAATTAAGCGTGATTGTATACGGGAAAACGTTGTTAATAATATCATTACGTCGTAATAATTTTACTTCGGGCTCCCTTGAGTGTGTATTTTATCAAAAGTATAATAACAATATCGTGTACGAGAACACCTACCGATGGCCGATGTTGAGTTAGTACCTGTTACCGGTGTCTTTTGAAACGAATAAAGTTTAAAAAAAATTAAATCTGTTCTTTTATAACGGAATCTATTCGTCCGCTATTTTAGTGTTTGACCCGCTGAAAAATAAAAATTATTACTTTCATGTGGGCAGTATTTTTATTTTATTTTATTGCCCACCGAATTAACGTCGTGCCGTTAATTGTTAGAAGACTTGGTAGTTGGTTTCCTGCACACGCGGCGGGAACCTGTTTATTAGATCAAATCACAATAAACATTTGGAACCTTAATATTACGATATCTCTCAGTAAAACTCACTGCTATAGATAGTATGGTTGCCCATCGACCCATGATTCCCATACTTAAAAAGTGTCTACCGAAATGAATCTCTATAATCAGTATCAAAGTTAAATTAAACAGCCGGAGACTTAATCACTAGCGCTTATATGTCATAGTGGCTATCACGGAACTACAATTTACATTTAAAAGGTAATTGCATTTATAGTCACTACAACAAATAAGCGCTAGTGCGTAAGTCTCCAGCTGTTCAATACTGATAATGGAGATTCATTTCGGTAGACACTTTTCTAGATTCGTTGGGCAACCATACTATCTTTAATCGTGGTTTAACTTAACCCGTAACCGTTTCTACTTAACCAGCCGTTATTACTTATTAAACATATATAGTGCATTATAATAGTTAATGAATATCACAATCATTGATTTAATTTACAATTTCGAATATACTAATAATGCAGCTACAATTTTTGTAAATGCGTCTATGCAATATCGGTGACTACAATTTATTATTTACCTGTGGTAATTGTTGTGACGCATTTTTTTTATATATTATGTTTTTCTTCGTCTCCACGCAACTTGGGTTGTCGACGGTTTCAATGCACGTAGGTACCTACTCATCTTTTATTCGACCATCTTTATGTTTTGCTTTTGTTATTTCATTATTTACTGCATCACGGTTCTTTATTTTAGTACCTGTGTTGTAGTACAGTTGCACACAGAAATTCATCAATATTATTCTTTATAAGCATTGTTTATCTTTTGTGTGTCAGTGGCAACTGGCAAGTATACCTACAGGAAATATTGCCGGAAAAAAAAATAATAATCAATTAACAGCTACCACGATGACTTGCAAGTGTCTTAAAACAATTTTCGTTCACGGCGCGTCCGGATAATGATTTAGGTGCCTTCGATAAATGTCACGCGGCTAAGTTTTTACTTCTGTCTATTCGGCGGTATTCTCCACTCTCCCGTTATTAATTTTTATAATTAATTAACGTTTTACTAGCGCTATTATGTTGTTAATTTATCGTGCAGAGCCGCATTATACGATTGTCGATTAACCAATATTCGATTTAATAGCCGTCCGATTCAGACGGTTGGAATGTTCAATAGCATCGTTATTGCGAGCGTTCGTGCCCGCAACAGTACCGCTCGAGAGTCGCGTTTAATACACACACGACCCGGGCGATCGGAGTGGTAATAAGAATAATAGGTAATGATGATGATGATATCACGTCAAGACGCCGCATACAAATGATTAGAGCGGGAAGGGGCGTAGTTAAATAATAATACGTTCTCGAAGTCGGAAAAGTCGTGGACCGCAGCAATATGCTCGCGAAACGTAGGTACAATATAATATACACAATAATATTAATATAATAATAAACGACTACGGTGCTGCAGATGACGTAAAAACCAAAAAACCGTCGGATGGGTTTCCGTCGGCGTACCTATATGCGCCCATCATATGCTCGTAGCGTAATTTCGACAATAATATAAATAATAGGCGTTTGGAGGGCCCAAGACGGTCGTCTGTAATGATGTATACAATGCGTATATAGGGTGTCCCGAGATTTCCTCGAGTGAATAAATAAATTACACGGTGCGAGGGCGAGGCGGTTATAGTTTATAGATGGGTAAAATGAAAGAAGAATTGTTTTTGTTACGCGCGCAAGGTGGTGCGACAAAGGGCGTTGAAAATGACCGGGTTGTCGTGCGGTCGGGGGCAGAAAATCATCGTGCGACGTGTGTGTAACCATTTTATAGGGTGTTTTGGGGGTGTGTACGTGGGCCGATGAAGAGAGCTGGAAGACGGCGGTGGACGAGTGATAGACCGCCAGGGATGTATTTTGACATGATATTTAAGTCTCATTAGCATCTAGGAGTGTCTCGGGGTCGTATATAGGTGTATACGTGTACACGTCTATACCTCTGTGTACGCCGCCGCCGCCTAGATGGTATAATATTATAGCAAACGGTGGAGTTAATATCAACAGGCCGGCCTGTAATTACGGACGCCGACGCCGACCGTACAAAAAGAACCTGTTGTTTTTTTTTCCCGTTCGTGATATCGCGTCCGACACGTTTGGCGGCGGCGGCGCGGCGATGTGTTCCTATATAATATTACTACGCCACCTCGACGTGTGTGCCGGACGATTTCGTTTTTTCTATCATCTCATTTTAATAATATTTCGTTTCGATTAAAATAACATACATTTTAATCGCAATTATTCTCGATACTGCGATCGATAATCACCGCGCGCATCGCCGTCGTCTGTCGGCACCTCTAACCTAACCCGCCTAGGAAGTATACTACCTATACGCCTGACTTTCAAATCTTTTTACAAAAACTTCAACCGCGTAAACCAGCTTTACCCAAAGGACAATAATCGCGCACCATAATGTAATATCCCGTCGCGGCCCGTATCGTTCGTCGGGGGAGGGTGGCGCGTTATTCGAGTTTTGTCAAGTCTCACCGCGGCCGCCGGTAATTATTAGTTTGCGGTCCCGGCCTGCCGCCGCCGCCGCCGTCGTCGATCAATCTTTCTTCGTCTCGACGTCGTCGTCGTATCTACGTTTTGTTAATAGACAATTAGTGGCGTACACTGTTTTCGAGAGCTGCGCCAGCGCGCGCGTGTGTGTGTATTTTTAAACACGCGCACGCGCGTGATCTCAAGTCTATGTGTATGAGTTAGTGATTGAGTGTGAGTATGAGTGTGTTAGTGATTGAGTGTAAGTGTGAGTGTATGAGTGCGCGTGTGTGTGAGTGCACTCGTGACGGGATAAGAGGGGAAATTATGTGATGATGGGTTCATTGTTAGGGACATATTAAAAACGAAAACAAAATATTTATCGTCTGCCGCCATTACGATTTATAATAATAATCACCACCACCGCGGAAATCCAATTAATTTATAAATATATTATATACAAATATTTTATACTCGGGATGAATTCTCGAAATTTCATCGAGCCGCTGTCGTACGTATATATTATTATATTACGGTAATATACGTCACTTCTCGTGCCAAGATTGTTCGAACAGGCTTGAGAAGAATTCCTAGCGCACATTTTTTTTTTTATTTTTGCGCAGTAATTTTTATGTTATAAACATATTGTATACGTGTCCAATTAGATTGACGATTCGTCGAGCGGGACAATAATACATTCAGGGTCCACGAGGTCGTTGTCCATAATACTGTTTATTATTATTTATTAATGTGTCCATGTCTACAGCCATTTTGCAAATTGGTCATTGTTTATTTTTTTCCCTGCAGTAGTTGACGTCAAAACCATTTGTCCGGCGTTTCACTTACGATGTCACCCCCCTACCACCTACAGGCCATCCCAATCTATACATCCATTTTTATTTTTCCACGTAAAAAAATTGCTCGTTAGATATTAAGTACATAGTTTTTATTCTCGTGTCCAATTCACTTATTAAGTGGAATAAAATCATAGTGTGGACTATAGATACTAAAATATTATAAACGTCCCGGACCATATTTTTTTATGCATATCATATTTGAATTATAAAAAGATTTTTTTGTTTTAAAATAAATTATCTATTTTGAAAGAAACACATTATTTATAATCTGTACTATTTGTTTGATAACTTATTGACAATAAGTAAAAAGAATATTATACCAATAAAATATATTGAACTGACATAATGGCACGTAATAACCTATATTGGTCATATCTCTTGACTCCAAAAGTACCTATGCAATCATACATGTTTAACCAAAAATATTCTGCTTATTAAATCTTAATTAATATTAATTATACCTTGAAAATAATTGTATTGTTGTGGACATTTTAAATGTCCATAAATAATTACATGCCCGCACCAGCTTTTTTTTTTATCAAGACAAACGAATATTTACAATCGGTATAATCAAATGGTAATATAATATTACATAACAATTTACAAGTCTTGACAGCTTGAGTGAAGGGGGCGTCATGCAGTAACGCTACTTCAACTAATACATATACCTAGGTACTTAAGTAATTACTAATTACTTATACTTAGGATATAACAGTTAAATAAATAATTTCAAATTTAAATAGGTATTATACAACTTGCTAAATCTCATATTCAGGATAAATAATGCATGTTCTCTAAAAATGATAATATATTGGTAGAATAACTTTCACGACGTTTCGTTCAAAAATCTTATTTTATTTGTCACAGATTATGTATTATTACAGATTATACGAAACTTACTTTGCATTAATATCAGCATGTAAAATATAGTTTCATCTGATTTGAAATAATAGTAGGTATTATGTGTTTTTAATTTGTAACATTTAAAAAAAAAACATACACATTTTGATATTATTTTTGTTGCTTATATAATTCCACAATTGTATTTACACATATTTTAACCGTCACCCAGGACTTCTCGAATTAAAACAAAAGGGGAAGCAAAGTCGCGACTGTACTGTGAATAGGGGGAATCCGTCACAAGCCGTCCTCCCTTTTCTAACAACTGCCGTTTATTGTTATGGGTATACCGCAGTAACCTAACCCGCAGTAACCGCAGTACAATATAATATTATGTTATATTGATGTAATATTAATACAATAATATAAATCTCGCACGGCCGTTGTTGCACCATTGTCGGTCTCGGTGTCAGTGTTGTATTGTTGTTGTTTATACTTTTGTACAGTCGAAGCACCTTCGAATGCCGTTTAGTCACTATACATACTCACTATATTATATTATATTCCATTCGTTTAACATGATAATAATATGTTATTTTATGCGATATTATGGTACGTTTCAGCAACGAGAAGAGACGTATGAACGCGTTCAGTTCGGCACTGTTATCGGTAGACTAGCGGGGGCGGAATGGAGCTGGGCGAGATAGAGCTAGTTTCGAAACGTTTTTTGGCAACAACCGGCGCGCATCGTTGCGCGTATAGGAATATGGTAACTACGTGCAAGCCGCAAAAAGGGGTCGCGTCCGTTTTCTCGTTCCATCCGTCGCGTCGTCCGCGGCAGAGAGAATTGACCCGTTCTCGGGAATTAAATGCCGTGCTAGCTCGTCTATAACAGTCGAGTGAAATAATAATAATAAAAAATAGTAATAAAATTGCACTCTGGGGATATTTAGTTAAATATATTTTATTATTATTATTATTATTATTATAGATATCGCTTCGGGCCCGAGCGTATTAAGGCTGGGTAGGAGCCGCCGCGGCAGCTGCTTGATTATACGGTTCGGGTGTTTGTGTGTGGCCTCCACCGCCGCCGCGGCAGCTCACCCGCCCGCCCTCTCCCTCCCGTCTACGACACCTCTTTCGCGGCACCGGGAAAATTAAAGCCGTCGTTCCTATATATACTTCTATAACTATATATGTGTGTGTGTGTGTGTGTGTGTGTGTATATAATATAATATATATATATATAAAGATTCACCATCTACCTATGTATATACTACGATGGTTATTTTATTATTTACAACCGGCGGCGGCACCGAGGAAATATGACATCATTTTTACACGTAATAAATATATAATCATATACAGTGTCTTATATTATTTTTCTCATAACGTTTTGTCCCTGGAAGAAACGAAATACCCGCCCGACCGAAGGTATTAGGAAGAAAAAGAAAAAACGCATCTCCCGCCTGCCCGGGCTTAATGGTGATTTATCATTGACCGTCGGCGGCATGAAAGGCAGAGACGGACGCGAGACCTGGGTGACGGTGCCTAAATACCCGGGGACCCCGGTTAGTTTTACATGTCGTAATCCTTTAAATGGGCCCCGTAAACGACACATATTATATTATTATTATATTGTATAATATGTGATAATGTAATGACATCGGTGAAAAGAAACCGCTTTTCTTCCCCTCCGATCCGATCTACTATATATATATATATATCTTCCCAACCACCCACACACGCACACACTCTCAAACGCCCACGGTCCGGGCTGTGACGGTTTTAGCATCTCCTGATTTTAAAATCCTTTTTTTCATCACATTTTGAACGGTTATAATATAATAATATTATTTATTATCATCTGCAATAAATTAAACGAATCAAAACTATATAGTATAGGTGACTATATATAAATATATGATGTATATGATTTAGTATAAATAACAAAATTCGCAGGCTCGCAATGTACACTGTTGCTCAGCAAACAAATGTCAGTGTATAATAGTACGATTTAATTCGATGACGAATCGCAATCGGTTTTTTTAATCGTCGACCGCGCGTCACACTTGCCGCTGCGGTAGTGAGCGTCTGCATTATTATTTTTTTATTATTATTATCGCGTTATTACACGATTCTCGTCCGATTAATTGTCCGTGTCGAATTTAATCCCAAACTAATTCACCGTTTATGGCGTGCACGGAGGAGAGGAGATTCCTTACACTATTCCGCTTGCTGCAGCAGTGCGTATTTTACGAATTTTATAAATTAAACGGCCACCCGCGGTGTTATGTCCAATCGTACATAATATACTATACGCGCGGAGGAGGAGAAACGTCGTTATAATAATATATACGTTACACGTCCTTTTGGCGAGATTCTCTTAGCGATTGTTTCCCTCGTCTAACGGTGATCGGTTGTGTTGCTGCTACAAAAGTCTCCTGCTAACATTTTGCTCTATAGCCCCCCCCCCCACCCCACCAATAATTGCCCCTTACGCGTCATTAATCGGCCGCCAAAATGTCGACGTACATAATCATTCTTTCCTCGCCTTCACTGCCGCGTATATAAAACTCGATTATTATATTTTTCTGCAGATCGTACGCAACAGTGTGATGTGCTGCGAGTGACTTGTGCGGGGGAGGTGGTGGGGGGGGGAATGTGGCAGATGGATGGATTTTACATAATATATTATTATTATCATATTATACGTCATCGCGGCACATACGAATACCGTCGTTCGGCCACGCCCCTTGTCCCACCCTGTATATAATAACAATATTATCATATTATAATGACGTATTACACTGCAGCATAAACAGGAATCGCGGAACACGATTATATTATTATACACGCCGTGTGCGAATAAAATCATCTACATTCGACGGTTGTAATACGAGCTCACTGCAAATGGATAGGTAGGTATAATATACGCTTATAATGGTACGACGATCCTCTGGATATCACACCGATTACGACCGCTGTGGCGTATTATCATCCTGTCTCCCGCGGCACCGCCGGTATTAGGTTTTGAAACATAGATACTCCACTCAACTCATTTGTACAACATAATAATATAATAATATATAGGTACCCTGCACGGTCGGGGAAAAAAAGAGCGCACGAATCGCAGCTTTCGCAAACCGATGATTTACCGTCGCGTATATCATTAGTATTCCGTTTAGAAAAAATTACAATATCCCCCCCCCCCTCTTCAACGATAGCGGTCGTGAGATATATATATATATGACATATCGTAGGTATATATAAATACATACACGTACACACAAGGTGTCTCGCATCGTGTTTGCACCCCGTACAAACCCGCTCGCCAACACTGCCATCTCCGCAGATTTATATAATCGTAAACATTTTTAACTGCTGCACGAAAACGAAAATGTATGATACGCGGTGATGATTCGAAAAAAAGTTGTACCGTCTCGGCAACGGACCCATTGCTGAGAGTGAGAGACGACCTGTGCAGTATATATAATTATTGTTATTATTATTGCTGCAAGACTCCGGGACTCCGGTATGTATAATATGTATATCGTGTGTTATAATAATAATGTATACGTGTTGTAATAATGATCTGAATGCGACGTGGTCTCGGTAACAAGATTCGGATTACGTTCCGACAGCGGCTTGCCTGCCAGTAGGCAAAGTAGTGTTATAGCTTATTGCGTGCCACGCGATATAGGTGTTGCCATTGTTTTTTTTTTTTCCTTATCCGTAGTATTATAATACATCTGGCCTATAGTAGTAGTGTGTGTGTGTGTGTGTGTGTGTGTATACGCGGATAGGAGGACTACGGCTGAGGTGGCGGAACGAACGACTAATTAGTTTAAGTACGCGTGTGCGTTTGTGTGAGCATATGACAAGGTCGCGAATCATAATTAATATATTATATTATATTACTTTACTTTACATATAATATAGTATATTTAGATAGATACCTAGGTATATCGCAATTTATTATTCAGCGCGCTAGGGACGTCATCGATGTGTGTGTGTGTGTGAGACTTGAGAAAATCGTGTAGAGTTTCTGGTGCAGGTGATTTGATGATCAATCTAAGAACCCAGAAATAAAAACAAATGTTAAAATAATATTTAATTTTGTAAATGATGTACTGTTAAAATATGGCGTTTCATAACTTACTGGGATTACACTAAAGTATACAGCCACAAATCAATAAATTATAATCATGTTAAGTAAAATTTGGATGCATCGCACGCGTCGCCACAGTCGCCTCATATATTACAAGTTACAACATATTTTTATTTTAAGTCGAGAGACCCGGTTGGTTCGTTTCCCAGTAAAACACTTTGCCCGCGCGTTTCATCGCGTTATCTCCTTTGTCTTTTAGTTTCAAACCAGTTATACACCAATAAGTAAACCAAAAATTAAACCGTGAATCATGAGTGGTTAGAATGTCTGTTCTTTCAGATGATAATAAAATTATAACATTGGTCCACCATTTTGGCCTCTAATATGGTATAACATACTGTGTATAGATGACAAGATGGTTATATGACCTATATAGAATATCTAATTAGATGACGAGTGTCATCACAGATTCGTCGTTTGACGTGTAATATGCGGTAAAATGTTAAACATGGCGTGGGTGTGGAGGGGATTGAAAGAAGCAAAACAAGAGAAAAATACAATGTTTGAAAAAAAAAAAAATCCGCGCATTTCATTTATTATCGGTAACCTCGTCACAGTCTAATCCGACGATGATTATGAAACCGGAGGTGCTAGTTAGCGGTGCGCTTTGTACCGCGTTCTCGACTGCTGCCGGCTAATATCGCCTTGTCACGTTTAATTCAATATCTTATTAAAAACACGATACTCGTCACCCCTCCACCAACTCGAGTGTTTCCACCCCCCCCCCCCCCTCACCTATTCTCACTGTTATTACACCTCCGATCCATAGGTCTTCGTCTATACTCGCTCTGCACACTCACACGTAGGCACAATAGAAATGACATATTATCTCTCCTCTCCTAACGCGAACAATAATAATAATTTAATGTTCACTCTGGTCTGCCGCCGCCGCATATAGTGTGCAACGATGATATATAACGATTATTGTTTCTCGTTGCGATATACTACTCCCCCGCTACAACTACAGCCGTCACTAATATCTTCGGCTGACTATTCTCACGCGTCTCTGTCCCCCCCCCCCTCGCCATCGTGCACTATAAAACTGCATCGATTTAATTGCAGCACCACCTCGGCAAGGCGGTCACGACAGCGGACGGACGGGTACCTACATGATAATAACATAAGTAAATCGTACCTGTATTATAATATGTACGGGTGTATATAGTAGGACATTGGGTGAGTATAGGAGTTAGCGGAGGATGAGGAGGCGGAGAAGGAGGAGGGGAGAGTAGAAGACGTAGAAGTAGTATATAATATTATGTATACCACACCGCGGGTATATACTTTATGTGTGTTATGTGTGTGTGTGTGTGTGTAATGGGTATAATGATGAAAATTTTCGATTAGTAGGTGCCTCGTTTACGATCATCGGGACGCACACCAGAGACGTTCCGAACAAAAGGACGAAACGAGATCGATCAGAGTCAAAACCATTAGAGAGCCAACGAGCCTGTATTATTTTTATTATTATTTTTTTCGTATACACATCTCGCACAGTTCTCTTTGGACAACTATAAGACTGAAGCTAATTAATACGGCTGAATCATTAATTGGTTCAGCGGGGATCCTTTGTTGTTGAGCCGCTCGTCCCACAGACGCGATGTACCTTACACGGGTAGAACACACACACACACACACACTGCGAGCGTGAATACCAAAACAATACATATCGCATGCGTAGGTACGTAAACTTAAACCATTAAATAAATCGTACGACGGCGACACACATTATAATATATAATATTATTATAGTTATATTATACATCATCACATTATCCAACGTTAATTATAATTATTATTAAAATATGTTACTATCATAGTATTATATAAGATAATAATATGTATTACGCAATTACGTGAGTATCTATACCTATGTATGGTTGGTCACGGGTTCCATTATTGCGAAATCATAAAGAAATTGATAGTTTCCTTGGCTTTATTTATACAATATGTGCGAAAATTATTGAAAAAAGTAAACATATATTATAATATAATGATGGGTAAATGTCACTCAATTATAATGATCGACTCTACCGACGTTCAGTCCCCGCGTGCCTTTAATAAACAATGACAACAATAATAATTATTAAATTATATAACGGATATCTCCTCTCCACGTCGTGATAATAATATGGTGATATGGTTAGCCGATTTCTGTCGCTTTTGTTGTGCAGTTGTGCTGCAGCACAGTAACCATACTTGTAATCTGTATACGGCGTATACCTATGACGACAAAAGTGTGCTATTTCGCACCGGTAAACTAAAATTTTACGGTGTTGCGTATATATTATATTAATAAACGTATTATTCGACGGCTATTGCTGCAGGTCGAGCGCATTTGCTGCCTGTCTGTCACGCCACGCGCCGGCTGAAGGTCCATTATAGATCACGTTTTCGAACCGAAAAAAAAAATTAATAATAATAAGGTAAAAACATATTGTATTATTATTATTCGACGCGATAATATTGATATATACGTGTATAATATCGACGCGATCGGGTTGAATTTGCTATAGTGTAGTGTGTATATATAGGCAAAAGGTATATATATATATAGTATTATGTACCGTGGATAATATGCCTCCGATTTGTATACATGCATGATATTATATACACTATAAATATACATGTATATGATAACACGTATACTGACAAATATAATGTAAACCCGAAAATATAATTAAGTTTTTTTGTCTCTGGTGTACATACCTAATAACTATATATGTACACAGGGACACGTCTGCCGCGGCAGTCTCGCGGGCTTTTCGCACGCGGGTCGTGAGGCCGATCCGATTTTTTTTTGTTTTCATTTTTTATCGCTTTTGTCGTCACGGTTACTCTGTGCATGAGTCCCGCACAATTTCCGGCCTCGTTAATAACGTCATAATAGTAATAGTACATATAATATAATATAGGCAAATCCGACGGGACGATCGTAAAAAAGTTCAATTTTACGTACACGCACTATACGACCAACACTACCACAGCCACTCTCTTCTACTGCAGCATAATTTAATATCGTATGCGTAATATATATAATATATATTATGTGTGTATGCGCAGTGCGTGTATAATATTCACCAGAAGACATCGGCCGTAACAGTATAATAAAAACTGAACGAGATCATATAACCACACCGCGGTGGGTGGGAGAGATATAGTTCCCCTACCTTTGGAAAACGTTTCACTTGGAACGAAACAGCAAGCTTAATGCTTTCTTAAGTTCAGTGGAAACGTAAATGATTTGTTCACAAAATAATATTGGGTCGACCACTAATCGGCTCATTTGAACTTTTTTTTTTTAATTTTGCATTCAATTTATACGTAATTTAGTATGGGTACAATACGCATTACAGATATTTATCATATTATATGAATATGATAACAGTTTTTTGTTCACGTGCACGGGGGGAAGAACCACCTAGATGTGTTGGAACTTGATAACTATTTTTGATTAACAATACTTGATAATTTATTCCGGTTTAAGTGTTAAAAATATGTCCTAAAAAACCAAAAAGCTCACTAAAAAATTATTGAATTAACTATAACCCAACCATAAGTAGATACAAATAATAGTTATAAGTTATAACTCGTTGATTTCTTTTCTGCATCTGACAAGACATACAGGATATTAATATTCCACCCAACCAATGCAATACATGTTTCAATTTATAACATTAAACTAAATTGGCCAATTATTATAAATATTGAAATATTAAAACATTATTATACACCTAATATACGATCTCCCGTCAATTTTACTATTATTATATTCTTTTGATTTTAAATCCAGGCGTTCGTATTACTCTATACACAGTAATCACTAGTTATAGTACCCAGTGTCCTAGTCAACAGCACACCTCCGTACGTCTTTAAAATTAAAACACAACTAGGTACAGGCACATTTTAAACCCGCCACAGCCGAGAGATCAAAAGTAAAATTACAAAGATATCGCACTCGTTATCGTCTTCGAATCCCGTGTTTATCATACAATATTATTATACTCGATTGTAATAATAATATGGAGGTTTGCCTCTCCCAGCAACGAAATTTGGTTCAAAGACTCGTCGGTTTTATATCCGGTACAGTTGGTATGATATTATTTAGGCATATATATTCGGACGCGGTGTAAAAAAAAGTAATGTAGTAACGTCCGTCGGTTGCCCTATAGACACAGCCTATATACCTGTGGGTTCATTTTAATATATATTATAACGGACTTGACGCTGTCCAGTATGTGGAAGTATTATAATAATAGGTAGTACTGCAATACGACTGTTATGTGCTCGCCTCCATATTATGTATATATATCTCTGTAATATCGCTTTTTTCGTCGTGTTGTACGTACCTGACGGGCGCGCGCGCGCGCACACACACAATTTTGAGAACCCGCGCACCGGAATGTCGGGGCCCCGGTGTCGGCGGCGGCGGCGGTAATAAGAAGCGATACGATCAGAGGAGCCGCCTCTGCTGTTTAGTCACACCTGCCATGCGCGGGACCTTTGATGTGGCCGCCGACATGAGACGGCGCGCCCCGCGGCTATTACCCACCGCCGAGGCACGCCGCGTAACTTACCGTAGCGCCGTAACGCGCTGCTCGGCCGGGCTCGGCAACCGTCGCCGCCGCGACCGGCCCCGCGCGTACACGATATTATAATATTATATTATTGCTTATATTATTAGACCGTTTCGATACTTGCGCGCTATCGTCGTTGGCACGGACGGTTGCGAGATAATATATTTTATTCGTATCGATATCAACGCAAAAAGTCCGTTCTGCTATGATAACATAATATATTGATTTATGCCGCGTACCGAGCTATCGCTCATAATTTTCGACAAGTTTTTATTATTGCATATTATGTAAGTATACCTACTTAATTATTATCACATCCATACCGATTATCTAGTCATTATTCGCGATACATGATAAGGCACCTAATCTATATCATATAATGCAAGACAGAGTTACAACAGGTGGAATAGTGCCTTCGTTATGGTTTATATTACGCTCAATGCGTTGTAATATTGTCTGCGTCTTTAGAGCAGTATATTAACACGTGACACGTCAAACTCGCAATTAGTCGTTTGATTGTTGAAACAATATTATAAAAATAATCATATCTCCGCAGATTTACGGTATATTCGACCGAAAAAAAAAATCAAACAGACATACTTATATGCTAATAACAATATTAATAATATTAATAATGGACCTCTCTGTTGAGCGGAGAAAAATCGCCGACGTACGACGACGACGATAATAATCCGGAATTTTCGACCGCACCGTTTCTGCTTCAGCCTACGCTGTCGAGCGAGAAACCGTCATTAGTCACCGGGCTACTTGAAAGGGCCTCTGTTGTTTGCCATTTTCCAAAGCGCATTAATTGCCGTCGTGTACGAGATAGATAGTCGCTTTCCGCGTCCGAATCGTATCGTACATTTATAAATATAATAATAATTATAAACGTGCGTTATACGATCGGTATCTGCCTGATGTCAAGTACAAAAAAAAAAAAGTAAATCGTTAAACCGTCCGAAAACAGAAATATTCTCAGGGTACACATCACACAATGATGCGCTCGACATTATACACGTCGTCGCCAAGGAGGACCGAAAAATTCCACGGATCAAAATAAGTGTGAAGTGACCGCCGCCTCCATAGAGTGATTACCGGACCGTGGCATTGGTCGGCATTACGCGGGGTAGTTGTTGTGTTGTATAGTGTTGTTTAGTGGTAATAATCGTGTAAAAACGCGGACACAAAGGAATAAGGAAAAATAAAATACAAATCTTTTGCCACCCACTACTAATGCCGCCGCCGCCGCCGCCGAGAGACGTGAGAGACGTCCAATTAATGGTGTGCGAGTGGTGTGTGTGTGGGGGGAAACGTATTTTTTTTTTTTACTCGCTTATCAAATGCACATTTTACAATAATTTATACTACCTACAAATATTATACATAATATACGTTATACGTTGTACACACGTGAAAGTGCATTTTTTTTTCTCGAACATAAACTACGCACCGCGCCGTCGGCCTTCACATAATATTATATTCGAAAATCTTTGGCTATTAAATCAGAGAGAGAGAGAGAGAGAGAGAGAGAGAGAGAGACGTTTCGCTTGTCGTTTGCTCGTTAGTTAAATTATGAATTCCTACTATACGTCCGTTCGTATAAATTCACAGATTACAAATTAGCTGTGGAATTTGGTCGGTCGGTAGGTCGCTTCTTCCCGGGCAATAAAACAGCCATGCGCCGGTCGCCGTTTTTTTTTTATTATTATTTTTCCTATTCCTACTTTTACCGTTTTTTAATTTTTTATTGCGTATTTTTATGAACGGCACGCGCACGTCTTGAAAACTTGGTACAAAAAACGTCAAAATCGTGGTTAAGTGGTCTGACCTGTAGACTCGTATTTGTTGTGGGGGGAGGGGCTGAATCTGATCCAGGTTTCTCACGGAAGTTTCAGAAAAATCGTTTTTATAATACAAGTGTAATGTAATATATATTTAAAAATCATTGTACAATAATAACTTGTCGTCCACGAAACCCGACAGCAGCATGCAGACTTTTTGCTACTTTTGGGAAATGGCTAAAAAGAAAATTAACATCACCCCATAATATACAGGGGACAACTCTATGCGCAGTAATATGATAACGGTTATCGACTTATTATAATATGTCTGTGCTGTTGTTGCACTATGTACAATATAATAATTATAAACTATTTAAAGCGATTCCTGCCGCAAAACGTAAACAGGGTCTATCTCGGGGAAGCGTAGGTGGGGAGGTGTATTCCAATATATTTATATAGTGCGCCGCATAATAGGTATATAATATTAATATTATTATATCGAGTGCCGTACGAGCATTTGCGAAAACCGACGACACAGTGTCATAACGTCGCGCGCCGGTATGTGTGACGTATTATATTAGTATAATAGTTGTAATACAATAATAACAATAATAATAATAATAATAATCAATAATAGCGACTGCCTGCAGTAAAACATTAAAACGGCGTGCGTGTCATATTATGCGCTGCTGCAAGGACGAAATGTGATTTATTCGTCCGAACAGCGGATTAGTCGCGGTGCTGTTTTATCGGAGTTGACATTTTAACGGGTTTTCTCGTGAGCGCGTTTCACGAAACGAACCCTTCTCCGCTTTTTTACGGCCGCGGCGATAAGTCTTATTTTCTGTGCGGCCTATCCTATATATATGTATCGTACATTATGTCCGTACCTATTTACGTATATATATATAAATAATATTATATGTATATATGATGTGGGTATACGATTTTTTTCAAATATTTTTCGCCACGTTCTCGCGCCGCCGATGCTGTCCCATATTTTTTTGATTTACGTTTCGCCATCGACAACATCGCGCGTGTTATTATTAGACCACCGCATAAGACGGTCGGTCGTCTCGTATATAGCAATGTAATATGCGATACATGTCTAACACTTGTATTCGTGCCGCCGTTTCAAATACGTCCGCCGCTATCGTTATATTATTATTATCAGCCGATTATATCGAAAACGTTTGCGCCCGGAATCGCGCGTTTCGGACCGAATCAAGCACGGCCGGCCGCGGGTCAATCGATTGTGCACACCCGGTTTGTACGTAAACGACGACGACGACGACGATACGTCATATAAAAATACATAATACAGTGATAATATAATATACATTATAGGTATATAATATATCGTTTATGTATATACCCGTTATATACTCCGATGGGCACATAATATATTTATATCTATAAGTACCTAACCTAATTATGCATATAAATATACGGAACGCCGTGTCGTATCGGCGAATCGCAACCGTCCGATACATCACACTGCAACCGTATTGATAACGAACTATTATATATATATTAACTATAATATAATATAATGCTACTGTGCGGCTAACGTTACTGCGGCGGTCAATTATCACCGAACGATCGAATTTCGTTTCGTCGCGGCAGCGGATCATCGGTAATCCGGAGCTCGTGTTCATCCGCGCTATAACCGAATCGCAGACGAAAACCCCAGCCGAGAGCGTGTCAATGGGATGTAGGCAAAACCACTCGTCGCATTTTTCACGGAGGCGGTGTTAAAATCTACAATATTATACATAGCGTAGTGCCCGCGAGTAGGTTTTATAGTTTGTTTATTGCATACGACCGATCGGAGTAACAGTCCAGAAGTATCTCCGACGATCTATAAACGGTTTCGAGTTATATAGCCGTGCTAGTAACTTTCAGGCCACCATCTGCACTATATCGGTTTTTTAACAGTAAATAATATATTGTAGCTGTGTCGTCCACGTGACAATATTATTAAAAAACCGCCAATAGTGGCAGGTGCCCGCATTTTGTTTGATGCTTGCGTGCACATGCCTTCGTGGCATTCAGATATCTCGATCCGAACGGTCGAATAATTAAATTATCACCTTGGATAAACAATGGTGACGTCCTGATTAATGCTTCTCCAACTAATATATTATAGTGTGTAGTAACGTGTAAAAGTCACGAATATAGTCTGCGGGTTATCCTAAACGTATTTCTTCGTTTTCCACCAATTCCGTTGAGAGATGTGCGCTATAGTAACTCTCACCATCAGTTTATGGGCCGTTTTATTACAACAATGTTTTCTTTTCTGTTCACAGATACCAGTTCCAGTCATCTGAATCTGTTCAACTCGCGGTCGCAGCCCAAGAAGAAGCGCAAGTCGCGCACCGCGTTCACCAACCACCAGATATTCGAGCTGGAGAAACGATTCCTGTACCAGAAGTACCTGTCGCCGGCCGACAGGGACGAGATCGCGTCCAGCCTGGGCCTGACGAACGCGCAGGTCATCACGTGGTTCCAGAACCGCCGGGCCAAGATGAAGCGCGACTACGAGGAGCAGAAGAAGGACCGGGAGACGCTGGCCGCGCTCAGCGAGCACAAGATATTCTTGGAGACAGCCCAGAACATGGGAATACTCAAGAAGAAACCTCAACCAGCTATGGCGGTGGCAGCCGCGTGTGGTTCGCCCACCGATCACCTGTTGCAGCAGCAGCAGCAACAGCAGCAGCCGGTCAAGTACGACGAATGAGCGGCTCGTCGGTTATTGCGAGTGTATTATAATACATTAAAGTATTAAATATATTATAATACCTAATATTATTATCTATTATGAGTCGTCGTTGGCAAAATCCGTGTAGCAGCCGAGTCTGCTGCAGCTGCTTAATACTGCAACACACGATACGGTATGTCTAGCCCGTAATAATCTTGTAATTATCATAATATTATATCGTTAAAAAAAAAAATAAATAATAACGTTCCTCGTAAGTTTTCTTACTTTTCTGAAAAAATTTAAATCAATCTTAATAATATAAGAACGCGGCGCATCCCGAAAACGTATATAAGTAGTTATCCGCCACCTCGCATCACCTGCGACCATCAGCCAGGGCGCGGTAGACAATGAAATCGAGATCTCATTTCTAACTTTCTTTTACATATCGTAGTAAGCATACGATATCGACGTGTGAAAATTTAATGTTTTCCACGTCCAAATGTGTAATGTTTACTGTTTAGTAATTATTTTCCGATCGGTCGGTGACGATAATCAAACAATTTAAAATAGCATTTCGGCCGCTAAAGGGTATATAATAACGGTGAGGGATGATGAGGTGGTGATGATGGTGGTCCGAAACTGCCGGACAAAATATTTAATTGGCGCGTGCGTCCTAGTCTTTCTCACTATATATTATATTTTATATACGACTATACTATATTATTATCATTATCATAAATAATAAATTATGAAATATAAATTAACAATCTAAATAGACGTAATTTATAGAATAATAATGGTAATAATAATGATATTAGTGTCCGTAGTTACATAATAATAATAGTCATGGGAGATCGGTATAATATAATATGTATCGTTTTTCGCGTTAATATTATTATAGGAGTAGGTATTATAGTAGGTATTATAGTGTTCGTCCGTTTTATAAGATTGTTGTAAGTACAATAATCATAATAATATCCATTATTATTATTATTATTATTATTATGTGTGTAGTTACAAGTTATTATATTTATTATACGCCAGTAAGTTGTGTATGACCATATTATTATTATATTAATGTTCGGTAAACCCAAATTAGTCGTAAGGAACTAGATCAATTGATATTATACATTTTTATATATTATTATCCTTATTAAAAAAAATTTAATTTAATTTTTTTGTTCAAACGCGTTGGCCCCAACGAAATGCACATAAAACTTGTATAATATATTTTTAGATTACATTATAATATAATAATATTGTACAATGTACATGTGTATCTAATTTTGTAAATACCCCGTAATTTATACTTATATTATATTATACTAATAAATTGTTCGTACACTATTATTATATACATTATACATATTATATACAATATACATATTATAAGATATATGTAATGTATATTAATATATATTATTACTACGCGCTTGTTATATTTTGTTTGTTTGTTATATATATTATATTTTGTTCGTACTTAATTTTTCGTTAACCCAATACCAAAAAAACAAAAAACACAAAAAAATTTTTTTAGATTTTTTGCACTTTGTTCGTATTCATATTTGTTTATATTATTATATCGATTAACTACTACTATACGTCTATACTATATAAATCATAAACTATAATAATATATTTGTACATATTATAATATTGCATAATATATTATACATATATATATATTATACACACGCATTTTAAGACATATTTTTGTTTTATCCCAATCAATTTCCACTGTTTTTGGATAACTGAAAATAACAAATAAATAATTAATTATACTTTATTTTTCGTACAAACTGTATATTACTATGAAATGGGACAAATCTGAGATCGAATACACTGTTATAGTGTGTTTTATGCCGAATAACCTAATCTCCTATATTTTACTACCTAGGTACAATTCTGCACCTACAAATCTCATTTTTTGGGACTTACTAAATATAAATTATTAACATCATAAGTCTACAACTACGGTATGCGAGCAAATATTTTCAGATTACCTAAAGTAGTTTCAGTGGAATCAGTGGAAAAAGACAAAGACGACTGCAACTATACAAGTGCGCATGTCCCAAAAACGAAACCATCGTTGCACTCAACAGTTGCAGCATGGCGGATATTATACAAAATAATCGTTCGGGTATCGCGAAAGTTATACTGCAGACGTCTCTTCAGTCCACCCAACCGGAAATAAAGCGAAATATTCCACTACGTAAAAATCTTAATAATCGTGATGTCATTTAAATATTAAAAGTCTGCACACGCCAACTGTATTGCCCATACATTTTAAGAGAATAATCTTCTTTTAGGAATATCCTCTTCGTAATATAACCGTACTGTCCGACGAACAAGTTATGCTATAATAGCGTATAGCATAACAATAATATTATTATAATAGTTAAGTAGGTGGTATGAGGAAACGTAAATAGTCGAAGCCAATAAACTGCGGTGCAGACATCAGCTATACGTTCGACAATATTAACATATGTATTATTTTACGATAAACATGAGATATGACATTATCTCTCGATAGTAATATTCTCCTCTTGAAATTTGGCATCGGGCGTTTAAATTTTTACACCACACGAGGACAATAACCTAAACGCCACACAATAATCTCGCCATTTTGCGTGGACGTGGTAGTTTGCTATACCTACTCGTATTGAATACGACTGTCGCGGTTTGATGAATAAATACAAACGGAGACGGCACATAATATCACACTAAAAATATTAGCATCACAAGACGTTTTTTTTTTTAGCTGTACTCGCCGCGGTGGGTATAATAACACAACAATCATATAATATTATTACATTATTTTTTTTTTTATCTAATGACGCGTATAAATAGGTATACACGAACGAGCATCACTTAAGTCTTGCACAGTCGTAAGTCACGCGCGTCCATCGATATGAAACGCGTACGATATTACAATATTATAATAACATTATATTGTATGCTCACATAAATGTATAAGATATTACTCACATATTATTATTATGTTATTTTATTATTATATCGCACGCATTCCTTTGCACGAGGCGCATTTAGAAAGCTCGCTGCAGTCGCGTTACTCTGCACATGATGATGACATATTATAATATTATATTATTCAATTACAGGAATGTTTAATGTTATAATATTACATTATGTTGTTATTGATAATTAATATTATAATAATAATTATTATTGTTCAATAGACATGTGCGAACGCTATTGTCTTTCAACGTGCATACTGGAGACGACCTCCGCGTGGCGCGCACAATAATATGTTTTAGGTGGGTAGGTATACAAAACGTATAATATGATATGATAAATGTGTGTAAAGAATGGTTATATTATACTATTATTATTGTCATCACTTATTATACGAACGGTGGCCAGTAGCACCACGTTTTTACATATATTATTATAGTACCAATACTCGTGGTTGATGTAGGTACATTGTTTTTAATAAAACGTTCTTATTTCTGATTAGAAAATGTTAAAATTTGTATGCTCATTAAGTTGTCTAGAAATCGATGGAACCGGGATTCATTTTTTGGAGGAGGTTTGAATATCGTTAAATTCATATACCTTCGCGTTTAAAGTCCAGCCCACGAGATTTGTACCTATTATATTATTATGCATTAAATCTGCTCTTTTTTTATATGGTTCACTTCTATTTCTTAACCCTACGGACAGATAAATTGTTTGACTTGAAGCTGACTAGTCCGCTTATGACCAAGTAAGAATAATATATTAATAAACCAAACCGTAACCTATACCTACACTCGTTATCCGACTATGGCCTTAATTTACGACCTATACGGACATAATAACTTTATTGCACGTGATGCTATTTATATATATATATTATATAGTCTTTGCTGCGGCTCGTACTAAACTCAAAAGAGCCGCAACGGTCAAACATCACGTTCACTATGCACTGTATATTATAGCGTGTGGTATAATATAGCGTATTGGGCCGCCAACACTGACCCCGTACGAAGATTTAAAAACCCTGAAAATTACTTCAGTACAAGTGAATTTATTTATCTACATAATACAGGTATATGATTGAAATGACGGAGATTATATTATTACCACCTAATTTTGTATTGTCCCAGCAACGTCGTTACAGTGAGTCCTAATAGAATATTTCGTCGTTATAGAATAACATCGATCACCTATAATATTATTGTTAAGTTGCTCTATCTTTATTATTATATTTTATACAATAACTATATATGTACAAAATAATGCGATAGCCAGGGGCGTATTTAAGGGTGGGGCCCGAGATGCCGCCCGCCCTCCCATCAACAATGTCGTGATTAAAAAATCAGCTGAAAATGTGAAATTTAATACATTGCGTAAAGACAAATATAATACGTTCAACTATACGTCGATCCTATCTAAAAAAAAAATGATAGAAATTCTGTCCATTAGAACGATATTTTTCATCACTGCAGAAGTTAATTCCAATTTGAGATCAGTTGCGAGAGAAATCGAGTGTTACAAATACATGTTATATTGTATAGGTATAATATAGTGCCATAGTGTTTTTTTTATCAAGTATACCTATAATAGGTATATATTGTTATTTAATAATTAGGTACCGAAAATATCATGATACTAATTTGTGGGATTTTACGGATATACCTACAGTTGGCCATTGGCCAATATTTCGTAAATTTGATATAATATTTACGCATATTATGCAAGTTATAGTAGAAACCTAAAGAAAATCTGAATTATTTTTTCTTGTCACACTTAAACAATAAATAAACGCAAAGATGAAAACTGGACAATATAACGATCTGTGAACAAAACTAACTCGACTTGGCTTAAAACGTTTAGATAAATTAAAGTTGGAGCCCAGAATAATAACTGCTGTAAATTAATTTACTAGTTCAGTTGAAAGCCATAAGATAATACTATAGAGTATACTCGTTTAAAAAATAGTATTTTTTTTTCAATCAAAAAACGTGGTTGCAATAAATTGATCTATATAAAAGAAAATATATAAATAGTTCTAAATTCGATTATTATGTATCAAAATATTTAGAAAAATATTCTGCTTTAGAATATGAAATTAAAACTCTATGTTGTCATTCAAAAAAGTAAAAAACTTAGAAAAATAAAAGGAAAAAAAATATTTAAAAATATGATTTTTTAATAAAAACGTTGTTTTTTTAACAACTTGAAACTATGTAAAAAATTATTTTGAAAAACATTAATACTTTTTAAAATTATAAGTGTTTCATGATAAAAGAATCACCTCGTATATAATTAAAACGCAAAAAGTTGGCACCTCAACGGTCGCGGCAACAGCACAAAAATTATATAGGTATCGAAATTAATATAAGCAACTCAACTACCAAAATACCAACAAAACGATTATGCGAAAATGAAACGAAAGGACAATACCTACATCAAAAGTGTAAGCCTAATGACTAGTAATGAGCTGTTGAGTATGCGGACACTTGAAAAAATAACCGATACAGCGTTAAAAAATTAAGACACATTTAGAAAATAATATTAAATAATATATCGATATACCATCAGCCTTTTACCCTTTTAAATGATAACTTACATCTTAATAATGACTGCACAACGTATAGGTATGTCAATGATAATTAATATTGGACAAATATACTATTTACATTTCGTTATCAGCAATGAATGTGTAGGTAACACGCTATTTAGTAATATTATATGTAGGGTGCTGTCACTCTTCACACGAAAGTCCGAACATTATAAAAATATACTATAATATAAGAGCTTAAAAACAATAACAAAAAAAAATCAATTTTTTCCACAGAATTATGTAATCGCAATGTGTACCAAATAGTAAATGTCTATAAATAGCCGATATTGTTCGCAAACACGAAATCATCTCTCGGAACGTTTGACCGGAGTCAGCAGTCTGGTAAAAAAATATTAGAAATGCATATCACCCTGTATATGACATCATGACACTACCAACACGCGCACACTGTATAACCAAGTAATATTTAAATTGATTTGAAATCGGTAAGATAATGATAATATAGGTAGATAAACTGGGCACTACGGTATAATATGTATACGCAGGTATCTGGTATAAAATACCTGGTATTATATACATAATGCGCGACGACTCTCGGCGGCCTCTCTTATACGATATATTTTATTAATGGATAAATAATATATCATTATTAAACTAGTTTTGTGTACGTTAAACACACGCACACACGCCGCGCTAATGAAGTTAATCGTTAACTGCAACATCTGTTCCCCTCGTAAATATATAGCGTTTTTATCCAATATAATATTATATACGTGTAAATTATATCCTAATGTAATATAATATATAGGTAGGTAATATTATATAGTCTCGTTTTTATTATTACATTTTGTCCTATGGCCGTTTCTGTCTTGTTTGCCCGTATTATAATACACGATACAGGCACACACACATACAGAATTATATTATATAATATACCTACATATTATTATTATAAGGACTACTCGTCCGCTGAATGTTATTTTATTTTTTTGTAAACTCTTTTGAGATGTATTTTGACATTCTATCGTGTAGGCGATTGTTCTTGCGATTTTTTTTTTTTTTTTGATAAATCGCGTCCGATACATGCTACAGTGTTATATTATTATAAATTATGATATTATCTTCCTACACACTGACACTATACGCACTAAACATAAACACTATTTGCGCGATAATTATTCGTAAATACAAACATATTTTATCCAACACGGTATAATATCTGTTATAATATAATATATGACTTGTAGCCGTATATCTTACAGTATTTTTAATCATTACCATCGTTAAAACAAAAATGATAATGATATTAATGGGTACGAGTATATAGTACCTACATACACTGCAGGAGTAATACAATTCGATGAAATTGAAACGTTACAGTATAGAATAAGTTTATCGTTTATTGTGTTTACGATGAATCCGTGGAGGTGTTATAGGTAAATGGGTTGTATGATATATAAAACGATTCAGTAAGCATACTCACCCTTTAACAATGCATTTATCCAAATTCAGATTTTTAAGTAGGTGCTTAAAAATATTAATCGTATAGTGACTTGACTCTTTTCTTCTCATTGCAATGATTAATGTTTTCCATAGGTATAAGCAATGTAATTTTCAAAATATTTAGACTAATTTTAAGTTATTTATACCACACAAATACATATGATGCGTCAATGTTGATTATAATGTGGTTTTTACAAAAATTAGTAAGTTTAATTTTAACGCCAAAACTGATAGAAAAATAAATAATTAATTATTGTTATATGAAAAAAATAATTTTAAATATTCTTCAAATTAAATATTTTAATTCAAAGTCTCTGCTCAGAACCGTTTTTTGTATGTAGTGATTTAAAATTCAAAATTAACACATTCAGATATAATCAGTGACAAATTGTAATTGTTTTTATTCGTTGTGGTATAATAACTGAGGCTAAAATCACGATAGTACTACCACTATTACCACCACTTTGGTTGTAAATTGTATTGTACCATAATAACAAGAAAATTGTACAATGCATTTTAAATATCAAATATGATATAATAAGACAAGTAACTTACAACGGCAAAAGTAAAAGTCGATCCGTTCTGCTGTTATTTCCGGCACAGACGACTATAAACTTCCTGGGCCAATCAAAGATCCAATGCATCCGTGCTCTTCTCGTGCTTACTCGATAGACCGCCACCCTTGGAAGTTGGAGGTTACTTAATCTAACGTTGGATGTTTGGAGGTTTATACCTTCCAGAATGGCGCTGCAGCATCTCACTCCAACTTCAGATCTTCCATCTCGGTCATGAAATCTTCACTCATACTATAGGATTCGCCCAACAGTGATTCCGTCCGGGAAAAACATCAATCCTTTATTGGTAACCGTTCGGCAAGTCATCTTTTCTAAGCCCGCACAGCAATCCTGGAAGGTTTACGGTTTGAAAGGGTCTTCCAAGGAGCCTTTCCACGAATATACTTGCCTTAATGCACAGATGGTAAGCAGTGGTGGTATGCTTGGCAGTATCTTCTGGATGCTGACAGAGTACGAATGCGGCCACTCTCGGACCTGTCCATCCGGCACAAATAGTTCTAGAGGCATCCGCATGGCCGATCAGCACCTCTGTCAAGGGGAAGGACAGAATCATGGACGACCGGCTGATTAATAAGTAGATACCTTGGTACACTTAAAACCTAATATACAGTAAGCTTTTTCCAGATTTTTTGCTCTCGTTTGTTTTACCTATATATTATGATAATATGTTCATACATATATTGTCAAACTTCCCCCATAGTCAGCTAGGAACACACAATTGTTTGTTTCATCGGAGTATATTATATTCACTGAAAAATGTTACAAGTAAGCGCTGGATATATATATAATATGGCAATTCACATGTGGAAATCACAGTGCAAAAAAACGGAATATTCCGCAATGGAATAAATTTTTTAAATTTAAGTCCTCTTTTTAATAATACAAATTTAATATTAAAATAATTTATATAATGATTTTGATATAAAATAATCTCTAACTAGGTGACAAAAACATTTGTTGTAACTTTCGCTGTAAAAACACCGTAGCTATTGCCTATTATAGGTATTACACAACTGATATAATACAGGTATAAAGCAAATTATTATTAGGTATAACATTAATTATGACTCACGTTTGTGGATTAAATTAGTTCGGATGTCCGTTGTCATCACGCCATGTTTGCGTCACATTATAATGTTGTGTTATTATTGACGACTAATTTATTTTATGACACACGTCAGCATCGCACCTATTTCTTATATAACTGTATATAATATAATATAATATGTATACCTATCGTATACTATGTATATTACAATCGCACTCCCCCGCGAACGCAGTTTCGCTGCAGACCGATATCGCATTGTTACTTTTCTAAATACATATTATACATTGTTATAACTTATAATTCATATTTATGTCATGTACGTTCATCTTTGGAGCGTATATAAATTATAAAAATCGTTTGTGACTACGCTGAGGTGTCGTGTCATAGGTACCTATATATAGAGGCGTGCTGAATTAGTTTTATTGGCGGCGGCGCAGTATTAGGCTGTAGGTATTCGATTATGTTACGAACTTATAAAACCGTATAGTACCTGTATATCACAGTAAATTCGGTGTTACAATATTGGTATTGCAATGTCATATTGTATATTCGTTGCCGGTGAAAACAAAAATGCTCAGATGCAATAAAAATATGCAGCCACAGAGTGTGAACAAAAATATGGATTTGGTATTAAATATTGCAATATAGGTATTACAACAATACTGCAGTGTGCAACCATTATAGAAGTATATTTTTTCAAAATAAACTACATCATAATAGAACAAGAAAAAAAAAATGGCTAGGTTATAATCTATTAGGTACCTATTAATTCTATAGAATTTGGATTTTACGATTACGAAAACTGTAGCTATATAATACTCAATAATAGTACCTGTACATATGATATAGATTTAGGGAAAGTCCGAAAGTGCAACTCCGACAATATTATTGTAGGTTCACCGGAAGCCGTCTGTTCGAAAAATAAATAAATAATTTAGGTATTATTCAGATTACCGAATAATTCAACGGTTTTATCCACGTGTAATATACGAGTAACGTAATAATATATATTACGCCTAAAAAGGTATATGTAAAGTCACTATAATGAACTTTAAATTCATACTTTACCTATATTAGGTATGTTTATTATTCGTAGTCGTAGACGGTGCAAACTATATTTTACATCGAAACGCACATTTTCACCACAACTAGCTGGTACCTACTCGCCCGCCAGCAGTTAATCTTTCTTTACATCTCCTCGTACAATATGGTAGGACAAAACTACAAAAGGCCACGTTATAAATTACAATTATATCATTTTGCAGTTGCTGAATGTTCGAATCATATGCGCATAGCAGGCGCGTAAATTTCATCGAAAATATAATAAATTTTACCGTACGAAGTCGTAGGTTACAAAATATAAAATCAATTAAAATTTAAAAAAAAAACCGCAGATTTATGCTCTGTCTCTCGACAATAAATCCCATTAGAGAGTGGGTTTGTGTAAATTCTACGCCACCGTTTTAAATTTGTAAGTACACCTTAATTTATTATTATACAATATTATGTATTTAAAATAAAAATGTATATGAATACAAATTAATTTATACCTGACACATTTTATGATGTATTTTTTTTTTTAAACTTCAACTAATTTTGTAAGTAGCAACTACCTGTACATAAATTACTAATTATATTAGTTGATATTGTAGTATAGTGTTAATAATTATAGAGAAATCATTTACCTCGGGTGTTTAGTGTTTACAACGAAAGAAAGTGACGATTAACAAATATCTGATGAGTAATGCGAATACGGGTTTTACGGTTTACTACATCTATAACTATTATGATTCATTTTGATGTGATTAGAATATTATGATTTCAGCATATAAACATATTATAATAATAGGGGCTTGAGATAATAATATTAAAAAAATGGTATAGATAAATCATAACATTATAATATGATAATGTTATTTAGGACGAATATTTTAGTAGAGGTAGTGAAACATACGTTTCAAGTGGGGTAAATAACACTGAAGTTTTCGCGACGTACTATAAATATTACATGTTACATCTAAATATATAATTATGAACGTATATAAATTATCATATTCTTCATAATCTAGTGAAAGATTTTTAGGCTGAGAGGTCGAATAAATATGTGTTTGAGAGTGCATGCCGTCAACGCTACTATCAACATTAATTCCGGACCACTATAATAAGATGTTATTATGATAACATTGCTAAATTTTACCAATCGTGTTATGATGAAATAACACTGAACTTTAAATTTATAAATAATAAAAAAGTGGAACTCGTTAGGTTCAGTAAAGTTTTCGAGTGTATCTCGTCATTGGGTACGTAACTTATTAGAGGACGTGTTCAATTTGAATTCGATAATGAATAATTACGCATTCGAAAATACTGTGTGTCAGTCTCTATTTCTGAAACTATTCTAAGCGAAAACGGTCAGTCAACCTATAATATTACCAAGTATATTTGATAATATTGTGAATAAAGTAATTTATATATATATCCTATTTACGTTGAACCTTGTTTAAATTTTTAATCCTTAGCTATAAAAGTTGAACATTTTAAAAATTTTAACTACAAAATAATTATTACATTTTAAATTTGATAAACTTTGTCAAAATTCAAACTTTAAATGCTTATAAAAAAAAAATTGTACCTATGTATTTTTAATATTTTTAAACTGCTATTGTAACAATATATCAGGAGCCTTGCATTAAATTTTTACGCTTTTCTATCCAACAAATAAAATATTATTGATATTTATAGAAAAATAAACTAAAAAAAATGGAAACTGACAATGTCCGTAAACAGCTCAAAAAGAGTCGAATTATAAAATGTTATGGTGTATAGAAAATACTAATATAAAAATTCAGTCAAAATGACCGTAGGGGTCATTTGCTTAAGAGTTGCACCAAAAACCAAAATCGATTTTTTCAAAAACAGATTTTGCGTACAAATTCCCGTTTTTCCTTAATTTTTCTTTTATTTTTCACGGTGTTTTTGAAAACTACTGGGAAATTTTTACTCTTGACCCCCCAAAGTACCAACAAGATTCACTTTCCCATCAGAAAAGATACTGTTGAAGAAAATCTAAGGATTTTTACTGTCCTAAAAGGTGATGAGAGACACAATAAAAAAAAAAATTTTTTTAAAAACACACATCATTGTAAAATCAATACATTCATCGATCCGCTCAGAATCTAAAATAAAATCAGTTTTGTGTGTATCAGTGTATATAAAAACATCTTTAGTAAACAATCTTCTGCTCAATAACATCCATAAATTGAGGCCCTATGCAAAAAGAATAAATTCACAAAGGTATATAGAATTAAATTAGTATGATTAAAAAATTAAGATCTATTAGTGTGCATTTTGAAATAAATTTCTCTAATTTTTATATAGGTTCTTCATAAGCACAATATTATTATAGACATACTAATTTTGTAAAATGAATTTCAATAGGTACGAACGAATTCGGCTAATTGTGATTTTAAACAATAAATGGCAACGTTGGCACTAACATGTCAAACTAGAACATCGTAATATTTTTTAGAGAAAATATAAGTAGGTACTAGGTAGGTAGGTAGTAAAATTTCGTCAAAGGAATAAACATGTTAATTTTACAGGTATTTAATTAAATGAACGTTGCTGTCTTCAAGCTACGACAAGCTATTAAAAAACGCATGTGATAATATAATATATTATTACTCGTGTATATATCGAACACGGCAAAGCACCTTGCCAGGATATAAAATGCATTTTTTTTTTTTTACAGAGGGATAACGCACAGGCTATATTTTAAGCGTAATAAATGTACCCATAACGTTCGTGATGTTTCAATGTGTTATAATCAACTTAAAAATATTATTTTTTTAATGACAAGCCCGCATTGAACACACACACACACACATAGTTATAAGTAATAACGCGCAATAAAAGTTTTCTTTAGTATATAGTTTCGTGTACAGCGATAACGTTAAAACAGTATACGTAAATTATATCGTATTTCTTTATTAACTGCTGCACTGCCGTATTAGGTACATAGTCAATGACCTACTGTGTTGTAATCACGTTTTATACATTATTATTATACAAACTGGAAAACTATACGACAATACTATGCCATACGCCCGTGATTTGAACACTTTGGCTGATAGGTAATAATATGTAAAACCACTTGGTGTAAGTCTTGTGCGTTTTAAACACTGTGCAATAATTACATATTAGCAACTAATTATATATTTGTAGGTTATAACTTTTAGAAAATTGCCGGTTTTTAAAAAAACAGATTATAGCCATATCGGGCAAACGTATCGCTTTTGCACGGTCGGTCAGTCCTATGAATACAAAACCATATTGTGTACGTATTCGTGTGTATACCTATATCCACATAGTTTCGAATAATTTGATAGGTATGTTTTTTTGTTGTACAAAAGAAGCTACACATGAATGTTTATCATTCCTTAACTTATTCTTATATTCGGGCACTGCACAGCCGATTATACGCATGTACTTTGGCCATTTGAACTTTTTTCCACGTATATAATATTATATCGATACCTAAGTCTCTATAATAATAGTATGTAAGTAGGTATATATTATATAATTTGAAATGCAAAAAGAATAAATATTTTACGTTTGCTGTACAATGACTTACATGTAGGTAGGTATTTAGACAAATCGCTAACACTAATATTCACTACGTTATAATATTAATAGGATAAGACAACGCGGAGATCATCAAAGAAAGCTGCTTGTGTCGAATCCGCTCATTAAATCCGGTTGAACATTTTAGTGATGATTTTATAATGAAATCATAATTTTTTTGCGTGCCGCACGTCTAAGGTATACAATTATATACAATTGTTATAATATATTATAAAACATGATTCTATCTTTTTCTTTCCCAACAAAAAATATCGTCACTCCGTGTCTGATTTTGTTTATAATCGCAAGTATACACATATTTACATGTATGCCTAAACATATTTATTATGTGAGTATAATTAAATTTTGAAGGGTTCGCCGTTTAGAGTAGGTACATAATATATTATAATATGGTATTATCGTATAAAAACGTAATGGACTTATTACGTAAGTCACGGGCAATAAATTGACGATTGTGCGTATTTATCTACCTAGGTATATGACGAAAGTACGAAACGCCCATGTTGCATTACCTATACTTAGTTATAATAAGTACATGTTTATTGGTACTTACGCGCGCCGTGCATATAATATGTGCTAAGCAGTTGATTTTAAAATAAAATAAATTCTGCAGAGCACTTTAATTATTTCCAATTGAAATATTGTGCAGTTAAACGCGATAACTAGTAATAATATTATTATGTCGGTACCTATACCTACACGGTAGCCGGTAGGTAAGTGAATAATAATTTTTGATATTATATGGAATCAAAATGAAAATGACAATTAAGTCATTGATGGTTTAATTTGTGAAGTAAATTTTGATCAAAATGAGTTTTACTAACGAGTTAATGAAATAGCTCATTGCGCTGTTTTTGTGTATGATAATATGATATAGCCGTACGATAGGTGACCATAAAATCATTACTTTCCCTCCAAAACTAAAATGAGTGATATCGCGTGTCAATGATTAGTACTACTGTATACAATTTAAATAGTTTCAATGGTCTCCTGAAAAATTATCAATACTATGATGACGTACTCGTGCAGCATGCTGTTGTCTACTGTTCAACTAACGAATAGGTAATATGGGAAAATAATATAGTATAGGTAGGTAAGTGATATTTTGTCGAAACTCGTTCATTTTTTCTCTATGGCTATTTGTAACTACTACCTATGCGTACGTATTATATTGTATTGCGTAACACACAGACACATGGCAAACACAAACACAAATTAGTGAACGATCAATTTGAACGTGTGTAAAAACGGCGATACTGCAGCGTGATTACGGTGTGATTAGGTTTGGCTTTCAAAAATAATTAGTAGATAATTATTATACACTCGCAGGCGCAGCATAATATAATATTATATATACATATACATAATATGTGGCAACGCATATAATTTCATATCACGCACCTATACATAATATTATTATTATTATTACCATGTTCCATAATGGATTGGATGATAAATATTTCTGAAAAATGTCTCTTATTAATCAGTGATGAATGGTAAAACGCCAACGGTAATTACTATACGCACGAATAATAATAATAATAATAATTTAGCCGGTGTACGTAGGCAGGTTGGTGCCTATACCATCATAAGCGCGGTGTATTTATTTATATATATTTTTTTTTACCTATCACAAAGTACGAAAAGAAATCGCCGCCGATGACCGCGGTGGTGCTGCTGCACGGCCGCGCGAGAACTAGTTTTCAATCCGGTAGCGCGCTTTAATACAATATTTTCATCAATCATCAGCTATAATATTATAGAAGTCCCAGTCTAAATTGTACCTCTCCGACACCTCATCACAGTGATAATATTATAGGTACAACGTATAATATTGTATACCTACACACACGCGTATATTACACTGCTATTATTATGTATACTATCCGTATTATAATGCTTATGTTATGTATACCTGCGCGAGTGTAGTAGTGCTACACGTATTATAGGTGCGCGGAGGAAAAAAGTATATCGCGTACACCCTTCGGGGCATATAATATTGTGTTGTCGGTCGCGCTCGTATTATACATGACGTGTGTATATTATACATGTGTACAGAATTATGTATATATTATTATGATTGTTGTTATTACTGTGTGTACCGTCGTCGTTATCATTAAAACCGACCAGAGCCGTTTCTCTGGCTGTATATTATACCTACGTCGAGGTACATACCGACGCACATTTATCCGCGCGTATATATAGGCATATATTATATATATATATGTATGTTCGATACTTACCATACGCCGTATACGATGTTATATGTTTTATACCGCGCGATGTATACGCATCGAGTTTAAACGAAAATGTGGTTATTAGGGCACAAGACAACGCGCGCCGACACCGCCGGACAGAACGTGTAATTTCACCCGTTCAATTGATCTATTTCCAATCCTTTTGCTCCTAATAAACACTTGCACGTAAACTGTGCAACAGGTCTCGTCTCCGGGGAAATTACGTCGGCGCGTCCGATAGCCGCGGTATCAAATTATCCGAGTCGCCGCCGATGCCGACACCGTGTCATCGCTATAATATCTGCGGCTGATGAACTCCACAAAATGGTTACCTGACTCACGTGTACACTGTACGACGTGTGTATATAATAGATATTACGATTCATAGCTGTGCTGCGGGTACACCGCGAAGACAATAATAAATGTACACATCCGGGCTTCGGAGCTGATCGTTACTGTCCTCGTCCGGACACCGTCGACGCGTATACATTTACAGTTTTACGTTTATATAGGTATAGGTTAAATTGGCTATAATAGGTACGCAGCTACACGACGCGTTGTGCGTGTACCGCACACGATTTACGCGAGGAAAAAAATTATACATACTAAATTTTCTTGAAACGATGAAGCCATCATAATATCGGCAATCTGCTGAAAATGAATGCTAGTCTAGTAACACTATATAATAATATTATATACCTAAGAGTATATTATCATGTGAAGCAGTTTAGCCCGTATGCATATAGGGCTGTAGTTAAGAACAATAATATATGATGGCAAATTTTTAGGAGCGACAATACAATATGGTAAGGTCGCAAAAATATCATGTGCGGAAAAAAGTTTAATCCGGTCATGTGAGTTATCTGTATTTCACGAGTCACATATGAACATATATTGTATTTAGTTGTTCTGTTCAACTGTGAGGTATAATAAATAAACCCATTTCGATAAGCCTTTAGTATCTCGCATGCGTCACCGTTACGGATCCTGCAGTATATTTTCTGTATTTTATAAATTCTTCTATAATATCACAATCATTTGACTTTATTTGATACTGTCGAAAACGAATCTGCTTCGACTTAACTCTTTAAGGCGTTTTTATATGAACTAATTCCAAAGGTTTATAGTCAATTTTTTAATTCAAATAGTTTTACCATATAACTTTATCATATGCAGATTATAATATAACCTGTGATACTACTCGTAGGCATTAAAAGAAAAAAAAACAAGAAATTACATGAAAACTGAGCAATTACACTTCCATATCTTTTGTGTTCTTTATAATAATGTGAAGGCACCAACTGTAATTTCTATATTGTTCATTTCAACAATACGTTATTGTATTCATAATTCATATATATTATCTTTAAATTATATTATTCTTTGTATGCTATATGCACAATAATAGTCAATAGGCGAAACTAATTGATTTAAAATGAACACACATACCTATATATATTTTCAATACAATTTTTTTATTTAATTGATTGTTATGACTTATGAAGATAAGTGTATAGTAAAAAATTTACATGAAATTAATTATATAACATACGATTCAAATCCTGGATAGAACTGTGTTTGGTTTTACTATCATCATAAAATATTTTTTTATTACGTAATTGATGTGATAATTATTAATTTAGTTTAGAGGAGTATATAATATTATACTGCTTAAAAGTGACTTATTATCGTAAATTTAGATTGATTGAAATTCTAGTTATAATTTTCGATAAATAAATGATCACGTATTCGTGTACTTTAAGTCTACAACACACCTTATTCACCCGATGCTTCAAAATATCGGACACAGAAAGTTTTTCTCTAACTTCGTGTAAATATCGATGAAGATGATGTATATAAAAGCATATTATTATTATTATATAGGAAATACTATGTAGGAGAACTGAAATAGTTTTGGTGTATTTTTTTCCATACCTAATCTACTAGACAACTTATACTTTTTTTTCTTTTGAAGTGTATAGTACCTTAGAAATAATTTAAAATTTGGTGAACAATTATAATATAATAAATAGCCGAAGCTTTCCTGGTGGGTTAACAGATGTGGTGTGTAGCTATTGCCAAGAGACTGCGCTTTTTCTTACGCCGCCGAACTGTTGGTGACTGCTGATCGGGCGTCCTGCTATGATAACTGCACATCACAGTAAATAAAATTATTATTGTGCGGGATGCGGTATAATATGTACATAACACTATACCCACCTAAATATATAGCCAATTACGGAGACCGTGATAACGAGGGACAGTCAGTGGCGGCAGTGGCGGCGGCGGCGGCGGTGGTGGCTGCGGCGGCGGCGTCCCTTTGAAGGCACTCGGACCGTGACGCGCGTCGGTGACGACGTGCAGGCGGCGGCTACCGCTAAGTTCCCTACGCGACAGATATACCTATGATATATCCATCTTTATCTCGACTACCCCGCGGGATGGCCGGGAAGACCCTGCCGGGCGGACTGGAAAAATATTGTTGTTATTGCATCCGCCCCTCGTCGTAACGCACATTATACAACATAATATATTATGTAATACGTACGAAAACAAACAAGGGTTAATCAGAACGAAATCGACATGCGGTGCCGGGCTGCAGCACGCAGTCAAACGTTTTGGAAGATTAACCGAAACGAGACGACGTCTCGACGACGACGACGGCGGCAGCGGCGCAGACTGCAGCGACTTTATTATATTATATTATGGTTATTATTATTACAGTCGTGCGCCGCGGCACATCATATAGGAACACACGCACGCGGTTAATTAGTTCCGGAGACCGCTCGTGATCGAGGGCGCGTGTGTGTAAAATCTGGAGAGCACAAAAAATCTCTGTTTAGTTTTATTCCGTACAGGGTGATTCTTTCGTCGCGACCCTGCTCGTGCTTCCGACGTCTTATACGATATGGCCATACATTATGCACGGTGGATTTTTAAACCGTCCTCATCGTGCAAATTAGCATTTTTTTTTTTTATTACGATGACTATCAGTATAGGTATTCGTTTAGGCGTGGGTAATGACTAATGGACATGGATGTACGAGTTATTGAAATGTAATAATATTCATTGTATTTTCCAAGGTGTCGCCGTGATATGAGAACTACCCTGTATTCGCGCAACACGCGTACCTAAAGGTAAGCTAATATATTACTTATATATACGTTAATAATAATTGTATATTATGTTTGCGTTATACCGTATTGGTATAACGCGTATGATATAAATATAATATAATAAATAATGCACTTTTGCCTTTTTTAGTTTTTGTTGATCAATTTTGGATAGAAATTAGAAATCACTGTGAACGCGAAATTTTATTTTTAAACTGGCAATGTTAACAATTTTACAAAATAGTGCTGATTTAAATATGGACAAACTGCTAAGTATAAAAAAACAAAATTATTTATTGTCGTTTTATATTATTTTATTCTAAATAGCATAGTAGATATTTTTCCTCTGCAAGGAAAATTGAGGAATGATCGATATGTTTTTAGGTATAGTGCAGTGAAAAAATATCTTGTAGCATGCTAAATTTTGTTAGGCATTTTATTACATTTTTTTTTAGCATAAATACGTTTTTGCACTGGATACACGATAAACATTTTATTAATGTTTATGGCTGATTTTTCGTAAGGTTTTTGTTTAGGCATTTTATTAAATTTTTTTTTAGCATAAATACGTTTTTGCACTGGATACACGATAAACATTTTATTAATGTTTATGACCGATTTTTCGTAAGGTTTTTGTTACTTATTAACAAAAACATATTTATGATTCATAGATTTTCCTTGTAAATAATATTTAGTAACGTGCTATGGTGTTTTTTTAATATTATTGTTGATTTGCTTTTCCATGGCAAAAAACAAAGCGTTATGAAAATCGGCCTCGTGAAAATTGGTTAGGAAAATAGTTGTACCCAGCCCAAAAACATATCTATGTTAAAAAATAAAGGTATTAACAGTTACCTATCTATATATACCTCGTTATATTAGACGGATTTCCAAATTCAATTATTCCGCATTCATACTTACTATAGTTGGGAACTATGATCCGCAATCTCTACAGCCAAATGAAAATTTAAAATTTTTGTCAACCATGCAGTAGCTGATGTCTAAATAATTATTATGAACAAAAACCAATAATAATAATAGGTAATAAATACTATTACTTAGTATAACTAACTTGTGTGACACTATCTGCGCCTCAAACAACAAGAAAAACAGTTAATAATAATATCGTTTATTCTTTCCCGAAATGCGATGCTTGTAGTTATTTAAACTATAGTAGCTCCAATCAAGGCTCTTTATTGTGCCCGTGTATGATCTTCACTAAAGAATGACGCGATAATATGGGATCCTTATAATTTGAGTTTATCCAAGAAAATAGATAGCGTGTACAGTGAAAATTCCTAAATTTTTCTGATTTTGTACTAAAGATTGAACATGTATCACACGAATATACTCCAGTCCCTTGGCCTGTCCTCTCTAGCTGGCAGAAGGGTTGAAGGTAATAAAAAATGTCTTTGTAAGCTACTAAATGGTTATATTGACTTCCCTTCCCTCTTAAATTACCTCAACTTTGAAATCCCATAATTTTTCTTTAGGGCCAACTCTCCTTTTCTTATTCCTATATGTACCACTAACTGTGCCATGAACCAATCACTTGTTAGAATTATGAAGATTGCCAATGAAGACCCATCATTTTAGATCAATTAGTCCAGATAATAAACTATTGTTATTATGTTATCAACTATTATTATACTTATTTTACCAGTTATTGATATCTAATAATATAATTGTGTAGCCTAGTTTATTTGAATTATTGTATAAATGTACTAAAAAGTTTCTTTCATTGTATTGCTATAACTTATAACTTTGGGCCCGAGTTCTTAATAAAATAAACTAAAATAATTTATAATATTGTAACAAGACTTTGCATCAAAATTTAATACATGTGCCCGTTTTAACGTTTGTTTGCTCTTTCGTGTCTCTACAACACCGGCGACGTATTATTATTTACTTAATAACGATAATCGGAGACGAAGACTATTATACGACGACAGTAGACGTACATAATAGTATAATATACGTTAGTGCACGTGACGGGTTTGAATGATGATGCTTGTATTCGGCTGTGTGTGTGTGTGTGTGTGTGTGTATGTGTATACACGGTGTTTACAAAGGGTTTTAGTTTAATTAAAAACGAAAACAAAATGAAAATCACACTCGTCAAAACCCGTAACGATCGCTCGTTAGTGATGGTAGTGGTGGCGGCGGTGGCGGCGGTGGCGGCGGCGGCTGTGGCTGTCGTGGAGCGCCCTCAAACCCCGGATTGGAGCGCCGAACAAGTCTGCAGAGCATTAGATATTTATAATATTATAATACTGTATTATATTGTAGTGACGTACAATAATTATGGTGTCCGTGCTGTGTATAATATAAGTTATAACCTTTTACACAATACGCCGCCGCCGTGTGCGTCAGCCGAAATGGCTATAGGCAACCCCGGCTTAGGAAGTCAAATTTTTGTTTCGAATAGCACCCATTTGTACCCTCCATAAAAAAATGTGTACCCCTCTCCCTTTTATGCAAAACCAAATCCCGCGTCCGGGTGCTGTAACTACGTCGTTTTGGAACCCGGAACCACCAGAAGTCAACCGATCGATTTCGGACCTGTCTCATCTTTTTGTACCCGATTTGTACCTATTTAAACCCTCCCTACTTTTTTTCTTGCTTCTTTCCCTTTTACACAAAACCGAATCCCACGTCCGGGTGCTGTAAAAACGTCGTCCTGGCACCCGGAACCACCAGAAGTCAACCGATCGATTCTGTAACGATCTAAATTTTTTGTACCCAATTTGTACCCATTTGACCCGTCCCTAAAAATTATTGTACTCCTCTCCCTTTTACGTAAAAATAGATCCCCCGTCCGGGTGCTGTAACGACGTCGTATTGGCACACAGCGTCTTTATTGGATACGCAGTGCTTGGTGTTTTTCAAAATCTTTGTTTTTCGGTTTACCTAAATGTAATAACTCATCGATGGTAGTAATTACATTATATTACTATTTTATACGAGTATATAAGTATATTGTTATTTGACAAAATTACTTTGTTATATTTTACTAAATAAAATGTTTAATTCTCAAGTTATAATACAAAATCACGTTTTTGATATAGCATCAATCTACTCCTCTGAAGTGTAGAACTACTTTAACTAAAACTGCTGACCAAATATGAACATAAGTTTAAGTTGTTTTATTATTATTTGTCTGTCATGAACTCGAGCAAAATAAAATGATCTAGTTTTGGAAGCAACAAAATTCGCAACGTCTTCAAATGTATATGGAAGTTAGTGGAATCGAACACAACATGTTAATATACACTTATAAAGACGACCAATGTCTCCGTTTCATAATAATTTGAAATGCCGTTTAATTGATACTGTTTTTAAAATACAAAATTAGTTTTTTTTTTATTTATTATTTTGGTTCTTTTTTGGTAGGTTTACTATTATTCCATCGAAATTAAAGTTCCATAAAAGTATTATTAAAGTTAAGTTCCATATAAGTATAATAAAAGTTAAGTTCAATATACATTTTATTTTTTATTTAAGTTAAGTTCCACAAAATTTTATTAAAGTTAAGTTCCAGTGAAGTTTTAAGTGAAGTTCTATTCAAATTAAAGTCAAGTTCAAATATGGTTCTTCTATTAAAGTTAAGTTCTATTCGAATTAAAGTTAAGTTCCTTTTTCTATTACAGTTAAGTTCCATATAAGTTTATATTTAAATTAAAGTTCAGTTCTTGACAAATTAAAGTTAAGTTCAATATGGGTTATTTATCAAAGTTAAGTTCCATTTAATTTAAATTAAAGTTAAGTTCTAGACAAATTAAAGTTAAGTTCCAGCGAAGTTAATTTTATTGGAACTTAACTTTAATTCGAATGGAACTTAACTTTAATAAAAAAACCTCATAAGGAACTTAACTTTGTTTTGTCTAGAACTTAACTTTAATTTAAATTAAATGGAACTTAACTTTTACTTGACTGGAACTTAACTTTAATTTAAATTAAATGGAACTTAACTTTTTGTTTTGTCTAGAACTTAACTTTAATTTAAATTAAATGGAACTTAACTTTTACTTGACTGGAACTTAACTTTAATAAATAACTCATATTGAACTTAACTTTAAGTCGAATGGAACTTAACTTTAATAAAAAAAAAACTCATAAGGAACTTAACTTTAATTTGTCTAGAACTTAACTTTAATTTAAATTAAATGGAACTTAACTTTTACTTGACTGGAACTTAACTTTAATAAAAAAACTCATAAGGAACTTAACTTTAATTTGTCAAGAACTTAACTTTAAATTGTCTAGAACTTAACTTTAATTTAAATTAAATGGAACTTAACTTTTTGTTTTGTCTAGAACTTAACTTTAATTTAAATTAAATGGAACTTAACTTTTACTTGACTGGAACTTAACTTTAATAAATAACTCATATTGAACTTAACTTTAAGTCGAATGGAACTTAACTTTAATAAAAAAAACTCATAAGGAACTTAACTTTAATAAAAAAAACTCATAAGGAACTTAACTTTAATTTGTCTAGAACTTAACTTTAATTTAAATTAAATGTAACTTAACTTTTACTTGATTGGAACTTAACTTTAATATAAAAACTCATAAGGAACTTAACTTTAATTTGTCAAGAACTTAACTTTAAATTGTCTAGAACTTAACTTTAATTTAAATTAAATAGAACTTAACTTTTGCTTGACTGAAACTGAACTTTAATAAATAACTCATATTGAACTTAACTTTAATTTAACTTGAATGGAACTTAACTAATAACTTCACTGGAACTTATGTAGGTATTTTGTTGTAATTTAAAAATAGTAGGTATTCGTGGATTTATTTTTTATATGAATAGTTATTTTATAGAAATTACTTAAATATAAGTTGATCAGAAACTATTTATACTAAATGTTAATAGTAAAAAGCTGTAAAATATCTTTTATTTGTATTTATTTTTTGACAATAATTAAGACTTAAATATTAGCAGTAATTTTGTTCCTTTCACAAGATATTTTTTAATTATTCTTAATTTACATTTATACGTTTGACATTTATCCCAAAGTGATTACTGAATAATCATTCAATGATGAATTTAATAGTTACATTCCCGATTACATGAATTATTGGATTATAAATTACAATAAACTACAGTTTCCAGCTTCTACTACAATATTATTTTATATTTTTAATTTTTAAAATGCAATTTGCACCTTGAGCCGGTGGTTTTACACTTAATATAATAAAATTGATACTAGTGATGGGTACCCGATTGTTGAATTAAATTATCTACACGTTTTCAATAAAAAAATATCTGAAGTATAAAAATCCGCATTTCTATTAACTATAAACTCTTAATTGTTTGAGCTATACATATAAAATATTATACTTTTGGAAAAAATTATTTAAAAAAACAAGAATAATTCCTATTTTATGTCACACGGGTTGATCTAAGCAATGACTGCTACGACAACTATACAATTTTTTTAAGCATAATCCGTTTTTAAAACGTCCAGAAAAGAGTTTTTTTAAGACTGTGTGTCTTGATAACAACTAATTTAATTTAAAGTGTATTGTTACATTATAATGAAAATAATAATTAGTAAAATATATAATTGCAAAACATTTAATACCTATATCTAGTCATCTAGAGTATAAACCACACCAAAAAAAGTGTAAGTATGCTAATAAAATACATGAGGTGTATAATGTATTTATGTATATAAAATTATAAAATATAGAGATTGATAACATTAGATTATTTTAAAAACTTCACGTAAACCTAAGGTGATACTTGGCGTATAGTATATGCAAAAAGGTACGTATTAAACTTGGCGTGGTGAAACGAAGACGGCCTTTGGACTGTTCGGTCTCGCGAATTCTATACATTACGCTTTTAGGATTAAACTTATAAACGCTTTTACGTCACTAAGTTAACAGACTGTCCATGGTAATAGATATTTAATTTAAGTCTTAAAGTAAATATAAAATAGTAATAATAAGAAAACAAACTTGCGCGTAAACATCGAATCTTCCGGTGAAACCTAGCTAGAGTGCCGCCGTCGCCGAAGAAAGAGCTATCTTCTTTCATCTTCATCTCGTTCCGAACTGAAACTTGAAAGTATGGAAATATTTTATGAAAATAACCTGATCATAACGAAATGTGCGAGTTTGTATTAAAACTTACATTACAATAATATATAAGGCTTAACGAACTGTCCGTCTATATTGATGGCTTATTATTTTTTTGTTCACTGAAATTATTAGAATTATTAATCGTCGCCGACGAATGTCGACAATTGACGATTGCCATAGATATTATTATAAAATATATTATTTACTGTGATAAATCCGTAGAACTTACATATTATACTCAGTACCTATACAGTCTGTTGATAAATTATATGCACTTTTACAGAAATCTCAGTGATCAGCAATGTACCTATTCTGGTTTTCTATTTCAGTTATAGTTCGCATGCCAAATTTAACTATGCAAATTTATAAACAATCTATTATTCGAATGAATTATCTCGCCAATTTCTCTAGACACAGTGTTTGAGAAGTTATATTTTTTTGGTACCTAATTAAATTACAATATGAATTTTTATAAATTACCACTATGTAGGTATGGGATTTGTCCAAAACTCGACTACCGGGTTTTAAATAAAGTAGTTCTATAATTCTATGGAATAGATTGATGCTATATCAAAAACGTGATTTTGTATTATAACTTGAGAATCAAACATTTTATTTAGTAAAATATAACAAAGTAATTTTGTCAAATAACAATATACTTATATACTCGTATAAAATAGTAATATAATGTAATTACTACCATCGATGAGTTATTACATTTAGGTAAACCGAAAAACAAAGATTTTGAAAAACGTATATCCAATAAAGACACTGTGTGCCAATACGACTTCGTTACAGCACCCGGACGGGGGATCTAGTTTTACATAAAAGGGAGAGGAGTACAACAATTTTTAGGGACGGGTCAAATGGGTACAAATTGGGTACAAAAAATTTAGATCGTTACAGAATCGATCGGTTGACTTCTGGTGGTTCCGGGTGCCAGGACGACGTTTTTACAGCACCCGGACGTGGGATTCGGTTTTGTGTAAAAGGGAAAGAAGCAAGAAAAAAAGTAGGGAGGGTTTAAATTGGTACAAATCGGGTACAAAAAGATGAGACAGGTCCGAAATCGATCGGTTGACTTCTGGTGGTTCCGGGTTCCAAAACGACGTAGTTATAGCACCCGGACGGGGGATTTGGTTTTGCGCAAAAAGGGAGAGGGATAATAATTTTTTTATGGAGGGTACAAATGGGTGCTATTCGAAACAAAAATTTGACTTCCTAAGCCGGGGTTGCCTATAGCCATTTCGGCTAACGCACACGGCGGCGGCGTATTGTGTAAAAGGTTATAACTTATAACTTATATTATACACAACACGGACATACAAAAAGATGAGATAGGTCCGAAATCGATCGGTTGACTTCTGGTGGTTCCGGGTGCCAAAACGACGTAGTTACAGCACCCGGACGGGGGATTTGGTTTTGCGCAAAAAGGAAGAGGGATAATAATTTTTTATGAAGGGTACAAATCGGGTACAAAACAATGCGATATGTTAGGGGGGTTTTGACGATTTATAGGTGCCAAGATGACGCACCTCAGATCCAGGTATCAGTCAGTAAAATATTTGTTTTATTTTAGAAAATAACGTAGGTAGGTACCTACTGAAAAATAATATTATAGATAGGTACTGATAGATTGCAAAAAACAAGTTGCCTTTACTGCTGGTAATATTTTAAGACTTGTCTTGTGTACTTCCGTCTCTGCTATAACTATAGTATATAATATAATGTACTATATTGGTACACAACTTTAATACCTATACCTGCCTAAGTAAAAAATTGTACAGGCGAAGAGTATATTTTATTATAGTGAGCTTGCCTATATAATTCCTATACAGTAGTATACACGACACACGACACACGTTATATCATAAATCCCTGTGGTGTCTTAAGATTTTAATTGTTGTGTTTATTTTATATTGTGTTTTTTTACGCGTCGATTAGATTTCTTATTTTTCCATCGTCATTTCCGTTACACGATTACTTTATAATAAACACTACAACACACTATATAATAACGCGAGACATTTAAACACACACACTCACACATCTGTCGTTTAATTACTGTTTAAAAACAACTAACATTCATTTATTTTTTTACGAACCAAGACGGAAATATACTCTTGGCAACTACGCGTCACGATAATATAAGATATAATATTTGTTTTATATAATCATCGAATGCGTGTAGGTATATAAAAAAAGAAATGCGCAACACATTTCTCTATTGCAATAAGTTACTGTTCATTTTTTTCATTTGACAGAGACATTGCAGACAGGTGTACTATTTCCAAAATTAATACATTTGGTTTTACCTTCTTTTATTCGATTTTAAAGCACAACACTGTATACGACAGAATGATAAAAACATTGATACAATTTTCAGTGGTCTGCACAATTTCGGGTTTTCGTTCTTTCAATTTTGAATAGATATACCTTAAGGCTAAACATAATAAATTATAACACTAAATGTGAAGTATGTGAAATGTCACTTATAAATAGTGAAAATTTTCATTTTGAATAACAAGATTTGTGTCTATACTTTATTTTTGTTCTAAAATACTTTGATCTAAGTACCTACTCATATAGAGTTAATTTTAATAAAATATATATGATAAGTATAAACCCGTTAAGTATTTTGAAGCATGGATTTCGTTTCCGTTTTTAAAGTAAATCTATATATTATATAGGTACCACTATATTATAAAGGCGTATAATGTGTCGATTTTTAGACTAAACATTTCCGGAGATCAGAGTTTCAGGAAATCGAATCATTTAAAAAACTCTTCCTCGAATATCATTTATAGTATGTCGTGTAAAGGGGCGTATAACTACCGTACACCGACGGGTCATTTCGTGACTGAAGTGCGAGTTGTATAAGTCGTTGCAAGTTTTATCAGCCATTCGAAAATCGTCCGTATAATATTATATTTCATAATAAATCGCTTTATATAGAATAGACGCGTGCAAGTAATACCCTCAGTCCATACCATCGTTATTCGTTAGTCGTTACTAATAGTATACCTACACATTGTTACATGCCATCTATTATTATACCATAGAGATAGTTTCCCTTATGAACTCAAACAATTTCTTCGATCATTGTAATACATCGGTATAATATTTTACTATTGACTGAAAACGTGACTGATTTATACGAAAATATTTTTACGTAACGTTTTCTTTTAGAAAAACACAACTCCAAATGAACATTTAGCTATAGTAACATAATATAACCATAGATAATATATACCTACATTATAGACGCCTGTTCAGCCGCAGTAGAAGATTTCTTTTTGTAGAATTTACCTATTATAGTTTCATTTTCCCTTGGAATTAAATCAAATTTAAATCATATTCAATTTATTTTATTATAATTGAATATTTTTCGTTTTTTTTTTATTTTTTTATTTTGGCATAATCGAAATAGTAACAAGATGAAAATTTGTCATTTAATTTATTATGTTTTATTTTTTTTTTAAACACTTCGAGAAAATTTAGAAACATGTAACGTGTTGTGTTGCGTTGCCGAAAGAAATATACCCGTAGTATATTTTGATGTATTTTAAACGGAAATTTAATTAAAATCTTTAGCCGTTCGACCACGGGTGACGTTTTTATGTCGATACAGACGCTTACAAAATAGTTAACCAAGTCTCGATCTAGACATCATCATACTATGTATACGTATATATAGTGTATTAATATAATAATATTATAAGCGTGAAGTTGTATCGTAAATAAAATAAAATTAAACCGTTTACAAAAAGTGATAATTATTACGACTAGGACAAAAAAAAACAAAAAAAAAAAAAACCGTTGCAAACTTTGCTCGGACTATATTATAATATCGTAATATATTATTATGCGCGAGAAATTATAATATATTATGTACGTTTGTAATTTTGAAACGAGCGCTGGCGAACTGCCTGCCGCAGTGCCATACATACACACATATATTAATATTATTATTTTGGATTTAATTATGAAACGTTCTCGTAATATACCGAACAGAATCTTTAGGACAGGCAAGTTGCCAGACGGTCGATGTACATTTTACGCGCGTTTCGTTGGGCTTATTTGTAGACGATAATATCATAATGATCTATAATCGTATAATATAGAGTAAACTTGACCGACCGCTCAACGAGTTTCGTGTTAGTTGGAATTCGGTGCTATCGTAACTCTTATTAAACTGTTACACCGTAAACATACTATATCGCAATAATATAGTTATTATAAGCTTCCCTACAACACATATCTGATAGTATGATAGTCTACCTACTGTACTACAAATTACAATAATCATAATTCAGTCTACGATTTTTTTTATAATATAATAATTTCGGCATTGTAGTAGATAATTCGGTTCGATCAGAAATCATCCGTTAACAAAATACGGCTTCAGAACCTACGACGCGTGTTTGAGGGAGGGTCGTTCTATGGGTCGACGCAGAGACGAAAGAGAAGGCCGACGAAAAATACTAGGTCAAGACGTCGATTAGAAAATATTATTTTTTTTTGTACAGCGTTAATAATAAATTGTTATATTATTATTATGATACGTATTATGTATCAACGTGGATATTATGCAACTATTGGACGGCGGCGTACATATATTATTATGTATATAAATAAATATATATATATATATGACGGTGATAAATATATACACACTGCAGCAGCAACATTAACGGGTTTTATCATTTTATTTTTTTTTAAACGACTTGCAGCCTATACTTGCAGTCTTGACCGACAACGTACGTTCGATACTTGCTAGAGTTTTCGCACGTAATAAACGCGTTGTAAACTTCAGTTTAATAATGATTCCCGATTTCGGGAGACTATAAAGAATTGGTTTCAAATGACAAACGCGCTTGTCGTATTAAAAAGGAAGAGACAGAAAGTAATTTATTGATGTTCCGCTGTGGTTAATCTATTTGAAATTTTGGTGTCCCGAGGCACCTATAAAACGCCATCCCCTTTTAGTAGCTGGGAGAGAGGGCGATGCCCAGTATTAAATAGATAAAAATTATACATGAAAAAAAATAAAATAATTCTCCTATATTACTTGTATTTTATATAAATTATATTTCAAAAATATACATACATATTGTGTTGAAACGGTTTACTGGAAATATCTGTAGTGATGAATATAAACTATTCAGGTATAGGTACTTAAACTTGGTTAAATTTTCACCTACAAACTGATAGTCCTATACTATAAGACAATCCTACTAAAAAAAACAATTTAAATTATAATATAATTAGTTTTAGGTAGGAATAGTTCCCCATCCCAAAAACTAATTATTCCTCATCCCTTAGAATTTTCAACTTTCAAAAGTGATAAATCATTTTGTATACACATGTTAAATAATTAAATATGTAAAATGCAAATTAAACAAAGAAAAATAAACAGTTATTTACTACATTTGATTATTTTATCAAGCAATATCAACCTGTATATAACTTGGAAAGCATATAAAAATACAATAATTAAATATAAATAAATTCAATGTTCAAATTATAGGTACCTACTATACTTATGATGTTTAAAACATAATCTTGGATCATGGCAATAATAGTCAAATGATGATTATATCTTACTTATTAATTTTATATTTTTAACATTCAAATATATACGTAAATAATATGTTCACGAAAATCACTCCACCACTTAAATAACCTTCACGTCTACGTGTGAGTAAAGCTCGACCGAAAGCGGGACGAACGAGTGCCATGAGGGTGCGGTGCTGAGCACGCATAGAAAATATTCCAATTTCGACTGGTTGATCGTCTGCAGCGGGTTTTAGGGTGGCTGTACTTAGCTATTATATACATATATAACAGACACACACACACACACACATACATTAATAAAGTAACAATATAATAAGCCACGTATCGAAGTAATTAGAGAAACATATTATATATATGTATGGTTAATGGATAGGCCGTCGCCGCCGCTGCCGCCGAATAGTGTGGGAATTTGGTTTTGCTTCCACGCGACGGTGGCGGCGACCCGACCCAGCAAAGGGAATTGTAAGAATACAGAGTGAGTGTGTGTGTACTGTGTAGTTGTTATACGGTCCGTTTGGCCGACAAAAATATTATTAGTGATAAGTTATATATAATATTATATAAGGGTACTCGGCGTACGATCATAACGTTTACATACAGAGTGATCCATTTAACGTAATCTGAAGTCGTTACGAAATGCAATTTTTGAAACTAATATTATTTAATTTTTTAAGATGTTTACTCTTTTGGATTACAGCATACATTATTAATTTGATATTCGAAAGCAAAATATTATTTGGAGTATTTCGATCTTTAAAAATTAAATTTCAAACAATATTAAAGATATTAGTTATCAGTACCTATTTAAAGATTAAATGATTGGAGTAGTAGACCAACATTTTGCGGGTTAGCCTTCTACCACTACACCATGTTTCTATGCTCGTCTAAAGTTAAAATACTTATAACCCATTAACTACTAGTCCAAAATTCGAATTTCATATTATCGAAGCAAGTACTCCAAAAAATATTTTGTTTAAGAATAAATGATTACAATTTTATGTTGTCATTACAAAAGTAAAACTTTTAAAAATGGTTACGATCAAAAATAATAAAAAATATTATTTTCAATATTTTAATGACTAAAGTTAATTCAAAAAATATTTTCAAAATCGTTAATAGTTATTCAAATAATGAATATCTTAATATTGGATCATCCGATGTGTAGGTACCTACCAGTTATACCTAATGTTGATTTTACACAGGGTGATTCATTAATCTAGCTAAACTCATTATAATCTAAAAAGATTTTTGATTGGTAATTGTTAATATTGTTTAAGGGGATGGTACAATACATACTGCAGATGTTGCGTCTATTCTTATTGAAGGTGTGTTATAATATATGTTTATCTTAGATACTTAGAATTTTTTTTCCCCGATTTGAGTTTTTTTAGGTTGCTTATTTTTTTTGTTATAGTGTTTTATTATATTAGTATTACTAACTATGTATTATAAATTCTAAGAATATACATATCGAAAAAATCAACTAAGAAAATAAGTGTAGTATATGACGTCAAAAGATCACGCCGTAAGGAATCCTTTTCGGGAGGAAATTCAAAAGTGTGGTGGCGTAATTATAGTGTTTGGTTAAGGAGAATATCAAAATATAAGTATGGTATAATGGTATAATCATAATGCATACCTATACCTTTTTCAAATAATCTACTCAAAAAAATCGTTTTGTGTAGCTCGCATAATAACCCTATCGTGCTCAAACTAACAAAGTTATTTGTTCCATCTAGCATTCTATATAGCCTCGCCCCCTTTTCACACTAACTCACATGTTGTTTTGAAACAATTTTTACATAATATACTTAGAATGTGTATAGTACATACACTAATACCAATTCAAAATTACGCACCTTCAGCACACAAAAAAACTGATGGTGACCATTTTCCCAAATTCCAATAAAAAATAATTTTGTCTATGTATTTTTTATTTTTTTAAATTTCTATTAGGAAAACTTCGGTGGAACTTTGTATTAATTGTTCAAACCCTTTGGTATAGTAAATGATTTTCGTAAAAATTGAAACTAGAAAATAACAGATTATATTTTTATCAAAATAAATTCAACAAACACTCCTTTTTTACTGTTAATTATTTAGTGGATAATTTGTTTTAAAATGTTGATGTACCTAATTCAAATAGCAAATGAGTAATTTCTTAGTTATTAAAATGTTTGTACCGAGGATAATAGTATAGTCCTTAAAAATGGTTTTACAAAAATATAAAACATAGGTACATAATGTTGAAACTATAGCATTGATTACACTTGGTCCATTTTTATAAGTTAGAATGTTGATGGATTAATATTAATCATAAACATTTTCAAATTGTTTTAGCACCATATATTCCCAATCTATTATCATGGATCTTTTATTCTAAGAACACAAAATTGAATAGCTCAAAAATTACCCTTATGAATTTTGATTCTGATACGTCAAATATTTCAGAAAAATTATCCACTGAATAATTTAAAGTTGAAAAGAGGAGTTCTCACTTGAAAAACAGAAGTTTGAATCTCCACAGGACACTTCTTAAATAGTACAAACAATTTCAAGAATTTGAAAATATGGTCTAACCAATAGGTATATTTAAAAAATTCCAAAAATCAGATTTGGTGAATCATCCCGTGTATAATACCTCAAAATATTTTGAAAATTATGCCATGTACCCCAGCTCCTATTTCTCATAAAAATGTGTATGTACTACACATTTTTTTATATACAATAAAAAAAAAAGTTAGGAGTGAGTGACAAAGCCTCCCTTTCCTTCTGCACATCAATATATAATTATAACTTTAATAAGAATATCAATAATTTGTTTTGTAATATTTTTTTTTTTTTTAATCAATTTACACATTATTGTTCGGTAACTACCAATCTATTTTAATTTTACAAACTAAGAAATGAAACTATGAAATATAAATCTAAATACAAATTACACTATTAAAATTGAACAAATACTTCATTTTATGTATGATTATGTATCATTTAACATGTAATTCATATAATATTTGATTCCTTGTAGTAATTGATTTGCAAACATAATATAATTTATTATTTCTAGTTTTTACCCGTTTTATTCGTGGTACTCAGTTAATAATATTCTATTAATTTGTACCTGCATTATGCAGGTAAAGATATATTTGTTCAAATGTATCTAAAAACAATTTATTTTTGGTGTCATTGACAATTTTTTTTTATTAAAATTAAAAAATGTTCAATTGTTATGTATACTGCAGGTAGGTATATACTGCGTACCTAAACAGTAGACAGTAGTCTTATTTATTAGTATATAATATACACTTCTCAAATCCACACTTCCAATTTCGGAATACGCACTTTGTGCAGAGGTCCACTATAAAAATTACCGTTGCATGTACCTATATCTCCATTTACAAAAGATAATATTTTTAGTCATATTTAGTCAAATAATTACACGCAACACAACATTATGAAAAACCAATCGAGACGCCACTGCAGCGAGAGATTTTGTGCGTGCTAGAGTTAGAGTGTGAGAGAATGATCCAGTGGTCGAATAACGCAGTAGTAGTCATTATTGTCGATATATAGCAAAGTGTTAAATTTTCAACACACGCGTCTCTCTACATATCATATTAATATTAAAATGATAATATTGTATTATAATAATACTATCGCGTAAACGCGCGTGCATGCCGCCCGACGACGTATTCGATTGCGGTTAACCGCGCTTCTTTATCCAGGTACCTACGCTATATTATATATTAATATTTTATAGCTACATATTATTATAACAGGTATGCGGTATGTCGTGTACAATATAACATCAATACCTATATATGGTATAATACACATTTTCAATACACATATACACTTTATTGTACGCGCATCGTGAACCTTTATCTACCAGCCGTGGTATATTAATCGCGTGTGTACATTTAAGTTTCATTGAACCACACGCGCGCGCGAATATTATTAGCACCGAGTCCGGGCCAACCACCGACGTGAAAAGTGTGGAACGTCGACCCGAACGTTTATTGTTTAGCGGTTATTTCGTACGCCTGTTTGTAAATTATATTAATATGTGGTAATACTGGTAACAGTGGTTGGACAGTAATTGTACGTGCAGGGCACAAGACGTGCAATACCGATGAATTCGCGCGCAGATTCTTTCGTGCGGGTCTCTGCACTATGTATGTGTCGCCTGCCCACGTGGTTATATACACTTGTATGTATAGGTACCCAATATTAAAATGCAATTAGTAAACAGCGCCGATGTCTGATAATATCGCGAAAGTATTATATTTATGCAGCAATGTGAATCGTTGGCAATCTTAAATGTTATCGACACATTAATAATAATTTGTTGATCAATAATAATTAGGAACTCCGGTGCACCCGGCACCCACTCACTTTGACATAATATTTTTAAAGGTGTGGCGATCGGTTGCTATGGATTGAATGGGCGCATTATACTACGGGTAGGTATATAGAAAACCCTTTAGAGTAGTATAGAACGAAAATATTAAGTATTGATGACGTTTGTGGTGTTCATTACTAACGAGTAGACTAAGGACGACTTTTAGAAGTACATTTTTTATTTTATTTTCAATTTACTTTTGTTTTATTGACTGTTCATTATTAAAATTATATTATACCAAAATACAACGCGTTTGCGACAGATATGTTTTGAGGAGTTTAGTGTAGGCAATAGTGTAAGCACATGCGTATGTCTGCCCTCACAAAGCGTATTATAATATTATTGTACTATGTTACATTATTGCCAAGTAGGTAAAATAAATTTACATAACTAATTATTATTATTGAGATAAAATAAAATATAATAATGTTGTTCACAGTAAAAACATCAGTTTACCATGTATAGTTTATAAATAAGACATTAGAGGTTAATCTTTATTATAATGTTTTCAAGATTAAAATCAAATTTTCTCGCTTATCGGTTTACATCGCTCGTGCAAAAAATGCACTCTGGCTTTCAATCGACACAATATAATATTTTATAATATTATACGTTACATGAGAAATTTAATTAATATTGCTTACGTTCTTGTAAGACGCCTTATTGTGCATTACACTGCGCCTTACACTGCACTTTACACTGCAGTGAATACACAGTTTGGTCTGCCGCGTTCTAATTAAAAAGCTGTAGTACACGCAGCAACTGCATACTTTATTAATATTCTGAACTGCATTTGCGTGCTCAGGATTTTCCAAGAGCAATGACTGGGTTGGGGAGAGATTCAAACTTTATTTAATCGTTATAGGTAAAGAAAAAAAAAATGGAATTTTTATAATAATTACAATAGAGTGCATAAACCATAAAGATGTTAAAACGTAACGTATAATAATATAAACTCTGTCTATAAAGAGCTGAAGGGGTGGGGATCGACGCCCGAGGCAAACCTCCCCCGTCACTAGTCGTCCCGCGCGTAATATAATAATATAGTCTCTGAAGATCGACTATTGAAGACCATTGTATACAGAGTGATTCGCCAAGCATGTTCACCCTCATTATTTCCTTTGTTAATGAACTTATTCAAATTCTGATTTTTAAATTGTTAGGCATACCTACTATACATTAATACTGAACATTATTTTTCTCATACCACTTAGGGAGTGGCCAGTGATGATACCCACTTACTTTTAAAAATTAGGATCAACATATTTTTCTTGTAAATTGTTAAGAAGATGATTCTCTCTGAAATTGTTAATATACCGAAACCAATTTTCAAACAAGCTATTTTCGAGTTTTTAATTTTGTGTAGGCGCTAATCCTTGAAATGCGTCCCATAGAACTTTTGTCGGGACAAATGGAACACAAAGTTAAAATACCGGACGTATGGTCCCCCTATGCTAAAGGATAATATGTCTATATTATAATATAGGTTTGGAAGATAGGTATTGGGTTAATTTGAAAAATAATATTAATCTATCAACAACATTTTATATTTTGTAAAAATTGTTTGAACTTAATTATAAGTACTTGATTTTATTATCAGTTTCTTCTGACCATGCCATTGCATCTCAAAAAATACAAACTCACCTAAATAATCTTTCACAATGGTACACCAATTGGAAGATAAAAATCAATGAATCTAAGTCTTCCTTTGTCATCTTTACACTTCGACCTCATAGCTGTCCAGCTGTATCAATAAACAACATTGACATCCCTCACTCGACCGAAGTTAAATACCTTGGGCTTGTACTTGACAGACGCTTAACTTGGTCTCCTCATTTAAAGAATAAGCGAAAAAAGCTTAATTCCAACCAATCTAGTCGTATGGCATCGTAATCTGGGGCTCTGCAAAGAATTCAAATAAAAGAACTATTCAAGCCTTCCAAAACATATTTCAACGTGTAATCACTGGTGCACCCTGGTTTGTCTCAAATTAGTCATTAAATTACGACCTCAAATTACCATCCATCAATGAAACTGCCTCTATCTTCTACAAGCGCTTCCACTCCAAACTACGAGATAATCCCAATCAACTAATAAACGAATTAGCCTCACTTATACTCCCCGGCAATCCAGCTAGACGCCTCAAAAGAAACTGGTGCCGTGACCTGATAACTTAATATTAAGTACTTAAAATATTCAGGGGTGTCACAAATGTGTGATTTCTCCTTCATGTATATAATTTAACCTGTGAACTATCTGTAAATATTTATATAACTTATTGTACTCGATGTATAGATTGTAATTTTTCATAATAAAGTCAAATATATTTTTAAAAAAAAAAAAAAAAAAGTACTTGATTAAAATATATTACATCTATTTTAAAGTTTTGGGTTACAATTAATATCCATTTTTAAGAACTATTATCCTTCGTATATCTGCGTGTTAATATCTCAGATACAACTCGTTCAATTTTTGATTTCGATTCATCAACATTTTCAAAAAAATCATCAGCTTAACAATTTACAGTAAAATAAAGGTTGATTAAATGAAGTTTGTACCACCTAAGAAAACTCCGTAAATAATGTAAAAAAAAATAAATATTTGAAAATATGCGGCCTTTAAGTAGGTATATATATACATACTTAGACATTTCAAAAATACAAATTTGAATAAATTCAATATCGAGGGAAAATAATTTGGGCGAGCATGTTTGGTGGCGAATCACGCCCTATAAAATAGTACATACTATGATAATATAATAACCACGCGTGTTTTAAAATATAATATATGTCGTGCAGATTATTATACGAACAGCATGTATACATATACATATCATTATAATATGTTTTATCAATATAAATATAATAATAATATTATACTCGTACTGCGTTATACAATATGTTATACGTATTATTACTGTTATTATATATACATATTATATACCCGCAGCCTCACGCGTTTCGTTACCACTAATATAATATGGCCGTTTTTGTTTTTTCTCTCCCTCGGCGTTCGATTGCGTTCTGCTCGTAGATTTTGTATAGTCGTTAATGTCGGTTTCTATGCGTATACAATATAATATTATGTACAATATAAGTATATTACATCTCTGTATAATGGATTCACCACTCTTCGGCGGGCGCGCGTGCGCGCGGCGGTTGATGATAGCCACAAGGACAGGAAACGGCCGCTTGTCCGACAAACAATCCGTCAGTGATGCGCTTATTGCCCGCCGGGCATTGTATAATGTCACTAAAAACCAGATCCTTTTACTATAAGTTTTTATTATTATTATAACGTATACAATGCCGGGGTGGTCTTGGTCGATTTTTTCTTCCATCCAGACACCGGCGAAAAAAAAAGTTCTAAATTAATTTAACCGAGGCGGTCTTATCCCGGCCGAAAACGCTATAAAAACCCGATTTTTTTCCTCCGGTCTTTGCTTCCAAGGCGCCCCCGCGGCCTCGACCTATACAATGTACACCGTCGATGCCGGCTTTGATCATATTATTATTATACGCACGTATAGGCGCTGGTAAATCACACATATATATATATATATATACACACGCGCACGCGCGCGCGAGAGAACAGATACTACTCTCGTTAGATAATAAAAATGATAAACGGACTCGATTTATACGATATTATATGTATTTGTGTCGATTCGGCCGCGTAAACAAACCGTATTGTATACAATAATAATAATAATAATACGTATAGGAATATGTATATTACGCATCGCAGCACCGTCCGTCCGTTTCGTCGTGTGCTTATATAGAGGTAATAACTTTTTCAGCTGCGACGCTGCAGTGTTCGACCATACAGGGACTGGAACCGAACCAAGCAGGTCCCCGAACCAAAAACCGGCGGAAACTCGTAGGATTTAATTTTTTTCAGTGTCAAAAGTTTTTTCCCGGTTCGATGACAATTTTCCAATAAGGTCGAAGCCCACGCATTGGTATATAGCTTTTATAATAGAAATAAATGCAAATTAAATAAATTCAATTCGTTATTGAATCAATGACAGATCAAGTTATACATTAATAATTAACAATATAACTAAACTATTGTGAGAGGATGCCTATTTTAATAATCTATGTTATATTCTGAGCGCAAAGGTTTGAAAATGTAATACAAGGTCATTCATAAGTTTGTCTACTTTTATCAAAAAAAAAAAATGTCTACAAGAAAATTAAATTACATTTTTATGAGCTTTTGAAGTTCATATTTTTACAAGATTGGATTCACTCGATTTCTGATGTAAAGGTTTTGTTATTTTATTGTTATTCAAAAACGAATAACTGTAGATACATGAAAACTGTACTGAATGTTTATATTTTCATTTTCTATACACGATAACATTTTAAAAATAATTCGACTCTTTTTGAGCTGTTTACGGACATTGTCAGTTTCCAATATTTTTAGTTTTTTTTTTCTATAAATATCAATACAATTTTATTTGTCGGGCAAAAAAAGCGTAAAAATGTAATGCAAAGCTCCTGATATATTGTTACAATAGCAGTTGAAAAATATTAAAAATACATAAGCATAATTTTTTTTTACATGCATTTTAAGTTCGAATTTTGACAAAATTTATAAAATTAAAAATGTTATAACTATTTTATAGTTAAAAATTTATAAAATGTTCAACTTTTATAGCTAAAGATTGAAAATTTAAAACAAGATTCCTCGTAAATGTATAGGTTTATATAAATTACTTTATTCACAATAATATCATCAATTATACTTAGTAATATCATAGGCTGACTGATCGTTTTCGCTCAGAATCGTTTTTCCTTTATGCAATGATATTACATCATTGAATTCAAATTTAACACCATCCATTACAGTGACCCACTTGTAACCTACTGTACAGCAGAGCGACATCCACTTACCCACATTTTTATTATTAGTATCTAATAACCATTTTTTCCCAAACATATCGAATTTATTATTGCATAGTTAATTATTCCTATAAACTATAATGATATATATTTAACTTTATTTTACCTACTTATAATTGTAATTTTATGTGGTCGTATTATATTGTAGATGATGTGAAAGCCGAAACGGTTTGTCGGTTTGTGGTGTATAAATAATTTGAAATTAGTCTAAATATTTTGAAAATGTAATTTCGTAAACACAAAATAATAATATACGTACTGATGAAAAGTTTAAAGTCTCTAAAGTTAACACTTTTTTAGTTACAACAAAACAACTAAGATATTAAGAGGACAAATTATATCTTCAAATGTAGTCGTGTCTACACGTATTGCGTTTATATTAATTACAACGTTGCGTAAGCACAATATTTATATAGAAATTTAAAGTACTTTTCAAAATAACCAGAAAAAATTAAAAACAAAATCGGGAAAACTGGAAAATTTACGCAATGTCAATTTTGATTTTACACTATTGCGTTCATCCGATTCCCTTCGATTTGACGCATAATAATAAAATGCACTCCACTGGTATGTTTGTATTTAAAGTTTACACGTAGGCGTATGACATATTATTAATATGTTACAAAGGTATTATAGTCACATATTTTTTTGGATGCAAATTTGGGAAGATTTCTGCGCGATAATCATGATTAATTGCTTTTATATAATATCATTATAATAACAACAACAAAAAACAACTTTGTAATCACATTATTTAAAATAATTATTTATTATAATATAATTTTTTGCTTAAATCTATTTGACATATTAAGCTGTCACATATTTTTATTATACTATATACTTAAACATATTATGTATAATAATTGACCCGGTAGGGTTTTCGTATAATGTATAATAATCTTTATTTTTTTTTTCTTAAACTCCATATATCATATTTTATTTACACAATCTATAGGTAGTTCAAAAGTGAAAACTATGCTGGACGAGTGAATTTTTTACTTTAACTAACGAGTAACGACTCGAAAAACCGAATCTATATGGTCGTAATATGGATATATGGTCGGTGTATGAGACTTTGAAACTAATGAACGAAATAAACACTATAGTCGCGTCGTATTTGTCGTCACTTAAACGTTTCTCTTGAATGAATGAACGCAATCATGGATAAACCGAAATTACCGTGAACGCGGTAACTACAACCACTGTTAAAGGAAACGCCGCACCAGACCTACGTCGGTGTTCGTTGTGAGGTATTCCTCCGCGTCACGTGTGTGTAATCCGATTTCGACCATTATAATTACACAACAATATTATTATAAATTATACCTCGCCTCCTAAAAGAGCTATTATAAGTACACATATTTCTCGTTTTTGGTATAAATTGGTCGTTTGGTCCAGTTGTAGACTTAAATTCGGTTTGATTAAGATTTCATTGTATGATGCTTTTCAAAACAATTTTTGTCGTCTAGAAAATATAAATTATCGGTTTTCGTGTCACCGCGAGTGCGTAATATAATCATTAATCATAGTCATAGTGCACAGTGCGACGAAATTCTTAAAAAACGTGTCAATCACAGTACGTTAATTTATGTTGTGGATTCGTAATCAATTCCGGACCGTCGAAACGCGTCTCCCATTTTCCTAGGATAACGTGAAGAGTGGTTGGTGTATCAGAGTAACGCACATCATTCAGTAAACCCCAAAATAATATTATTCACAGGTTTCTAGTAGGCACGAACTGTTCCGCCGTCCATGTATGACGTCTATGGACTTTGTATTTACAATCGTCTTAAAATAGTTTATTAAAATATGATACAATATCATAATAATCATATGTATCAAATAATATACCTGAGTAATACACGTTCTATAATAGACCGAATCGATAGTGAAAAAAGACTATTCCTAATATTATATTCATATTAATAACAATAAAATATTTGCTAAATTTTCATAATCACCGCGAGGCGTACCTCCACTACTGTTTCGACTTTAACACTTTTATGTGGTATAACGTGTGCTGAACACTTACACTATATTATATTACAATTTGATACGAACTAACATTACGAGTGTTTAGGACGGACGCCATCATTACGTTTAAAGAGTCGTATTGTTTCATTAGCTGATAATAAACGACAGTTACCACCGAGTCGGTGTCCCGTAATCGAATTAACGAATGCAATCATTATACCTACGTACCGGCGAGAGCGCTTCATATTGTATACATTAGTAGGTAGATAAATTTCACGCTGCGTACAACGGATTTCATGAACATCAAGAGACATTTGACGTAAGATTTTAAATTACTTAGAAAGGCCACGACTAATTTTCTCGGTGGAAATAAAGCCATCAATCAACGAATCCGTACATAATATCTCGTGACTAAGACGGATTACATTTGTAAATATAACACTATTATATAGCATTAAGTATTTTATATTATATCGTACAAGTGTACAACGAATACAACGTTTATGAATGCAACATGCGTTGTGACTATATTTGTTTTAAGATTATAATATTATACCTATTATGTCATATTATTATACATATTATGCCTGATTATTGATTGGTTGATATTTTCTATATTTTCTATTTTAATTAAATCTTAAATAGTTCAATATTGTGTAAAATACTAAATTGTAATGAAATATAATATATATTATATACAAAAACGACTAAATTAATTTTATGAGGCTTAAGACTTATCATACTAACTTACTATACTGTTGTGTAAACGAGTTAGATTTTAAGGTCGAAAAAGGAAAAACGAGCAATCGTGGTGTATGAAAGGTAAAATATAAAGTAACAGAAATATAAAAACAAAACATTTAAAATGTATATTTTGTATAATCATTTAAAGTTAGACATTTTTTATTAAATTATTATCATATATGTACCTATAAAAAAATCTCAATTGAATTTTCATAATAATCACATACTATAACATACTAAATACTAATACATTTATTGTATCCTATAGGTAAACATTAAATTCATAACAATATATTTACTACTTTTTTGGCGAAATTTATTTATTTTTGGACTATATTAAATAATTTACTACTGTTGTATAATCTATGCTACGTAATATGTCGATAGGTCAATACAATATCTATATACAACAAAATGTTCTATAATTTTTGATATCAATATCGAATTTATTAATCGTAGGATATCGCAACAGCGGATGCTTAACAAAAAACTTATTTAATTAAATTGTACAAACACCATTGTTGTATTACATTAATTAGTCTATATACTGTCTATGACCTAAGTATAGTAATAATATAGTACAGTATATGTTATATTCAATATTTATCACCATTCACCATATATATATAATATACCTACTTGTAGCCTGTAGGTATAACACTTTAACATTTTATTATGTTATTGTCACATTAGAAATATACCTATAATAGTAAAATTTGATTTAATTTTTCATCTATTGTTAAAATTATTAATTCTAAGAGAAGATTTTCATGTGACCACCTATCATCGATTTAGATAAGTTGTTCATAAGTGTGCCTATAATGAGAGAGCACAAAACAGTGTAGGACAGATGGGCTAGTAAAACTTTTGAGTTTATTTTAATACAGGAAAAATGTTCTACAATAATTACATTTCTGAGTTAAAAAAATTATTTTAAAAACCTGAAAATTAGTTGCACATTATAAAAATGTCACGCTAACAACAAGCGTTCCGTATTATATAACTCATAAATTAATTATGTATTTAATATGTATTCTTCTTAAAGTTATTTAGTTATTTAAATTCGTGAACACGGTTGTTACGCATTAATAGATATAATTTAATACCACCACCTTCCAACAACGCGGTTTGGTTCTATTAAATTGAAATACAAATTAATAAAGTGATTAAAAATGTTTTTTTTTGAAATTTTAGTATAGATGAAAAACCACTTCTTCTCTTGGCCACCTACATCACGAATTTCCGTAGTGGAGAAAATGCTCGGTTTCTAATAAATTATTTTTGATCAGTTATATCGAAGATAATTACTTTAAATACAACTATTGGAACGCGCTAGGCGTTACAACATAATTTGAACCAATTAACCAAAATATATACTTTGTTACTGCGTTAAAAAAAAATTAATAATAATATATTGACCATTATAAAAGCGTTTAGTCAAAGTAGAACGGCTCGACTTAAAACTGATCGATACGATTACCATTTTTTTTTCTGTTTTGAACAAGATATAATTATTATTATTAAACTATATATTATAATATATTATTAGGTATACTTATAAATATATATACTGCATAATACTATTATACTGGTTCACAAATAATATGTACCTATGGTAATAATTCCAAGACCCCCCACATGAGTCGGCTACTTATTTTATGTTTCTAATTTCGACGTTGTTTGATTTTTATACATTTTAACGTTTAAACGTTTTTTGAATTCCATTCGTTTTTACAGTAACCAGCTATTACCACACTTCAGTAGTATACGACAACGAATGAGTACTCAAATGTACAAATATGCCACCATATAAATATGTAATATTCACGCGTATTATATTATCTTTAGCTATCATACGTCTGATTACAGTGTGTGAACGCCTCTCTTCGTTGCGTAGAATAATAATTAATAATATTTTAGTGCAGACAGGGAACGCACGCAATGTCTGTGCCCGTGTGTAGGTACAGGGTGTCTGACAGTGTTTGTTTCTGTCGACCGCTTTCTTTCGGAATAGAAAAAAGACACTCAGCTTTGGCCGAAACTGAAAGTACGAAAACGTTATTTGTTTTATTGTTTTCCAGAAATCCGAGACAACAAACTCAGGGGTGGACTGGAAGTCAGCCCAGTAATAAGACGGTATACTAATAACTAATGTTTTATTGTCAATTGATGTTAAGTAGCCCATAGCCAGCATATAAACATGTATGCTACACCATAATATACTGTAATAGCACACTCTGGCCAGTCTACTCCCAAACAAAGTCGATTTGAGGAATAATTGAAAACATAATATCACTGTCTACCGTCTATAGTTCCGTCAAGTGTAAAAAAAAAACATCTTCTTACCCATTTGTACAGACTTAGGGCTGTCTGGAACAAAATCTTCTATACAGGTACCTATGGTTAAAAAGGTTTTTACCTTAATTTTGAAAAATTCGACTAATATAATATTATGTATAATTCAGTTGTTTAAACTGGTTGATATTTATTAATTTACGCGAGTGCGGACTCGATATTAGTATATTGTTCACACGACCAACGTCCTATATCGCGAAGCCGAAGTTTATACTTTTTGATTGATAAAAAATAACAATAATGTACGTCATCCGAGTGTTGAACAGCTGACGATGCGATGGACACGCGGCCAGACACCCTGTACAGCTACAGGTCGTGTGTATTACGGTGTAATATTATAATAATGTATGGAAAGAAGTCATGTGTGCCGCCGTCAACGAAGTGGCGATCGACGAGCGTGCGAACAGTAAGTTATCGTTTGGACGGAAACGACCGAAAATATTTCACAGACGGGGCTCGGCTTCCCCGTCAAAGAGGAGCCGTTTATGTTCGGCGAGCACCCGTTTACACGATTTCGTGTTTTTCTGTTCGCTCCGATACGCGTATATTATATTATGTTTCTCGACTTCTCGTCGATCTCGGTCTCGATATTAATATAATAATATTATTATCTTCTCGTCCGCCGCCGCCGCCGCCGCCGCGAGTTCGATTCAAATTATTATTATACACCGCGGCCTCCGGCTGCAATAATAATATTATTATCATTATTATATGTATATGATTTTAATATGCGTCTACGCAGCCGCCACCGCCGCCGCCGCCGTCGAGGTGTCGGTATTTATTTTATTCGCCTCTCCCGTAATAATATTATTCTCTCCTCATATTATTATATTATACACTATTACCTATACGTGGCTGTATATATATATATATATATTATTATAATTCCGCGGCGCGCCGGTTTTTCTCTCCGCTCCTCCGCGTCCCACAACTCGGACCGAGCCGATGTCCGTCGTACCTATATAGGTACTACAACACTAAAGCTACACATGTGCTTACGTATATAATGTATATTATGAACATAATTTTATGTTACATACACAACGACATCATTATAACTTAATTAGTATACGCGTTTTACGCGCGCGAAACACGCCGCGGTGTAGGTACTTGCCTATATATTTGTAAGCGTAGATTATTCCGTTTTCAGTACCTATTATATTATGTACAGAGTGATCTGCATTTCACACCACGCGGTTTTACCGAAAAATAACTAATTCAATAGTTACAATTTTTTTTTTCGTTCAAGTGATTTCGTGAATATTTAGGAACCTATACGTATTGCGGTAAAACAACGAATACCGGTAAAACCTAGAATTTACTAATCTAGACTTTACCCACTGCCCTAGGAAAACGTCCAACTGTTTACCGTTAGGTCTTGGAAAATTCAACTATTGTTGGATATATACAAAATTACACGGCCACCTTCAGAATGGTCATTGTAGGTATGCAGTTCGAGCTATATTAAAACACGATAATATGGCAAATCTCAAGATATACAAACAGTTTTAATATTTTTATTCTTTTGGTTTTAATAACTTTGTTTAAAATCTTGTAAAACCGTAATACACACGCCATTCATAATATAAATAAGGTTATACCTTACAATCATAAAAATGAGTAGGTTAGGACTGTATAACTATCTTCTGAGACATTAATAGATAGTAGATACCTACCTACCTATACTATCGTTCGAACTTTTTCTGTTATTATAACTCGATAATATGTTTGAATTTTTCAAGCTTTTACTGACATTGGATGCATACCTATCCTAAGATTATAGTTTGTTTGTAAAAGCCCAAACTACAAAAATCAATTTGAAATTTAACCCATAGTTTAAGGAAGAAGTTAGCTTTAAATTTTATCGCATTAAATTTATCATCCAGACTCACCCAGTACTCAGTAGGTACATAATTCACTAATTTTATAATGATGTCGACCTGTTTAAATGATTTTGAATTGATTCAATAATCAACCAACCCAGATGATGTCAGAGTTTTATTTTTAATTGCCCAAATTATCTTATGACATATATATATATATATATAATCAATTTATTCTTAATACATGTAGGTTACAGTGTTACACACAACATGACGTCACACCAAAAAATTAAATCTTAAATACAGTCAATAGATATAGCGTTATTATTTATTGTGTTTCGTAATACTTACAAAATACAAATCATTTAGGTACCTATATTTAGGTAAAATAGTTTCACGCGGAAAGAACCGTTCTGCTGGCAATAACAGTCCCTCAACTTTGGGTAGGTATATATAGGCACCGAAATATAGTACCTATAAGGTACACAATATAGACGAAAATATTTTAAAACAGCTTGTAACACTTTAGGTGCCCATGTTGCTATGAATATTTCATGCGAGTTATACCTTATTAGATTAATAATTATAATGGACAAAATATGCGACATCATATACATATAATACATCGAAAGCATACGTGCTGAATATTTGTGACCTATACCTACGCGACTATGACGTATCAATTATGGTTTACCAAGCCCAATCGATTGCTCAAAACTGCCTATTATTGATCTAATAGTGTGGTACAATTTCACATAGTCATGCCATATCGCCATACATACATATATAAATTGTAAATGCCAGTATTCATAATATTTTAAATTCTGAGCTGGTCGATGAGTGTCATTGATTTTACAAAGATGTACATGAAGTTTGTTGGGTTTTTTGTGTAATAAAGACACTGTTAATAGGCTTTATAGCAGTGGTTTCTGGTAGACAATTTAAATGGGTTTGTATTTTTTTTTTTTTTAAGGCTTCAACTATATAGGTTTTTAGCGTACATTAAATTAAGACAAAGAAGTATTAACGCACATTAAAACTTAATACAAATATTGACACATTATTTACAATTTATGGCAAAGGTTTGTTTTGAGGAAAAATTCGCTGATTGCGACTGTGTTCTCTTCATTGATTGCTTGATGAAGACTGAAGAGTGAGAGGGTTATTGAGGATCTTGTTGGCTTCGGTGTGTTTGGGGCATTCGATGACTAGTTTGTATTTTGTGGGTTAAAAAGTATAGATAAATAGGAAAAATAGAAGAAATAGAATTTTCTAGATAAAGTATAATTTCAAACACATTTTAGCTCTATTTGAGCTACCTATTTATAAGCTTTTCAAAAGTCTTTTGGATTTATGTCAACACACATTGTTTATCCGTTAAGAAACTTAAACTATTTATTCAATAAACCGCTTAAATGGTTCCTACAATATTTCAAGAGTAACGTATATTGGCATTTTTTTTCAGATTAGCGTTTGAATTTCAAATTGTCCGTTTTAACCGCCGCTCAGAATACATTTTTCGTATACAATATTATCGAGACAATGATTAAAATATGTATAATGTTAGAACACATCATATTGATTGACGTTCTTATATATAGAGACGTTTTTTCCTGCCAACGATATGTAATTTCGATCGCTGACTGTGTTATATCGAATATGATAATTTTGTATAAATGTATAATTTTGTATGGATGGGCTACCTACTACTACCGAGTGGTTTTGCGTTAAATTTTTTTTCATACCTGTCGATTAAACTGCAGTCATTATATACTGTTATAGCCTTATAGAGGTATGTGTGTACGTCGCTATTTCAAACCTTTAATCACTGCGTGCTACGAGGCAGTATTCTGATTAGATCGTCGTTCACTCGCCCGTCGATAGGAAATTAATTTCGAAACCGTGTGGTGAGTGGTGACCTGCAATTATTTTAATTCTCGTTATTATAATTGATAGTTAGTAATCTACCATATAGTTATATAGACATAAATATTAAATACTTTATTCTAGTATAATATCTGTCTAATTTATCTAGTTGTGTAGCCGACAGGTATATACGTACTTAATCACTGTATACCTATTTTGCATGCTAAATATTATAATATTGTTATGTATACCTAGGTGTTATGATATTGCGGTAGTCTATATAAGAGAAATTTGAGTTTGAAATATTTCGATTTTAACTCGGTGACCAATCAACTAAATTGATTTGAAAAGAAAAAATCGTAATCAAATTTCAATAATAATAAATTATTAGTGAAATATTAAACAATAAATTGATGAAGGTTTATTATTAGGAAATTTGTATTTTGTCATTTTCATATCGATTTTTCGTCGACATTTTCACAGCTTTTGTATATTTACAATTTATTTTTCCATTTTACTTTTTATAAATAATATTAAATTACAAATCCTGAACCAGGCTATGATTTACGTATTAAATAACTGTACTAATTAATAGTAAATACTGTACAATCGACTAACTATTCATTTTATTGTAATGAGAATTTTAGAAATTGGTAATAGAGAACGCTATCTATGTGTTTGTCCCTGAACTGTAGCTTTAAAAAATCAACTATAGAGAGTAGCACATAATAATGATTCCACATTCACAAAATATTATTTAACATATTTTGATATTTCTATAATATAGGTAATCAGATTCTACAAATAGAGACTTAACTTATCTAGTGACAGCTACGAAAATATTACAAAGAATGTATAGCTTATACAGTAAACGTAGTTTTTTATGATAATGGATCGATAATTTTAAATTTCAAAACAGAAAGGCATGTCTTTTTTATGAATTATATCACTACTCACTACGGCCCTCTTAACTTTTGTAAATTCATTATTAGTTTTAATTATCTAAACTATTCAACAAAATCATAATTTCTTTTTATCATGGTATTGTTATATTTAATTTATGTATATTTTTCGAAATAAAAATTAAATACATTTTTTATTATTATAATTGGAATAATTTGAATATATTTAATTTATTAGAGCTAATTAATTATGTGTTTTGAAAAAAAAGCTTAGAATTTCATACCATTTCATAAACTTGGATATTGAAAATATAAGGAATCACACATAAAAAAATGTAAATTATTTTTGAGATGAATGCCTATAAAAAACCATTGACAAAAACAGTTAATTATTTTACATAATATTATGATAATATTATAAGAAGTAATTATTGTATAATCGTAATTTATTTTTTCATCATAAGAACTTTGCTTGCTTAAAATAGCGCTTGAAAGTGGGTCCTTAAATGGTTTAAATTCACGATAATATTGGATCCGGTAGGCCCAACCCGAGAATGTGCTCAAACAGAATTTTGTTGATTGTCATCTTGTTGAAAGTAAAAATATGAATTAATTCAATCACGATCAAACTAAATTATAAACAGGCCGAATAATCGAAAAAAAAAATTAAAAATAGCATATAATTTTTTCCAGGATATTAGATACCACCTCATTACATTTTGTGTTTAGGGGAATATAATACATAGGTAGGTATTGTATATAATATATGGACAAACACTCCAAAAATCAACCCCATGTATACCTATTATTTGTTACATAGGTACGTTTCGCTTCACTTGATCGTTCCGACAATAGAAATAAAATCAAAATATATTTATTTATTTTAGGATATGTAATATGTATAGATATACGCGTTGGAACACCTATTACATATTATTATTATTATTATTATTATTAGTAGTAGTAGTAGTAGTAGTAGTAGTAGTAGTAGTAGCAGTAGTATAATATAATATATAATATTTTTTAAGTCCTATTATGCTACTTTTTAAAATATAATAATATTGTATAAGATATAATGCATATATATGTATATCGTGTCATGCAGTGTGTTTACACTGTAAATTATATTTTTATTATAATATTAAATACCTACCTGTTTAAATGTAATATAATTAACTGGCTACGCTTATTTTCCGAGTAAATTTATGCGATTCCAAGAAAAATATAAATATTTTAAGTTATTTATGATACAATTTTTTTTTATGTTTAGATTTTATTATATTTTTGTGCCTGTGCCTACTATACACTATTCCGATTTCGATTATCAATTTAAAAACACTGTTCGTTAGTTATTAGAGAACCACTATTTTAACAAAGTTTAATATATAACTTAAGTATAAAAAAGTTATTGTTTTTAAAATTACAAAAATCCATTAGGAAAATGAATAACATCATATTATCATGTAGGTATAACCAATTTAACGGATCACTGTGCAGTTGTAAATAATATTACCTATACCCAATCTTATAATGTGACGCGATGTAGTAATTAGTACATGTATAAAAGTTTATAAGAGCAAATAGGGGCTGCCCTCGAAATACCGCTATTATGGCACGTATTATTATTTATTTTTGACTTTGTATATATTAACAGGTCTAATACGGATAATAACTGTCAATGGAAACAGATACACAAGTTCAACACAATATTGTACGGATCCTTCAGCAAACAATTATTAAACTCGGGTCCCTTAAAACACTTAATAATGACGGTTTTTATATATAATGCGGTGACAGTCAACAGCTGCTGCTCCTGCTGCTGTCGTATGATAATATATTACATAAAATAGCTGTAATTTTCGGGGTGGGTGGTAGGTGGAATAGCCGCGAGATATTTGCCGACGAGACGAGCCTAAACCATACGTGGTCCTCGTCGTCCGTCGTTTTGCCGCCGTCTGACATTTATCACGAAAAACGGTTTCAACACCTCGTTATAATAATAATATATACCACCATAATATATATATATTTATTATTATTATTACACCAGAAATGTGCTCGCAGAAGGTATGTTTTTTTACGACACAGCACCAGCAGCCGCGTGACTTAATTATATACAATATATTATAATATAATAATAATAATAATATAAATATAATACATCACTGAGGATAATAAAATATCAGTCTGTATACTCTGTACCGTTCCCTACCACGTTCGAGAAAACAATTTTTAAAACGCGGTATGTCGACGCACACAACCCGTGTTTGTTTTGTGTGGAGATCTTCTGAAAATTGAACACAAGTTAATATTTTATTATTTAATCGTGTTATGGTCTCATATAATAAACAGAACCTAACCTAACCAGATAATAGAACGTCTTGTTCAAAAATCACTTCACGATTTAAAACGAACAAAATTAGGAAACAATTTGAAACTATTTACAACGGTAAATCATTATCCTCAATGATGCTGGAACCTACCTGCATAATAATGATAGGGTGTGATAAATGTTAATAATCCTCTATATAGTTTCGTAACTGACGCCTAATACTAAATTATATATTTGTACACCTAAATGTCTGCTGCAACCCACAATTAATATCTAACGACTATGGCATTTTGAAATATATATTGTTTTATTAACATTATTAAACCACGGTATTTTATATTTGAAGCGATACGAATAAAACTATGTACCTATGCATGCATTGATTTTATTATGATACAATATGTGAATAAACTAAATTCACAAATCTACAATCTACGATAATTTGACAATTTTGGAAATTTGGAAATTTGAATTCTCTAAAAATTGATTATAAAGTAAACCATTGTTATATTATGATAGTTGATAACCATATTATAATTAAAAACTCATATTAACTAAAAATTAAAATGATTCTTATACAACTATCATTTATGTTCTAACTTCGTTTGAACTCGAAAATAAAAGTCGAAAAATGTCAAATGTTTACCCTCTACATATTATTGTTATCTTCTATACTTTAAAAATGACTGAAATACTTTGAAAATTATATATTATGTGTAAAAAGTCCTAGTAAAAATAATACCATGTTAAAATTTTACAAGAAAATTATAGTTTTTCGTTTATTAAAATATTTGAATGACTACACATCAACGAAATCGATTTTTTCAAAAATTGGTACCTAGGTTTTCAGTTCGTCCCTATTATTTTGAAGAGTTGTATTGAATGTTATCGTTTCAGGTTTTTTTATACATTTGTTTAAAACGCTTTATCCCCCGTCGCGTCCGTTCCGTCCGTTGATAGTTACCAGTACATTGTTACGATTGTTGATTTTTATTTATTTACTGTTCTTAGTTATACTGTACATAAATTGTATAATACGGAATTAAAACTTAATGCGTTGTATTAAATTACGTTTGGAAAATGGAAATTTAGCGCGCTCGCAAATTGAGCTCTCTCTCCTATCTCGTCGATTATTTATTATATGTATAACTCGCTGCAGAATAGATAGTGGTCGTAGGTGTTTAGCTCAGATACCTATTTAGTGATGTCAAAATGAATTAATTCCATTAGGTACCACCGCACAATAATATTACAGTACGAAATGCCATACGGTAATAAAACGCGTTAAAAGCCTATCACAATAACGACGCGGTACAAACGTTTGTTCGGCCGTATAGCCATTGTGTTATATACATGATCGACACAAGCGGTAGGCATATTATATACATATTACATAGTGTATAAATATATACATATTACACAGTATATTAATATATATATAATATATTTATATAGTATGTATACGTTTGTGCCACGTACGCACACTATACGTTCAACCCCTTTTCGCCGTCCCGTTTACGCGGGAATCATTATCGTGTCCGATGACCGAAAAAACAATACTCGGTCGACCTCCCCCCCCACGAGGGCGGCGTTAGATTACTGCGCGGATGGCGGTGGGGGGTGCATGCGGATGTGGCGAATTCGTGTCGTCGTCGTACTTACTTTATATACATATATATAGATTTATACACCATATACATATTATGTATTATGTTGGCTTGCAAAGGGCACTCGTCTCTCTCTCTCTCTCTCGCCGTCGTCTCTTTAGCGAAGCATTGTCCGTGCTCCGTGGACTGAGCTAAACGCGCGCGGCCGCGCCTCGAGCGCACGCGGCCGGCGCGCCGAGTACGGGTCGCTCGCATGCACGCGAGTCGCCCGCGCGCGCGTTATAATATTATCATAATATTTTCCGTCCTCCAATCTGAGCCCTATTCATCGGCCACACAATGGGCCTAATACGACGAAAAACTACATATTTTCGTACGCGTGTACATAGGTACCGGTGTGATTCGCGAGCACTTAACCACCGGCGGGGGGGGGGGGTAAAACTAGACTAATAACGCGGTTTTTCCCTTAAGTAGGCCCCCTTTACTATTATTGTTGCGAGGCCGCAGGCGTTCAATTAATATGGGCATTGAACATTTTTTTTTTCTTATCATAATTTATCGTTGAGTTTTCACACCGATCGCGCGATTTTCATACGACTTTTAGTCGGGCAAAAATTCATGCACGGCGTAATAAATTAATAAATTTATATATATTATTGTGTATACATATACGCATTACAAAAATCATAAAAAATTTTTGTTTTATTCCACCCTTCTTTCCCCCCACATAAAATTTGGAAAAAGCACTTCATTTGTGTGTATAATATATTTTATTATATAGAATGTTCGCTCTCGGATGACAGATCGCGAACTCCGCGTTCGTATACGACGGCGCACGTCGTTCAAGGAGGACATGGCCGAGGCGAGTGAAAAAAATATGTGACAGACATGATAATGGATTATACAATATGTCGTGTGGTGCTCGTCACAGGACCCATTCAATCAGGTGCAATTTCAAAAAAAAAAAATAAAAAATGTGCGTACCCATACTGCGGTCTTGAAAGAGGGTAATAAAAATATTACCTTCAGTGATTCGCCCTCAAAAAAATCTCAATTCCATGTCTTCGTAGTAAACGTTTCCGGAAATAAGTCATGTTTTAGCAGAGGCGACAAAAAAGGGGGATGCCGAAAATTGCTTGTCGTCAAAATTGTTACCCATTGTTAATCCGAGAAACACCATTTTTCCGGTTTAAATCGACGTTCCCAATAGAATATTATATTATATTATTATAGTTATATTTTATATACCTAGCCACCTAGGTATTTATATTACACGAGTATCACGTGTACAGCTGACAATTGGAATTTAAATTATTTTATATTACCCAGATCGATTATTTCGGGCTTACCAGTTACGCTTTTCATAAAGACGTGTATGCATATTATCTAAAACTGGTCTATCGTTACAAAAAATCCCTCTTTTTCACGCGAGATTTTCGCTAATTTATATCGTTTTATTCGTTCGTTCAATTATAAATACCTATCTATTAGGGTTGTTGTATAATAATGCGTACTTCCAGAGGGAGTGAATTCCTGTGATCTATTCGTTCCATCAAAATGTGTACCTATATAGTCCATACCCTTAAATGTAATCATTGCGTCGTTAGACGTAAAACATTATGAATTAATCACGTCATGATTTGGTTTCTTCTGACCAGATGGGGAGTGGGGGGGGGGGATTTTGCAGGCTATCAAAATAATATAGTAAGAACTAAAAAAAAAATATACTCTGTCGTCCTGTATATGTACATTGACCGTTGATTAAACTCGCACGAAAAAATCGACGTGAATTTTGATTTGTATTCGATTCTAAAAAATATTATGTAGGTTGTAGGTATACGATTTTTAACCACCACAATACTACCAATGAATAAAATATACAGGCAAACGCAAACCTTATGATATAATTGCATTTAACATGAAACCGTATAGCCTAATGGTCACGTACTCACGTCGTCACGATGTGATACACGAATAATTTCGTACGAAAAATATAATATTTTAGTCATATCACTCATCAGACTATATTATACGCATATTGTTAAAAAACCGATGGTGTAGAAAAATTGAAAAATATCGATCCGTCGAACACGGGTTTAACGTTGTCATCCACACGCGTCACATGATATTATTTGCGTGTGTGGTCTAATAGTATTATAAAAATATATCGTTATAAGTACATCGCGGTGTTCATTCTAGGGTGGGTGGTGGGTGGAAGTGTGCACGGGAAACATATTATATTATACGCGTCAAATATATTGTTGATCGTTCGACGCTTAATAAAATACACATAAATCAGTGCACCGCATGTGGGTGCGTACATTAAAATATATTTTATACACCCCATTTCTCGACTTGCACCTCCCGGCCAACGCATATGCAAAAATACTTTAGTATTGCGCGTACAGGGCGCGTCCTCCGCGTACAGTGACATTTTTGACGAGGAGAAACCTGGAAACGTCACACGCGCAGCTCTCCCTGTGAAGTTTTCCGTACAACAGAGATCGTATTATGTTATATTATATTGAGTCGGCGATGTATGTACATATAAATATATAATGGGCATGTGCGGTCGGAAGTCATCTCGCGCGCACGGCCGTATAACAATCAGTCGAACTCTCGGTGCGTATATATAATACGGTTCGATGGCAAATTAACTGTGAAACGCTGCGTGGTTTATTATTATTATTATTATTTTTTTTTTTTAACTTCAACCTCGACCAATTAGTGACGATCGACTAAATCGACGTCGTCGTCAAAATGGAAGGGAAGCTGCAAAAAAAAAAAAAAGAGAGAGAAATAAAGATATATAATATTATAGTGAGGGGAAAAGGAGCGGCGGGGTGACGAACGTGTTCGCCTCGACGTCGGAGGGCCGGGCCCGAAGAGGCGGTTGAGACGGAAATAAATGAAAAATTAGCCGATGAAAAGTTTGTCGAATCATCGAACGTCGGCGGACGAGAACGGCGGCGACGCGGAGAGGGCAAAACCGATTCTTCAGGTCGTCGAATTAATTACGTCATTAGACATGATTGTCACGTTTCCGTGCGCGGGCGTTCAAAGGGAATACGATTTCTCGGATTTATATTATCATGTATATATATATGTCGGGGTGAGGACGATTTCCAGTCGAAGATGGTCGTAACGCGTGGTGGCGGAAGGTTCGGGCGCGAAAGAAACTCGACGATCGAGAAAAATGTTTTCGCCCTCTTCCCCGCGTGTACCTACATATTTTTTTTTTGCTTTTCATTTTTTTTTTTCTACTTTCTCGTTCGTCCCGCTAAACTTTCTTCGATCAAAAGGACTTTAATTAAACGAAAATCGAAAAGTTGCCGTTTCTTTTCTCGTCCCGCCAAATTCGGCCAATAAATTTTCCGCATAATTGCACGTCGCCTTGTAATCACGCGCCGCTCGCCCGCGGTACGCCTGCAACGTATATAAAAATATTATGTATATTATACGCACTATACTTTTTTTTCCCCCCCCTCATTCGGTTTTATCGATGACTCGAACTACATAATGTTATTATAACGTTCACGAGAGGATTCCAAAATAAATAAATATACATAATGCCAATTTACCAATTACGCCTACTACAGCTTCTTGTTAAACACATCGCATGGTCCGCGGATAATATGTTATCATATTGTATTATACATATATTATATATCGATACTCGAGTGTTTATTTTTGTTTGAGACGGAATGTCCTAACCCCCCACAAGTGCGTCCGGTTAAAAATGTACAGCTGGCGATTTTTTAGTGTGTTCAGAACACTTTGACTGTTGATCATTGTTGTTTTTTCTTCTTACCCACTGCAATTAGGCACCGGCATAAGAGATGTATAATATTATACATCAATTTATTCTCTTGAACAAATGTCTAAGAATCCTGTAAAATTCTCAAGTACTTTTAAAGAAACATATAGATATTAATCACATATGGAACGTGGCAATAATTTATCTCATCATTTTTAAGTTTTTAACCATACTTGTTCCATTACCAAACACTAATGATATAATTAGTAAACCGTAGTATGCTCTATATACTTTATACTATAATATACAGGCCTAAAATCAATGATCGCCGGAACGTTTGCAACTGCTTATCCTCATAAGTTGTACTTAAGTATTATACTTATACATATAACTATTATACTGTGTGAGATAAGAAAAATACGTAAGTCGACGCACTTTATCGTTTCTTTAAAATATAAGTAATTCTAATTTTAACGAATTTTCTTAGGAAAATATTGAAAACTTAAGTAGGTACGTGGGTACTTTTTTAGACAAAAAAAAAATGTTATAATAAAAAGTACATGGTTTGTGTAACTTCGGTGCATCTATATTATGTTATGGTTATGCGGGAAACAGTATACTGTTTACGTAAACATATATTCATCGAAACCGTATAACATAGAAAGTACCCTTCGACTAAATCGTTCTCCTTTATATAAAACTATAAACACACGGTAGTCAAGCAAATGATTTTTATACTATAAACATACAAAATGTATTTTATTTTATGCGTCCAAGAACGTAAAGTATAACACTATAACTACATTATTATTTATTAATATAGAGTGTGAGATTAGGTATTAAATGCATCATGTAATTAATGTTTAATCACGATATACCTACAGGTAATCGGTATATTATTATACTAACCTAATATGTATAGCCTCATAGGTATTATACAACTTCAGTGCGTGACGTGTGTTTACAGTTTTACAGTCGTCAGAGAAAATAACTATTATTTATTGTAAAAATGTTCAACTCCATCTACCTAGTTTGATAAACATAAGTTATTAAACAATTTATTGAAGGACACAAAATATGTTTGATACCTACATGTATTTTGCAATTAAAAACGCTATACTATTACGACAATGTAAATAATTATTACCAATGTATAAAATTATAACGATAACAATAATTTACTTTTACGGACACTTGTAAATTGATTCGTCTTTTGTATGTTATTAATTTTTCTCATTTTTTAAAAGATGTTGATTTCGCATGTCCTATAGTCTACAAAATAATAAGAGAGTAAAAACCTTGAATATTGTTTGTATCTAATTAAATGCATACATCGGAAATCAATTAAAAACCGAATCCAAAATCTGAATAAAATTCAATATTATATTTATAATTATAAAAAAAAATTAAATATATTTCGATAAATTATAATTAAATTATTTTAATAAGTATTTATGTGTAAGTTATTTCCTAACATGTTTTGAGCATTAGAATAGCATAATTAAAAAATACGAAAATAGCGAAAATGTATAATATATGAAGGGTACAAGAAAAAAAGATAGTAGTCCATATCCGTTAATTTTTCAGGAAATCAAAAACTAAGTGTATGGACTTCAACCCATCTAATAATAAACTAAACAAAAAAGAAACTTTATGAGCTATTATTTTAGTAAAATAACTTTGAAAACTAATGGACATAAATTAAAAATTGTAATGATTATTATGGGAAAAAAATACATCAAAACAAAACGTATGACATATTCAATGTTTTTTCTCTTTTTTTAAAAAAAAATAAATAGATATTTCGGAATTGGACTTCAACCTGTTTTCCTCATAATGGCATGGGCTGCAATCATTCTTCACCACTATTTCTAACTTTTCCCTTCAGTAATAGCGGACCGAAAGGTTTTTTCACTGAATCGATTTCAACACTAAATATTACTCCTAATGTGCTATCAAATCAAATCATTAAATCAAAATCGATAATAATGGACTACTTCCGTTTTTCTCTTGCATACCCTTCATATTATATTATTGTATATATTAATAAACTAATAACAATAATAATAAATGAATATTCAAAAAACCTGCTTAGTTTTCGAGTCTTGATAACATTGTAATGATTTCCTTACTAGTTTTGTTTCATTGATACAATACAACAATATTAATATGTTTTGTATACTTAAGTGTGTAACTAATTATATTATATACATATGTGTGTGGAAAAAACCGTGGACACTCAATCTTATAATTCGACTATTTCGAAATAACATTATAATATAAAGCTGACGATATCATAATATATTATTATAGTTGCTGCATATTATAATATTATATTATTATTGTGGCACCGTGGTGGTTCGTACAATTTTTAATAAAATTATGAATGAAACCCACACGTAGCACTCTTCCGTAAAAATATATTATAAATTATAATATAAACGATCATGTTATATATATATATATAATACACATAGTACATACTTCACTCAGAACATAAACGGCATATTATATACACATATAAAAATTTGTTTATTTAGGGTTTACTCCTTGTGTGTATATGGGATTTCTTACCCGAGTGTAGATAATGCACAGAGACGTCCGTCTCATTTCAAATTATATTATCGTTTTGTTTGTCACGCACCAGTTGCAGATGAGCATATTTTATGATATTTAAGAAAAATTGATAAACCAAAACTATGGTCGAACATTGGATAATATTAGGATAATAACCGACGATAATATGTACTGAAATTGAACGGTGCACGAGTTTGGACGAATTCAAAATGCACCAATACTCTATATCTAGCAATTTTCTGTCTTATAAAAATAACAATTCAACAACAGAATAATTAAGCCGCAGTAATGCTTTTAATCTAAATAATCTTTATTATAGTTATTCTAAATCTCCTAATTTCCCAGGGATTTCCGTTCAAAAGAAAATTTTGCCTACAATCCGATGAGTTCGTCTATTAAAATTGTAAATAATTTTCCTGTACCTATATTACATCAATTGTAATAATTTAAGTTTTAAATCACTATATGCACCAACGCTTACAACAATATAATATAATATAAGTACCGATAGTTACATATATTAAGTATAATTACTTTTTTTTATATAAAAGTTACCAAATGTATTTCCACTTTAGACCAAAATATATAATATAATCTAATGTGCATAATTTTTTAATATAAAAAATATAAATATATTTTCAATAAAAACACTCAGTATAGTATAAGATTAAAATGTATTGTAAGATCTCGTCGTTATCACGCATGCCGTTAAATCTAAAATCGTGTTTAGAGTTTTTTTAATTTCTTAACATTTATAACACGAATATTATAAATAATATATAACAGGTATCTACAAATTATAATAGGTACATTCAACGGATCAATAGATAAATAAATAAATTAGTACACAGTCGTAGCTTTACTAGCGTTATTTCACAACGTTAAACACCCTGCAGCTCTCAGTTCACATGTGGGTACATGAAAACAATACGATATTAGGCTGTGGGTATATATATTTTTAGAGTTGAACATAAAATATATTGTTTTGTTTATATGGGTACAAGTGCTTGCTATATTTCGTACAAAGCGACTTTATGTAATATATAATACCTAAATTGGGTCCGAAAATAATATGAGTTTTACATTTTGTACGAATTGGGTCCGGGCACGTACAATTATTATGTATGTGTTCGAATTGGGTCCGTTTATAATCGCCTATTTATCGTAGTAATAATGTAATGAGCGAATATAATACATGGATCGCGTACTTTGCGTTGAAAATCGAAATACACCGATTAGGTATAATAATAGTAATATCTTGTCGTGGTAATAAAATGCGTTGAACGCTGCGTACCTTATAAATTTCAGCCCAATTTATTAACAAACAGACGACGATTGTAAATCGCGAAAATGAAATAGTGAGCGTTCGGAAAAAAAATACCACTAGACCCGACCAGTGCAGTAGGCTTTTCAGAACGGGACCTAACTAGTACGACAGTAGGCTTTTGGATCCCCAAATGGTAAACTATTGGAGTCAGGGACCCGACTGGTATGCGCCGATATATATATATGTATTGTATCGCAACTCTTGCATATTATCGGCTCACACGATTTCGATACCGATACCGATGAGCGTCTCCAAAACTATTAAGCGTATTATCGCAATATTGTGTACCGCGTAAGTCGAAACTTTAGGCGGGCGGTCCCGCGGTCGGAGGGCGTCTAGAGCGCGCGTACCGCGAGCGCGCACGCCATTGGTCCGTCGCCGGGCGGCCGGTCCCTTTCTCGACCCCGCCGCGACAGACCCTTCGCCGGCACACTCGCGTCGCGCCTAAGTATACTCACGCGCACATAATACATCACGACATTATATTATTATACGACGCGATATCGCGCTGGATCGTAGTCGTCCGTCCGCAACACTCCGTCCGCAAGGCACGACGATCGGTTAGGTCGACCAGTAGGCATTGCACACAAACTCGAACCGCAGTGTTTAGGGCGAATTTCCGTCGCACGGTGCACGCGAAAACCGGACGGACAGCGAAGAGTTTTCCCTCTGCACGAGCACGACCCGGAGACGCAAATATATTACAGTTATTGTCGCGCGTACGACATAACCGCGAACCGTCACGCGTACCACTCCTGCACAATCCGTCGGACCTGCGGGCCAAGGCGCGACTTTTCGGGCTGTACATAATAGGTACCTATATAATGATGATATCGTTATAATATACTTCGCGTCACACGTCGAAACCGAGAAACTTTGACGACGGACGGTGTACACGCGGTCGTAACATCGCCCCGTGCTGCGGTACCCGTATAATATAATAATATTGACGAAATCGGTGGACTATTGCACACAGTCTGCACCGCACCCGCGACACGCCGCACGGATGACCGAGGACAAGAATCTCACCCCGTTTTCCATAGCGGACATACTCAAAAGCGACGACCGGGTGGCCCGCGATGGAGACGCCGCGGCGGCACCTGCTGCACGTCGCGCCAAGAACTGCGCCGACGGAGCGCTGGACATGACCAACAACAGATGCGCCGACAAAAAAGGCAAGTCCGCACAATAAAATAATATAATTATCTTTAAAAAACTGTAGGTTGGAGCTACCTCTATTTGATATCTATTTATCGAGTTGACGCCTTACAGTACATTTACGATTGACATAATATTACAATTAATAATAAGCTTAAGAGTGTATTAATACAAGATAATATAGGAAAATAATAATATAATATGAGAGAAGACTACAGATTAGGATAGAAGGTCTTTTTAGGTCTGGTAGAGAATCAAAAAATAAATCCAAGTTAGATGGATTTCCTAGTGCTGGGAGTCTATCAAGTGGACTATTTTGTCCATAGTTTTTGCGGTGGGTTCTTGCGTGACATTAATGACATGAGCTAGTGTTATATTGAGGTACGTGGAAAGAAATGCAATCAAGAACACTATAAAATATGCTATAAATTATAATATAAGGCTTACAAAATATTATAATAATTAACAACAGCATGGTTGCAAATATTATAAGCTCGCTGTGACCAGAGTTTACAGGACACGCGAGGAGATCTGTGAAAAAAAATATAATATGTATATCACTCACGACTCTTTTTATATATTATTTTATTCGTATTATTATATGTATTTAATTATTTGTTTGATCAGTTATCACGTATTCATCAAAAAGATAATGGGCCCAACTGAAAAAGTTGTGTTGTGATACATATTATACATTAAGTATCTTTTTAATTATTTTATGAAAAAGTAAAGATACCTATATTATATATTTTAGTATAATAATATTTTTACAATCAAATCAAACTAACTGATTTTTTTAAATTACGCAGGAAGTGCCTCTAAAATGTTTAACTTATCTCGCGCTGTCTATCATGGACATAAAACAGTAGGTATAATATTATAATAACATTTTCTGGATTATTTCATATTATTACGATTTTTAACTTAAACTCTTCACCTAAAAACATTTGAAGACAAACCCCTTTTACTGTAAATTGTAAAGTAGATTAATTTTTTAAAAATGTTGATAAATTTATAGTGCAATTTGAACGAGTACGTAGTAATTAATTATTAAACTCCATCATAGTCTATGAAAATACGTTTAAAGATGCGAGGGGGGAGGGGGTCAACAATGAATTAAAAAAATTATACTAATTAATATTAAGAAGATATTAGTAAACCATTTGTTTTCTCTCTCTTACCCACACGGCCACGCGCAACATAGACGAAACACATTCACTAAAAATAATTTTTGTTGTGTTTTAAAGTAATCCTGAAAGAAATCACGCATTAAAAAAATTATAAAGAATACTATTTTTGTACTTATGTAACAAAGTTGATTCTATACTAAATATTAAATACGTGTTTTTTTATTCAATGTCAGACTACTAATTATACCTATAGTAGTAGAGTAATAAAGTTTAATTACTCAGAAAACATTTATTTAAATTTAAAATTAGATGTACCTATATACTATCTAGATTCAAAATATAATAAAATATTGAAAGCAAAAAGGGTGGTTCTCTATTGAAAATATTTCATTTAAGTATAAGTACCTACTTCAAAATTCGAAAAATCATAATTTGAATAATTGTATTTATTGAAGGAATAATGGAGGCGAGCTGATGATTCATTCTTTAGAAGACGGGTTACCGTTTTCCATAAATTAAAGTTTAAATACAGTTTAATTACTGTGGCTCATCATTATATACTTAGTATTAACTGTTTATACTGATACATTTTAAATATATATAGCTATCAGGTTTAATTTATTTATCAAGTTGCGTGTCTGGTCCGATGCCTAAACGAATTGCATTCAAATAATTATTTCTTCATTGTTAAAATATGTACTAGGTATGGTGTCATTTATATTTCAATATAATCGCCAATAATATACTTACTATAATGATAATACAAATTATTTTTACTTTCTTTGTAAAATGTCATAATAAGCTGCAACGTTATCATAATATATCAATTGTGTTTGTTCTATTGATTACGATATCGAATACTTGTCAGTTTCGTCAAGATTTTCGTCTCGTCGACGGGAACGAGGATAGCTATACAAATCAGGAAAGTCAACAACTATGACAAAAATACTCTCAGGAAACGATTTTTTCTAGACTGGTCAATTTTATTTTTAAATTTTTGAAAACCAGAAAAGTTTTTTTCAGGAAATATTGTGCTTAGAACGATGAAATTCACAAAAATGTTATTAGTTGGACTATTATTTTATAACTTTAGAAATTGACGGTTTATTTAAAATGCGTAAATTATAATATATTAATATTTATGCTGGTGATTAGCATACCGTTTTAAAATTAGAAATCCATCCCTCGTTACAAAAAATTACGTAGCGGGAAAAGGTTTAGCATGTAACGGTTAATGGGTCACTCCAATTTACAGAAAACAATTATTTAAAAATTCACATTAATTCCTCCCCTTTCTTATTCGTTTTATAACCTTTTAAAACAATTTATTTATTGCTTCATTTTTTCAATTTTTTTTTTATTATGTCACATTAAAGTTGAATAACACAAATTTGATAATATTTACCAATTGAATAGATTATAATATTATTTAACACTGATGTAGTAAGAACGCAATTTTATTCTTAATTTTTTAATTTAAACGGATATGTTATCGTATTCTATTCGAAATATAAGCTTATATAAGCTTGTTTTCATAATTATTGTAAAAATTGGTATTTTGCATGTTAATCAGGTCAAATAAATAATTCTTGAAATATGTATTAGGTAAAATATTGAAATTAATTATTGACCTGTTTAGCTTATTATTTATTTAGACTGTGATAAATTATTAACTGTTAATTTATTTTATATTAAATGCATTAAGTGTCACCATTGGACGACTGGTTTTTCATGTTTATATAACCCGATCACATCATAATATTACGCGTATTGTAAATATTAAATTCACAGATTGTATATTTTATATAAAATAATTTTTAAATAGTTGTATTAATTTATTTTAGATTAAATAACCATATAATTTATAACATTTATTATTTAATAATTGTTTTTTTTATTGAAGTTATACATAGAGACTTAATATATTATCATAGTACGCCTGTCACCTAGTAAAAATGCTAAATTAAGCATGCAATTATAAAATGTAAATTAATGTTTTTATACTGCTTTATAATATATATCGTGCAAACATATTGCTTTACCAATAGATTTTATTCATAAGTGTGAGTTATGAACTCATAATTATGACTGATATTATATATTAATATCTGATGGAGTGGCTGGAAAATTAGTTAAATTTGCTGGTTGTTATTCTCCCCATCCTCATTTAATGTTTACCACATGATTTGATTTTAATAGACTCATTCGCCATATTTTAACTAATAGTTAATACCCATATAACTGTTGATTGATTCATTTTATTTAATGTATATGTTAGACAATGTATAATATAACTAATTTATTTATCAGATTATTGTGCATTCTGGCTGTAGAATTTTAACGTTTTACTGAAGAAGATTGAAATTAAAACGTTCGTGTTTTAATGTAAACATAATTCTTAATTTAAGAATAAATAAACAGAATTAAAACGTTTGTTCATTTAATGGTATTCATAAACATATAGATAAACGTGCACCACTAATAATGCGTTTGGTATAAGACATAAGTATATAAATAGTTTATTTTCATAATAAATCAACACTTTAAAACGAAAGTTCTTTTGGCCACACTTAACATACGACACTTCAAAATGTTAAGAACAATTTTTACAAAGATATTTGTACTTACTTAGAAGACTTTTACATTACCAACGTGAATTTAGAATTATAGAGTTAGCTTTTAAATTCTTATAATTGTATAATATTATTACTCGTGTAATATGGTAGGTAAAATTACCGAAAATGAATATGCTATATTGCCATTTGTCGACATAAAAAGCTACTTGCCTATATTATGCAGTATGAATTATAATAAGTACATGGTGATTTACCAAGCATGCTCACTCTCGTTTTTTTGTCATTTAATAACCTATGAATATATTAAAATTTGGATTTTTTGAATTTTTAAAAAACTTTTTGAAAATGATAATGTATCTAATTCAATATAATATAATATACAATATGTTTACTTACTCAAGATAATGCTTTTAAGCATTTTCCTACGTTACGCGGGACGGTAAAAAACTCATAATGGACTAGAGGGGTTTTGAAGTATACACATTTCGAAATGATGGTAACATAAAATATAATACAAAAACGCTCTAATATAGCAGTAGCAGCAACAGCGGACGGTATAACAATATTTTATTATTGTACATGGACATATTAATATTATATTATACCTATTGAACATTCAAGAAACGAAAATTATAATTAATCGTGGGAATACCCACGGGGGAATCACTATCACTGTTGCCGCTCAGCGGGGGGTTAGAGCGCCACTTACTACGACTATTTTAAACACGTAATAACAGTATGATAAACAGACTCCGCATCGGCCACACCCGTCTTACACGTGGATACCTCATGGAAAAAGGAGAAAAACCACGGTGCATTTCTTGTGGAACGAACTCTCAGTCAACCACTTAATCACCGAACGTGTCCAATACAGATTGCAGACGAACATGGAAACTTCAACATACCCAACACCTCAGACGCAGCACTCAGACCAGACGCAGGCAACATCACAAAAATTCTTAAACTCTTAGACAAAACTATAAACTTTACAATAAAATTAAAAAAAAAAAAATTTTAATTTTAAATTGTAACTAATGGCTATAATATTGTCGCCGGTGTTAATTAAAAACAAAACAAAAAAAAATAGCATGATACCTTGTAATAAAATATATGTGTATACACCGCGGTCTGCTGCAGTACATGTAATTCCGACCGGATGACTGTGTGTCGCGGGGGGGTGCGTGCAGTGTAATATACGCATATTATACATAATGGATAGGTAGGCAATGATAATAATAGTTTTCTCTCTCTCTCTCTCTCTCGTCCACATTCTCTCCCACGGTCAAATGTCGCGCTCTCTCTCGCGTCGTCATATTTCCTTCTCGTCCGTCCTGGTCCGTGGAAAATCTTCCGAGCGCCCGTGATTATCCACTTGAACGCGCGCGAGTTCTGCACCCCTCGAAGTATAACATGGTCATGCAGTGGGTCCCGCGGAGGCTGTATAATACGTTGGTGGTGGTGGTGGTGGTGGTGCGCGGGGTCGATTGATAATATAATATATTATTATTTTATGTCCCGTATAGGTAAACAACCGGTGACGGCTGCGGCAGAGCCCGTCCACGAGACGAGCAAACAAACGGATCACGTATTACTATTATTATTATATATATACGAACCAGACCATATAATATTATATATATATGCGCGCGTTTTGTTTGGAAGTCAAGTGCGATGCATTAACAGGAGCCTCGCGGTGAGTGCTCTTCCGACACCCCGCACCCTCCAGCCACGCCGACTCCTTGCCACCGCTGAAGTATTATATACACGCGTAGTGTAATATATAGGTGTGTGTATAGTATATATATATATCTGATTACCGTCCTACGTGACAGCTCGAATCAATTAGAAAGAATATAAGTATATAATACGGGAGACTGTGTACGCGATGGAGCTGCAGGAATAAGTGACCTCTGCGCCGATAAATAATCGTTGATAAATAATCGCGCGTTTCGTGTTGATTATGATATAATATTATATTATAATAATTTACGATTTTTTTTGTATAGTAATTATTTTAGCTTCAACTCTACGACACCGATAATTGGTTTATCCGTACCAATATGACATGGTGCTGCGACTTCCGCTTTGAACTGCAGTATTAATACGAAATAAATCAAAACTCTATAGGTATATTATTATTGGACGTATATCTAAATGATTTGAAAATATCGCTCATTTAAAAACCTATTAAAAAATGCTCCAGATCAACATCGTACTATAATATTATATGGTACTTATTAGAATACAACATCTTTATATCTCGTTGCCGATAATTGACACGATATAATAATATAATATCGTATTGTGACTTTGTATATTTCTCGTCACTTATGTCGACGAGAGACCTCTGAGCGGCGACGGTCATTCTTTTAAGGGGTAATCGTCGAGCACACCAGCAAAACCGATTCCCCTTCAAATACGTCGCTATTGCAGCTATATTCGGTCGCACACGTCGTACATGATAGGCCTGCAGCGGACGTTTTCGGGTCTCGTACTAAAGTCGATGAAAAAAAAAAAAACACTACGCGTGTATTATAGTACCTATACGATATTACAATATTGTTTGTATAAGAGACTTATAAATGGCATGGCTTATTCATTATGCTCTGGTCTAGTGCGTGAAAAACCGTGTGTGTTGTAATGGTTTTGGGGAGGTGCGGTACCTACAACAATATAGGTTATAGGCGCCGGTACCGTCCATTAGCCGAGCTACATGACACGATCGCGATGGCGTATTAGGTATATTATAAAGGCGAGAAAGAGAAGCGGCGCGTGCTGTGCGCGTGTCAAGGTAAAAGCACGGACGGTCCTGTACAAGTGGTGCAAGTGTCACGTCACGTCGTTTACATTACCCATATTATAATATTATTATTATTGATGTTGCCGTTGTCGTTGTCGTTCCTTATTTCACACGGCGAAAAATAATAAAAACCTTTTAACGCTATTAGCCGACGCTGGGCACGGGCTTGTACGACCGCCGCGACCGTTACCGCGGTTATGATACCTATTACAATACGCGGGCGTGAGTTATATAGGTACGTTATGTCATTGTTGTCACAACAGTTATTCCGTGCATAATACAGTATTATAGTCAATGCACCCGACGGGAGGCCGACGACACTTTTCCGACGTACGCACCACCCGAGTACCCCCGACAGCCCTCGCTGCGAAAGTTCGTAACCACAATAATTATTACCCATAGGCACTATGAAATAATTTGTACAAGATTATGTGTCCACAAATACATTTAGGTATACCTGTGATGATATAATATCGTGTGTTCAGAGTGTTTTCGCGTCTCGATCAATAACATTTTTTTACCAACAATTCATGATAGTCTACCAGTAGTTATGTTACGCAGTCCTCTGTGTAATTGCACGTAATATTATATATTTTAATTAGGTAACTGCGATAATCGTTGTTTACTATAGTAGCTACTAGAATTTTAAAAACATCATTTGTATGCGTATACAGTATACACACGGTTAGGTTATTCTAGCAATGTGCTAGGGAACAAAAATGTTTTACGTGTCATTGGAGTACACCAAACTATTTATTAAGTCGAGCACTGTATAATATACGTTTATTTTAATTGTTCGACGTACAACTAGACGTACAACTAGACAACTAAACAATAACTCAATTAAAATAAATTATATAAGTAATAATTTATTCATTATATAAAACAAATATATTATCATAAGTCTCTGGTTCTGTAGTTTTGCATTCTATATGCAATTATTTTCTTGTAAAATCTGTAAATTCTATACTATCGTTTTCGTGAAAAATATTCATTACATACCTATATTTTAATTAAAAATTTTATTTTTCAGATATTATTATAATAGTACGTTATTTTGAATTAAAATTATCGAGTGGATAAAAAAACTATTACTATAAATAACAGTAGGGGATTTTTAGCAGTAATTTATTTAAATGCTTTCGAAGTTGAATAAAAAATTGCTCAATTTATTTACATTATATTGTATTATGTATTTATGTGCTTTGTATTAAATGGCGGTGAGCGATTATTACACTAGGGATGGAGGTACTTTTTCCACATTATGGTTTAACGACATGATATCAAATGACACTTGATTAAATGAGCTGGTTTATCCATTAGTGGACACGTTCCCTCGCTGACTCAGGTTGACTGAATTGTTTTAAGACCTTTAGGTTCCGGAAAGACGAGGGTTTAAATTTGAAACACGACCAAAAAGACGGTTTTTTTCGTTTATTTTTATGAAAAATTACTATAATAGGTAATTATGAAATTTTTCTAATCAATTTATGGGTCCTGGACTGGTACAATGTGATCGGAAATGTTCCATAAAATGTTAAAAGAAAAAAAAATCACTAACCTCACCAAACTATGTTGAAACAAATCACCGATTCTTAAGTTCAGTTGTGAACACGCGTAAATCCTAGTTTGGCAATCGATTGGTGGCTAGATTGGTGAGATTTGTATTTGATCCTATTGACACCGATCTTGATAAAATTTAAATAATTATTTCCTTGGTGTAATTATTCTTAAACCATCAAAAAAATGTGCAAAAAAAAAAAAAAATGTTTGATTTTAGTTATTAGTATTGTACCCACTTTACCCCAGAGATAAGTACAATTTTTAAACAGATACATATTACATTAATTAATTATTTGTAAAGAGGCAATGCGGGTAACTTAGTTAGGTTAGGTTCGAGTTAGATATATGGATGATGTGTTGGTTTGGTTAGGTAAGGTTACCTGTTTATACAAACCGTAAAACGACCTTAGATTAGGTTGAGATGTGGTACCATCGACGCGTTTGCCAAGATTTCGTTGAGCATTATATATTTATAGTTAATTTACGTGTTTCAGATGATCTCAAGTTCCATGATATCGAATACCGGAGAAGAATCGAACTTTTGGGTAACGGGGACTTCATATTTAATCGGACGGGGGACCACCGGAGTGCGCTTTCACGATTCCTGCGGACTCACAGTGAGAGGCCACTGCACATACAACAACGCAAAAAACGGTCTAGAGCAGCTTTCTCGCACACCCAGGTCAGTACAGCTGTATACCTACCTAGGTACTGATTAGTTTAAACATCATCCAAATACCAAGACTTGCAGCTCGGTAAATATTTTGAATTAAGCAATAAATGTTGAATTAATAGTTTTATTTTTTTGTAAATAAGTATTTCAAGTTAAAGATGATTGTAGTAATATTATGGCCAATAGTAGGAAGGTACCATGAAAAAGTTGTGTTCCACTATTATGGCACTCATCTGAAATTTAAGTAGGTACTTGTTAATAAAAAATAATAGAAACTATATAACTATAGTGTATATAGTCTGCAAGACTCTGTATTCTGAAGGTAAACGATTCGCAGCTTGTACCTATACCAACAAAATTGTTATATATAATTCAACATCTAACGAAATGATTTTTACTGTCTGTCGCGAAGGTGTTCGAGTTGGAACGGCGGTTCAACCAGCAGCGTTACTTGTCGGGTCCGGAACGTGCCGACCTGGCCCACTCACTGAAGCTGACCGAGACTCAGGTGAAGATATGGTTCCAGAACAGACGGTACAAGACCAAGCGCAAGCAGCTGCAAGTGCCGTCCGGGGGTGGTGGAGGTGGTGGAGGTAGTCCGCCTGCCAAAAGAGTGGCGGTCAAAGTTCTGGTCCGCGACGACGAGTGTCCCAAAGAGGCCGCGCACCAGATGTCGCCCGAGGCCTATCACCGTCAGTCGTCCAGACACGCGGCCCAGGGTGCAGTGGCCGTGGCGGCGGCTGCTGCTGCAGCGGCGGCGGCGGCGGCGGCCAGTGGCGATTACCGAATGCAGCAACTGTTGCAACAGCAACTGCACCAGCACCGAAGTCATTTACACCACCAACGCCTCCACCGTGGAGGTGCTGAGCACGCCCCGGTCGGTTATTTGCCCCACCAGCCCACTTTCGGCAACGGGTTGCATCACTTTCCTCCGGGCGCCGTCGCCGCTTCCGCCGCTGCCCCGTACTACTATTACGAGTACGGACCGGTAGTGGCGGCGTACCTGCAACACGAACCCGGCAGCCGGGTGTCGTCCACGACCACGACCGACGAACTGCAAGACACGTCCGACGCCGGCAGCGAGTGTTCGATTAACGTCATCGACGAGTGTCCCACGTCCACGACGGTCTCCGAGTGACGCGCGTCCGCATGACAATCGACGAACGATCCGCCGTCGTGATAATCGCGTTGCATACACTCGGCATTTCATTTTAGGGGGTGTAAAAAACCGGCTTAGATGCGTTTCGGTTTTCCGATGTGGTCGCTCAGGGCCCCCGAAATTTTCAAAAACGAGGAGACCACTTTAACTGCACCCTTGCAAAACAATAACCATATCTTCTGCGCGGCGTAGGAGAAGGTGTGACGCGTTACGCCATTGTAGTTTCACAAAAATCCGATTTTTGTCCAGTAGTATAGTTATCTTTTGATAGCGGTCGTTAATGCTTGTTATAATATCTACCTATATTACAAAAACAGAATCAGATTTTTTTTCTTTTTGTAGCCACGTGAATCGATCGTTCCCCATTTTCAACTCTCTTTAATATTTACTTTATCATAAGTACAACGTTATACAATATTGTTTATTCATTTTTCAAATCGTCGAATTCTCATTTCTTTTTAGTACCATACATTAATCAATAATTAGGTTTAAGCTCTTTTTATTCAATTGCTTAGAAATGTTCAGATAAACATAAATATATAGATATATAATATGATGAATATAATAAAATAGACACATAGTATGTACTTAGTTACCATGTGCTTATTGCTATTATTAAATACATTAATTGATCGTAGTAACTAGTAACTATGACGGCATCACACAATAAACATACGAAATTTCAATAGTGAAAATATGTATATTCTTGAATTTATTACAATTTTTTCCATCAAGATCAATCGTTTTTATGGGCGCATGTAAACTCCGACACAAGTACCTTTTTCTAGTGGTAACTCTGCCTAAAATAAACCATAAAAACACCACTGAGAAAAAAAATCAGGTAAAAATATAAAGGTATTGTATATTATAATATACTTTATATAAAAAAAAATCATAATTTGTTATTGTATTTCCATTTCATTTCACCTGACTCGTAGTCATCTAATCATAGTTGACAAATTAAGTTTAAATTAATTTATTTTTCATAAAATTAATATTGTATCTATACACAATTATTATGCATACAAAATTTGATTTGGTTCTTTTTTTTTAATAATATCGATTAAGTTTATTAGCTAACATAAATTTAGTAATAGTGGAGTTTAGGAACCTTTTATAGAACAATAAATGTACCAGTGAAATTTACATGCGCCCTTTGGCGTAATATTATCTAAAAATTTGATTCACAATCCTTATAAGTATTTTAAATATTCTATTATTGTGACCCATTTTGTTTTTAGTTTTACAATAGTGCTCAAATACGGGTTTAAAACTTGACAATATTATATTATTAGTGCTATAAAGCAGTTATACACTTAGATTTAAATATTAGTGATTATTACTATTATTATTATTATTATTATTATTATTATTATCGTTTATTAACGCCAAAACGGAAATTTTACATAGTATAACAAATATAGTAATAAGGTGTAGGTGTAATGATATTGGTACAATGAACTAGCGCCCATAAATTATTAAATACAGAAATAATGTAGATAGAAATAATTCAAAAATATACATATAATATATTAAGTAGTACAGTGGCCTAAAGACTAATAATTAAGGTGTACCTATAATAGAATATAATATATTATATTATTGCCTACCGTTGTACGTATGTACACCATTATTGTTCAAATAGTCGTAATATTTTTATATTATGCTAATTTTAATAAGTCACTGTAATATGGAATCGATTGGTAATATGTATGCATCACCAAATAAGATCAATTTACATAATTGTGTTGATTGTTTTGTTCACTGCAGCAGCTGTCTACTAAACTAAAACATTCATTACCGGTTAAAATCAATTAAAAAACACATATTTATCTATTTTATATGTTTATATTATATTTTAAGTAGGTACATATAGGTATGTTAAAATCATAAAATAGGGGATCAAAATAATGAAATATAATTATTAGATTGCCAAAAATTAAAAAGTTATAGAATTATATTATGATATTGACATAAATTCGGTACATTATGTAAACATTACATTACACAATATCTACTTTTAATATTAGTGAAATTAATTATTATTTAAACTCATTTACCAATACATATTAAAATTAATTGAATATTATTTGCTATTGCCCATTCGTGTTTTTTACTTAAATAAAATATTTTTAAATTATTTTTAATAAGTAGGAACTAGTTTTGAAATGTATGACCCCGATTTATTACGATAGGGTCATGAAAATACCACGATTTGGTCCAAAAAATAATAATTTTTAATAATAGTAAATCATTTAATAAACTGATGAGAAATATTATACATTTATAACACATTAAAGGTTTTGATTATAATTTATATGATCTCAGTATACATTTTTCAAATTTTTGTAATGCGTTTCGTGTGTATAACACCGAAATTGTTTTCAAATGATCTATGGATTACATTTTGACCAAAATGATAACCATCACATTGCCATGTGTACGCATGTATAATAATTTACTAAGACAATTTGTATTTTATTTCGTATACTTAACGTTAAAAAAGTTTGTTGTTAGTTTTATTTGTTACACAATATTAGCTTTTAGATTTTTATTGTAAAACATTTGCGTTCCTCGAGATTATATTTTATATTTGAGTTTATATTAGATTTAACGATTACATAATAATTATATTATATTATATTGTCTATAATGTAAATATGCAATGTTTATATAGGTAGCTCATATAGTCGTAATTCGTTAAAAATTAAATGGATGATTATTATTACGATTGTTTGTTTACTTACCTATAGTTAAAAATAATACATTTTGTAAGAATAAATGAACATACATATTTGTTTTGTTTACCTTTGTTAAATTTTAGACTGGCAATGATTACATTGTATCATAATTATACGATTGGATTGTTTTATTATATAATATTTATAATTTATTATTATTTATTACAATTTACAATAAATTAATACCGTACCTACCAACATCAAGTATTTATACAAGTTATACTTGTACAACGTATTATATTAATAAGGTATCAATAAGGCAGTACATAGTCCCCATCAAGCTACAATGTATACTAAAGTCGAGTCTAGACACTAGACCAAAAATCGTGAACCAACATGTAGGTATAGGGCAATAGTACCTACATATATTATTATTTAGTTCGATTATGAGATATATTTTCAAACACTAAGAGGTACAATATTCCTTAACCTCCACATCATGAGTTATCTCAGTGAGACACAGACATTTGCAAAAAGATGACAAATTTAAAATTTAAATTAAATTTAAAAAAAATAAGGTTTATGATGACAAATAGTCCAATACGCAATAAAATAAAATATATTAAAACGTTAAAATAAAATACCTCATTTATTCATTATCATTTATCATCTTCATGAGGGTCCAAATATATGTTTAACCTGTATGAAATCATTGAAATCGCTCCTTTTTGATATCTGAAAATACAGTTTTTAATTATATACGTTTCGTAATTCGTTATAATTTTCATTATAATATGATTCTGATTCTTCGATATTTCAAAAAACTAAAAACATCAAGACTCTTACATTCGTCACTTTGTCCAGAGTCGTACATAAAAATGGTTCACCTTCGAAGGTTTTTGAATACGGACCAGTAATAACTATAGCTTAGTTAAGTGCTAAATATAGTAGGTAGATTTTTAATTTAATATGTTATCATTCTAGCTATAGCAATTATTTCTGGCAGTACAATAATCAATAATTATTAATTCTTGTAATTTAATTTGTGTAATGGGTTATTGACATGAATACGTTATACGTACATACGCGAAGCGCTCCATTAGATTATTTTATACACAGTCACTCACACTAATGATCACTTACTACGCACACATAAACGCACACTTAAACGACCCGCAAGAAAACAAATAGAAAATTGCCTATGTTGAACTCCTTAAAAACGGCCGAGATCGGGTCCCCTTAAAGTGGATAAAATAGTGTACAAAACCCTTAATCTTATATTTAAGTAGGAAGTCCTATAAATAATATCGGTGACTGAGCATGCTCTCTATCCGAGCAAAAAATGTTTTTTTTTGTATTCACTATACAGTCACTATCTTAAATACGTTTTTTTAACTCAGAGACAAGCGGCTAGTCAAAGAACAGTCACGCAGCAAGCTATATGAGTTGGTAAGCTTGTTTGACAAATCATCACTAGTATAGGAAGTGATTTCTTTATAAGATATAGTCATTTAATATTCACTTTGTCCATTTACAAAGATCAATCACCTTCAATTCAAACTCAATACTAGTATTTATCGATTTGTATGTAACAGATAAAATAAATAAATACTGCCTTAAAGTTAGCTGTCCTGCAACTAAAACAGCACAACTTCAAACGTGCAGTATTGACGTGTTAAAGAACTTTAAAACAGACCGTTTAAGTCTCCAGCTGTAGCGGTGTAAAAAAATGATCAACTCTCAGTACAGTAAATCGACTTTAAGTTGATAATACGTATTGTGTCTATCTTGATGACAGGCAAAAATGAATGTTGGCAAAGTTACCTCAAAAATGAACTGGGATAACGCCATCTGCAAGAAAACATGCTCAGTGAATAAACAACAAAAAACTTTAACTTATAAATAAATAAACTGAATGAACATTTTAGAACAATTTGTTAATATCAAAAAATATAAATTGGTTAACATGAGAAGCGACTAGTACTTGCTATCACAAATTATAGTTTGCCAAAATCATGGTTGGCATAATCAAGGCTTATGACATTTAAAACTGTAAAAATGCATGCTAATTCGCCAAAAAATCTAAAACCTAATAATAATAACAATTTAAAATTAACTTTAAAAAATGTTCTTTGAAATCTAAAATTTAAGATAACTAACCTTCTATAATAATATTATGTATAAACGAGTCTTCTCGGTGGGGCCCAGATTCATATTATGCTTATGCAATTTAATCAAATAAGAAATCAATAAATAATATTAAATATTATCTATAATTTTCCTAAAAGTATAAAAAAAATGTGAACGTATTAAAAAAATATGAATTAATTTTATATTATAAAAATTCAAATGTTCACAAAATAAAATTTAACTGCTTCGACCGTCATACCAAAGTTTGGTAATTTTTAAGCTCGAAATCAATATTTGATGGACATAACTGCTGCTATAGCATTCACCAACTAAACAGCCCTTTTTGGGACAGTTTGGTGTTAAAATGATTAGGATTCGATGCTATGTCATTCATGCAGAACGTAAAACCTTAAAACCATGAATGCTGTATCATGTACCTACTTTCCATCAACTTGTTAGTTCGGGAAGAATATACAAATTTCCTATATTTATTTCTAAGCGGCTAAATGACGCAATATTGTTTGACGCAATTCGCGCAAATCTTAGTGTACAGCCGTATAGGCGGCCTCGGCTTAGTTGGATACATACATTGGGTACGTGACTGAGAGGCAGTTCGCCGGGTGTAATATACTTTAATAACTGTTAAATACCCAGGTAGTCGATAATTATGTTGATATCGTTTATGTAAAACGCATAGTATACTTGGTACAGGTATTACATTTATCGTAACTTATAGTACATTAGTTGCTATCAATAGAAAACAAATTGTTCCCATGGAAACCGGTCAAATACTTACACAATAATAATTATTAATAAGTATGTAAGTACTATTATATAAGTAATATGTATGTATTAAAAATATGTAGTACCTTCGGGACTAATAATATTATTATGCAGTTGCAATTTTTATTGCGATTTGCGGTTGCTTCTACAGTGTCGGGCGGATGTATGACGTTTACGTCAGAAGTGTTCCATCGTAACCTAGACATTGTAAATATAATGATAATATTATGCTGAGTATAGGTATACATATTAATATAATATCATAGGTAATATTGTATATCATTATAAAAAATATGTTTTGAATATGTTCAAAATAAATGGTTTTGATTTGTTATATAATAAGGTAATAAGTACTTATCATCAAATTAAACTAGGGTACGGTACTGCGCGGAAATAAAGCCATTGAAAACAGCCACGGCCTATTTACCAACCTATTATTATTATACGACCACGTCGATCGATCTTTTCCGGCGTAGCATACCGAAATGGACGTAAAAAGATTGAATTAGACTAATCAATTGTAAGTACTCACTTGTGCCCGAGGTCGCCGAAGGTATGAAATGGTACCCGCCTACTTAATTTTGTGATGTTAAGAGATAAGCATTTTTACTGTAAATAACATTTTTGTGATTATTATTAAGATGCAATGATTGTACGAATTATATAGAGGCATATTATACTATATTATCTATAGGTATAGGTACCGTATATTATATAATATCTGGCTTATGTAAACACGGATCACCAAATAAATTCGCTACTGTGGGCGGTGGGCTGCAATTAGTTTCAATAAGTGATAAAATATTTTATCAATCTAATCCTAATGCGCCGTCGTTGAATATAATATGGCCTTGAACACTGATTATGGTCATGTTGAAAAATCTCACAACACATTTCATTGCCGAAATCGTGATTTCCACATAAAAACAGTCCAACACTGGAGACCTTTGTGATTCATAATCTTAAAAAACCACAAAAGTAGAGAGGAAATGATAAAATGATGACGTTAAATACAGCAATAACAAGGTCCACACTCCGCACTACAACTACAGTCTGTTGCAAATAATATTGTTTTTAGTCAATAGCTACGTCTAGTACTGTCTAGTACTGTTTTCCGTCAGAACCACCTGAACGATTGTTCGTATCTACTTCTTGCACATTGGTAATGGTCTACAAAATATTTTGTTATACGTAAGGTATTAGGTATACCTATTTATATTGTTGTTATTTTGATTTGATATTATACCTACACCATGTCCAACAAGTTTTGTTATCATTGTTGGTAATGTCTATCAATTTCGAAGATATTATTAATATTTAACCAAAAACCATATTTATAATAATATATCCCTGCAGTCTACAGAATATTATATTATCATGATATGTGAATTTTTCAAATTTGAATTATTTCTATAAGTATAACAGTTGTTTTTAATGGCCAATTTGTGTATAAAAATATAAATTAAATGTATATAGCATACACCGCATGCGGTCCCACCGTAATCATTTTTGAATACCTAGGTACTTACCTAAAGTCATTAGGATTAATTTTTAATTCTACGTGTTATTTTTGAACGTGTTTTAATCATACAAGTAATAGCCTGTAATTTTATTTGTAGTATAATAGTAAAATGAGCACTTTATTTTTTTATAATACATTTTCCAAGAAAAAAAATAGCAGGGTCATAATTAATTTTTTAATTCTATTAAAATGTACAAGTAATAATTAGTACCAACCAATTTTGTACCTACCCATGTTTGATGGAGTTAATAATACATTATATAATATATGATTTATTACATAATACTATATTGTACTGAGCACCGTGGCAATTTAATAATGAATTTCCAAATGTAAAGTAAGAACAAAGTTTAATGTATGTTATTATGTGTTACATCTTGGACGTATATTATTTCGTTTTACAGCTTCCAAAATATTTTTGTCTGTAGAAAACAGAACCAAAAGACGTATCTGCAACAGTCTTCCTGAAAATAATTATTGTACCATTGCGGTGGGCGGTGGCGCTAAGTTCAATTTAACTGGTTATGACCCCCTCTTTCGTCACTTATACCTCATTACGATGTTGTTTGTAGATATCGTTTTATACGATTTGTAACTTTAGGGTACAAGAGACAAATCTAGAATATTTAAATCCAATATTACCATAACTTACTAGTTATTTCATATATTATTTTGTGTTTATACTATCTGTTAAAACTTGAAAATTGTAAAACCTATAAAATAAAAAAAATAGAAATGTGAACTGTTGTAAATTATAACTATATATGTAAAGATATATTTATCATTATTATATTAATGAAAAATAATTTAGCAATCAAAAAAGTAATATACTATAAAAAAAAATCGTCGTTTTATGTAAAGTGGTGATTGTGTGACATCAACATTAGCATTTCTCATTAGTATCCACTTCGAAGAAATTCTATGAATCATAAATACATATCTATTAATAACTAATAAGTAACTATTGATTATTCTTTATTATTATATTATTACATTATATTTATTATATTATATTATATATTATATCATACAAGGTGTTTCATTCACCATGAAATACTCATTATTTAAAAAAGTATTAATGTTTTTGAAAAATATAATTTTTTTCAAGTTTTTATTAAAAAATCATATTTTTAACTATTTTTTATCCTTATAAACTTAGAGTTTTATTTTCATATTCCAATGCAGAATATTTTTCTAAGTATTTTGATACATAAAAATCGAATTTAAGACGAGGAGTTGATGAGTTATAAGTATTTAAAGAGTTTAGATAAACGGAATAACGGACAAACATTTTGCTGGTTAACCCCGTATCACTCCATTCCGCCAATCAAAACTTTAAATAAGTACTTAAATCTCATAATATATAATATTTTTTAATAAAAACGTTGGTTTTTAACAACTTGAAATTATGTAAAAAAATATTTTGAAAAACATTAATACCTTTTGAAGTTATTTTATAATTTTATTCGTTTCTATGGTGATAAACAAATCATTAAAAAAAGTCGGTTAAAAACATAAAATAGGTAGATATCTGTACCCAGGCAAAAACATATTGATGTTAATATAATTGTTTTCTGAAAATTTTATTTTGTAAAAATTTCAAATTATATACAAAAACATAATTGCCTTGATTACATTTTTTTATTCTTATTTTATTTTAATATAATAATTATTATTTATACTGAAATCTATACCACGGTCCTTACAAAATATAAACGTTTAGTTACATCTTATATCCATATTATAACCTCCATGTATGACGCTTAAAATAAATAAAACCAAATCGTTTATTTCATGAAATATTGTTTTCGTAGAATAGTCTGGTTGTTGCATAGATCCTATCATGAATTACCTTAGCCGTGATGGCGCGATCAATGAACGCAGATGCATGACAATAAATAGTATGTGTGGCTCGTGCGGAAAGGCAGCTCCAGTTTTGGGCAAAATGAGGTTCTCGCCTACGGCTCGTACCGCACACGTCGCACACGACTGAAATAGCTCACTTCCCGCCCTTGCCACAGAATATACTATTAGGTAAGATGTTTTGTAATGAAATTTTTTTGCGGAGTTATTTTGGATTCGGGATATATTATCATAGAACTACACTTGATAATAAATTTATCATCATAGTTTATCGGGACAATATAGATAATAATATGGCAGACAAATATCTCATTAGTAGGGCTGGGATTTGTATGTAAATACATGTTTTTAGTGAAACACGATAAATTAATTATCGCAAATGATAAATTCGTTTCACGTGATTTGCAATAAAATAAGATATATTTTATTTTACATATTTTTACATATTTGGTTATAAATACATATTTTTACATACTTTGTAAAATTTTCGTTTTTATTTACATACTTCGTAAATTTTGACAATTTCAGTAGCTTAGTAATATTTTACATTTATATTTCGATAACGGTATTCGGCAAATTGTAAGTGTATAATGCATATAGGAAATAAGTAGGTTAAAATAAATATTAATAACTTGATTTTAGTTTATCTTATCTGTTTCTTATATGTTAGATTATACTTTATGTTATACAATTATTTGACAAAATAGCGTGGTTGTGAAAATATCTTTACATTTCGAGTTATAAATTATAATTTATAAACTAAAGACTTAATAATAAATTAGTAAATATAATGCCTAAAGTAGCTCAATCTATTTCAACTAAAATTTCAAATGGTATCCGTGATTTTCCTAACGAAACTTTTTCGAGTGATAATAATGTACTTTACTGCAATGCATGCGATATAAGTGTTTCAACTACTCAAAAATTTCAGATAACTCAACATATCTCAACATCAAAACATAAATCTAACAAAGAACGATTGGTGAAAAAACAAGTACAATCAAAGCAGCAATTTCTTACATCATCTTCAAGTAAATGTAGTTTTAATATAGAATTATGTCGTGCAATGATTAAGGGAGATATACCTCTTGCTAAATTAGATAATCCACATTTTAAAGAATTTTTAAAAAAAAACATAGGTAAATCTATACCAGACCGTAGTACTCTTAGAAAAAATTTTGTTTCAACTATTTACGAAGAAACATTACTTAAAATTCGTGATTTAATTTAAAATGGTCCTATTTGGGTTTCTATTGATGAATCTACTGACGTTGAAGGCAGGTGTGTTGGAAATGTTATTGTAGGTAAACTGAATTCCGAGCCTTCTGAGCCAATTCTTTTAACATGTGAAAATTTAGAAAAATGTAACCATAAAACAATAGCAAAATTGTTCAACGATTCAATGAGTTTCATTTGACCCAATAACATGCAGCATGAACAAGTTTTACTATGATTCACTTAACTTGTTTGGCTCATGCATCGAGTAGCTAATGAGTCATTAGTCTGTATCCTTTGACATTGGTGTAACTAAATAGCCTATCTCATTCGCCGTGTAATTATAATTGGATTATAATTCATATCCATTAATAACCATTATAAAAAATATCTTGGTTTTGTTCTAAATTATTTGTAAAAGAAATTGAAAAAAATCAATAGAAATATTAAGAAAATAAATTAAAAATTCATTAGTGGATATGGAAGATATCTTAATTACTAGTACCTGCAGCAACACCAATGAAAATAAAGACCGAACTTCTCATACAAAATTCACAAGGTTCTCTTGAGGCGTGTATAGTTGGTAGCACACACAGATGACAGTTAAGTATGAAATATATTTTCAACAACTGCAAAAACTATGAGCCAGCCAAACACAATATTCCGACGGTTTTAATATTTCATTTTTATGCTGAAAACTTAAATCGTTTTTGTTAAATTTTTTAAAAAGCAAAATAAATAACAATTTTTACTTTTAAGACATTTTAATTACCTATATAAGTTATATATGATCAGAGTTCTGGTCACTTCACTAGATCAATAGTTGGTTCATTGAAAATAAAATACGTCTAAATTCCTACGTTGAGCGTGTGCAGAGATGTACATTTCATGTTTTTACTGGCCCGATGAAACTTTTCAAAAAACATTGAAACTTTTCATTTTGCTCTTTTAGACCATTAATTTGGTTTACGACATTTACCAAAATTAAAATTGTCTAGTATATTTTACAACACTTCATCTCACCAAATTATATAATTGTGATTTATTCAAAACTTTTCATTTTAACCACCTTTGAAACTTTTCAAATTTCATGAAAACTTTCACTTGAAAACTTTTGAAACTGTTGAGCCTTAAATCTATGCGCGTGTGTTAGAAAAAAAAATAGAAATTCGCCGCTTCCAATCGCTTTAAAAGTGCATCAAATTAATAATTATCAATTTCAATAGTTTAAGCTTGAAACTTTATTACACGGTTCTTCGTATGAGTTTTTTTACCGCTTACACGTTCTAACACGTCATTACAGAGACCCACTCAACACCCACAGTAGACAGCAGAGTGGTACACGCTTGCGAACCTTTTTCAAATTTAAAAATTTAATGCCTTACAATAGGTATATAATATTATGATTTTTAAGTTTTGACTTGCACAAAAATAAATACTAAATTGAGTAGCCCGTATTGAACGCATAGTCTGTAACACATATTTTTGATTCTGAGTGGAGCAATGAATTTATTAGTTTTACAATGATATTGTGTTATTTTTTTTCGGTCGGTCGTAGTCAGTCATCACATTTTGGAGCAGTGAAAATGTATCTATCATCAACTTCCATGTATTTTTTGGAAGAAATACAAACATAGTTACTTTAAAGATGTGTCAAAAGTACAAAGTTACCTCTATATTTTTCAATAATTTAGAAAAAACAAAAAAAAATTAGGGATAAACTGTAATTTTGATCAACAAACCTCTTAAGTTTCTTAAAATTATGAATTTTGTTCATGTTCTTTTTGATTTATTAAGTGAGTGACGTTCATGGCAAATTCACAAAATACATATAGGTACTACGTGAACGCGATGAACGCGCAATCCTTCCGAACACTGGTATAATATAATATGCCAAGTCACCAGCTGGTCGCCAACCAGTCGATCCTATTAAAATTTAATATAGGTATATTGTGTTGATCACGTGCGTAATTTTAAAGTTTAATACTTTTTTTTTTTTTTTATTTATTTGAAGAAATCTACAATCTATACATGCTTTTTGTACAATAAATAGGTTTGATATATGAAAGGTAAGAGAAAATAAAAAAAAATGATATGAATAGTTAGATTAGAGAAGATACTCAGTGTTAACACCCTGCAGTTTAATACTTAAACACATCTTTACGTTTTATATACAAAGTAAAGTACTAATTATGTTCAACGAAGACAAACATACACTTTTCCCATTGCAAAATAAGGAAAGCAAAATAATACCTATCGTTATATAATTTATTATTATGCAAATTTATGCTGGCAACCTTCATGTAATAATATGAATATTATACCTAACAAAATAATGGAATATCACCAGATACTTAACGTTTTGACTCAATTGTTGGAATAGGTTGGCGATTTGTTTAAATACATATGTACATAATATGTGGATATATGTATTTGCTATGAACTGGGTTATATATGTGTTCGAAAATCGCGTGTCGTAAAGCTGAGTCTCGCATAAAAATCAATTGTTAAAAAAATGTTTTCTTTAAATCGTGTGTCAATGTATCATAATTTATCACCTGTAAATATTATCAAATTAGGTATTACCAGTGAACTTTTAAAACACGAGACTTTTATAAAAAATGGTTTTTATGGGACTTAATTTACAAAGACTATCGACCATGATAATATGGAATAAAACTTCTCAAAACTTGACATGTTATCATTTGTTTTGCGTAACATGTATATTATAATTTATAGCCAATTTATAAGGCTTTTAATTTGTATTATTTTCATCCTTCGCTTTTATTCATATAAACTACTATAAAGACCGTCATTATAATACTACAAATCACGTTACATTATAAGCGCACTACATACAAACCATACAAACCCACAACCGCTCAAAAGGTTTAAGTTACCTGCAAGTCGAACTTCTGTAATGGCGGGCTATAGTGACGTCACCATGGTCCCGCCACATAGAAACTTGGTTTTGAGCGGTTGTGGGTAAGTTGCCTTAAATATTCTACACAGTACACACAATTGTTATCGTCGATCAAACCCTAAAATTAATCATAATATTACTGGGCAGTGATACTGAGGTGTTAAACCACAAAACCAAAACCAGAACATTAATCCAAAGCATAAATGAAAAAAATAAATCATATTTTTAGTCACTAAGTAGCATAATATTTAATTAATGTATTAAACTGTAATTATTATGATCATGTTTTCATTTCTTATAGGTTTCAGAGCTTTTGGTAAATATTCTTACCTTTAAAATACTACAAAAATTGCACACAATTAAGCGGGAAAGGTTTGGTTCAAACTTGGAGACATTAGTAAGACAATATGTGTTCATGGTGATACATAGAATTTAAGAGGGGTCATTGCTTTTGATGGGTCAGCAAGGGAATTGAGACAATCATGCGGCCATTACATAGCATATGGTTTAAGGTCGAATGATCAATGGCAATGCTATGACGATTTAAACGTATCATCAAAATCAAATAATTTTAAAGTTAATACTGAGATTCTTATTTATACAAAATAAAATGTATGAAAATGTATTGTAATTTTTACATATTATTAATTTTAAATAAAACAAAGTACCTACACACAACGTAATTTTGTATTGTCCTACGTTTAATGATACAATCTAATACTATGTGCTCCTCGTCTCCGTGGTTGAAAATACCCACAATGAACTATGAAAACATTAAAAATAGATACCTACTAGTGTACGCAATGCTATTGATTAAAGAATCAATTAATTAACTACATAATATTAGTTTAACATTTTAGATATTTAACAGTATAAGTATGTTAATTATATGATATACATAAAAATGTTACAATACCTACCAAAAATATGATACAGCTAGGTAGGTACCTATAGTTACAAAAAAATAGTCTTAAGAACTGAAATTACAAATATAAATGAAGAATTTAGGATTAAGATGTTTAAACATTTTAAGGTATAGGTATGACAAAAAATATATTCCTAGAGTACCTCAGAATATCAGATATGCACTGTCATAAATTTATTAAAACGGGAAACAATGGAACATAAGTACTTGTTATTGAAAATGTATAACAATTGACATACACCATTTAATTAAAAGGACGTCCAAAAAAAATTTCTTAGAAAACAGGGTATTTTCGTATGCCAAAGAGTAAATAATGGACTCAATTTGTTATGAGCCGGATGTGAGTGGGTTACAAATAGTTTTTTTGGTAGTTACAAATGGTTGCAAATGATATTACATAATTTCCACTAGGTTTTATTTACCTGCAAGTCGAACTTCTGTAATGGCGGGCTGTAGTGACGTCACCACGGTCCCGCCACATAGAAGCTTGGTTTTGAGCGGTTGTGGGTAGGTTACAAATAGTTTTTTTGGTGGTTACAAATGGTTACAAATGATATTAAATAATTTGACGTTAATGGTTTTATACTTAGAGTAAGTGGCGGGTCCAAGATAACTCACCTTGTATTCAGGGAATATAATATCAATTTAATCACCTAAAATCCTTGAATAAAAAACATTTTATTAATTAAATTCAATACTTAGATAACATTTTATAATTTTAATATTTATGTTTTTGCTCTTCTTTTGTCTTTTTTCTCATAACTAGGGCTCGGAAGTTGATGACCTAAAGAACCTTAAAAAATGACCTAAAAAAATATGAATAAATGATCTAAAAATGATGGAAAATGACTGCAAAAAATGACCCAACAATTGTCAAATTATGATATAAAATGACTTAATAAACTAAAAAATGGAAAAAAAATGACTTATTTTATATTTTATATTCTTAAGAAAAAAAACCTTTTATTTAATATCTTGTTAAAAATTTTTATTTAAATATAAACCATAAATACCCTACGAAAATATTTAAAACAAAATATAAAAATGATCCTAATTAAAAAACCTAATCAAATTTATTACATTGAACAATAAGTGCATGTTTGATATTTTCTATAGTAAATGACCTGCGATTGTCCGAAAGTAAATTCTTATATTTTGAGAAACTTCTTTCTACATCTACTGATGTAATTGGTGCAAATTGAAAACGAGCAATATCGGAATTATTGAGGTCGTCTGGAAAGTTTTTGTTCAACACGTTTTCACCATTCAAAATTTTTGAAATTGTTGTCATCGTTTTAAAGCCCGTATTTTTATCCAAAACGGATTTTAATTTTTTTTTTTATATCTTGTCCTACTCTATTTTCTGCTTGTATATTTTTCCAAAAAATTACGAAAACAGTCGTTGGATAATTTATTCAACGGAATATTAGCCGATAAAAGGGCTTGACACAAATCATAATTAAATGTACATTTTCTGGATGGTTGTGTCAGTAAACTTTGATTTTTTGATTTTTCAGTTTGTAAATTTTTACGCTCAATACCATGTATATGCTTTTGACGTGACACGTGTTGTTTCCACAGTGAACTTTTTATCTGCGGCCACCTTAACATCATATATCTTACAAAAAAGTATACATCCATCAGTTGAAAAAATTTCACTTCCGAATTCAGACACAAACGCACGTAAACGAGCACTAGTCGAAGTTTTATTTTTAGGCATTTTTTAATAGAAAAGTTACAGGACAACGGTCAACAACACGCTACACGAGACGGTCGAATACTAAATTATATCATACAAAATATAGCGGCTACAATACGTGTTAGCTGTTATTGAAAAATAATCATTTTATTGTTTACAATAATACACTATAAATAAATATAAATATACTATAGTCTATAAAGTAAATTTAAAAAAAATACAAAATGCATCAACTTCCGAGCCCTACAGTCATAACCTTTGATAGTTTATTTAACTAGATATTAATTAATGGTTATATATTTATAAATTCTTTTATACATTTTGGTGTAGTTTTTAATTAATGCATATTATACAAGTATACTATTATAGATTTTAACTCACTATCCCCTACCACAAGCTGTGCTTATTGGAGAAGTGTCAATATATTTATTTTTCCTTGCAAAATAATGTATATACTGTTGTTATTGACAATAATAATAAAAATAATAATTATTATTATTGTTATTATTATTTATTATAATAAAGCGGTTAGTGGTATATATATAATATATTAGTTACTTACAAATCAAATTTCTGTACTCGAATAAATTATGAGAATAAGACACCTTGATAAAATGGTAATACGGTGAACAATAACGACTAAACGGTTTGGTTTATATTATAAAATTACTGTTGATAAAATCATTATATTAAAGTTTTCAATATTATTAGGCTCGCATAACCTCAACCTATTGGTTTCAAATCAATAAAAAATTAAAATAAGAAACAACTTGTGTTTCCATTAGGAAGTACCTCTATACGACATATCTTAAGTGCAATATTACAGTATACAGTATTACGCCTATTATATTATTACAAATTTTGAAAAAAAAATAATTTCATATTCTCTTTTACACCGTATCATATTATAGTCAATATAATTTAATGGATACACGAGTACCAAAGCGCTATAAAAAGATTTACTACTGTCGACTTGTACATTAATTATTACATTACATTTTACTATATTATAATATTATATATCGCATAGGTAGGTAGCAATAGTGCGATAGGATTGTCATTTTTCAGTCGAAAAAAAAAAAAAAAACTATCGTTAACACTGATTTAAAAACTATATTTATCTTGTCATACTTACCAATATATACATAATGCAGATGTTACCTAATTGTTTAATGAACATTTTAGATACCTACACATTATTATGGCATATAGTTTAATACAGGAGTTTCGGTTGATTGACTGTAATTCGTTATGTTCATTAATCAACTCATATAATATTTTTACGAGTTGCACATTATAGTACTTAACGGCTTAGTTCGGTCTGCCTATAATAATATTTTAATATATTACTATCATTAAGTGCATCAATGCATCATGCACGCGTATTACATTATATTGTAATTATGGCTGTATTCGATTCTGAGCGGAGGTTTGCGCGCATTTAAATATCAATTTTAAACGGGTGTGTATAAATTATATGTGTGATTTCTACGTGCGTCCTTAAACCTACTATCAAAAGGTGTACGACCGGTGGAAGGTTAAAGTCATTTACTCGCTCCCCAGACCCTAATTTTGGAATTTCAGCGGCCGCGCCGAAGTGAAATGTACTAATACGTAATAATATGATTGTTTTTTTTTTTTTTTTTTCTAACCACTTTCCAATGTCTATACCTTTCCGCTGGTGTTTCGTATTTCACACAATATTCTCATTTCGTTTACATTCCAGCATTCCGGCAAAATCAAAATCCGTGGAGATTAATTATTTTATTTCAAGTATATTTTTTAATTTTCATGATGTGCGCCTACCTTCTTTAAAAAATATAAAGATCGTTTTTTCAACTTTAATTGAACGAAATTAACTTTTGATCATTTCCGAGCATCATGTTGTTAATTATAATAGGTCGAGTGCCGTCCAACATACCTATTTTACACAGTTACACTATTTTAATGAAGTATTTTATATTGATAAAACGCGGCACTAAATGAGTAGGTAAAAGAATATTAAGACGTCATGTATGACTAAATAAGGGTCCATTACCAAATCGTACAAAAGGTGTAGGTAGGTAGGTACTCATCTCTGGTTTTCTAATAATTAATGTGTAAATTGATTATTAAATTTCACTTAACATTATTATGGTGCTTTGTGATTTCCATCGTGATGATCGTGTATTAATTCAAATGAACTCTTAGTAAGAAAGTCGGAAATTGACTGGTCACACTCTCACATTATGTTTAAAAACTGACAATTATTATACAAAATATAATAGTATGATAGTTGACATAATGTTCATATATATACACACATATTATTATTATACAGTGTACAATTTTTGTGTTTTCCCTTATATACAATCGTACTATCAGTCCGTCTCTATAGATAAACTGAAATAAATATAACTACTAAATAATTTTAAACGAAAACACAAATTACATACCTTACAGAGTATTAATATTTTTTTAAATTATCTTTTTAATACTTCATAACATCGCTCGTGTGTTTTCACCAAATTAAACGTATTTGTTGTTTAAATCATAATCAACTTTTGATTTCAAAATGGAATTTATAGTGAAAACTTCAAAAGTCATACAAAGCTATTTTATCAATTTAACTCGTCTACGAAATATAATAAATTATAGGTACGAATAATTATGATAATTGCAGGAGATGATTTTGCAGTCTGCCGATTGCTTTACTGTATTGCATTACAATAACTACACTGGCCGGCATGCTGCATAGGTAAGTAGTGCTAGAAGAAATTCAGTCCGATCAAATAATCCGTTGCAAAGCACTATTCACTAGAAACTAACTATATTGCCTATTATCCCGCCATAAATTATATCAAAAGTTTTCCTATACAAATTCTACCCCCCTTCTCAATTTTCTCGAAACCCATCGTTGGCACCAATAGACAAATATAATAATTTCTTATTATATTATCTACATGTTATTAGATGAGACGTGAAGCAATTTTTGATGGCTGCAGTTGTATCTGTAATTCAACCAAACCAGTTTGTGTGATTTAAACAAATAAAAAGTGTTCGATATAATTAATATGAACCAATAATTTCGAAAACTTTTTCAAGTTCTTAGTCAACTACCTATAATAATAGATACGATATAGCAGTTATCGGCAATTTTTTATTGCAATATACTTCCATTTGTTGCGACCTGCGTCGCTGCCTGCAGCATACACGGGCAAGATATGTTCATAACCTCCACTACGACTTAGTCTAAACTGTTGTTATTGTTGTTGTTGTCGACACGTTTTTTACAGACGGCGCAGCGTTCGCTGTGACGTAGTAGATGACGGCGAGCGGTGGCGTCCCAGTGACGTCATGGGCTGTAATTAGAATGTTGCGAATAATTGAAAATAAAAATAACCGAACGATTAATAGTCGAAGTAAAGATTAACGAATAATATAGTTGAAAAATTTGCTGTCGAAAAATAACTATTCAAATGACCGAATGATTAATTCAAATTATATACTATATATATTTATTGAACTGGTTAAGTATATACCTAATTAATCACATGATAATCCATTTGTATGAAATTTTCAATGCAACTACAATCAAAACTATCAGAACCCAGCTTTGTATTTTGTAATAATATATAGATTATCATAATATACGATCATTTATCCATAGCAGGAATGGGAAACTGGCGTTTTTCACTGGCCCGTGCTACATTTAAATTTAGCTTATAAAAATATAAAATATTAAGATTTTTCTGTATTTTATTTTATTATATTTATATGATTATTATAATCGATATAATGTTTATCGTAAAACGTAGATATAAATTCTTATCTAGTATTGAACTATTAAATGTAAACAATATTATATTATTTATAGAGGTATAGGTAGTTAAATTAGGTTTTTTTTTTGCTTCCTATGTTCTCTGGCCCGCTAGATTTTCGCACATTCAAAATTGGAACTCTAGTAGCATTGAGTTGCCCATGCCTGATCTATAGAAATAAAAAAGGGAGGGCCAAGGCCTAGACGAAAAAATGTACTTCAAGTGCATAAAAGCATAGAGTATAGACTATATAGAGCATTAAGTTTAAGTTTTTATAGTGAATAAATATTTTAATTTCTATCACTTTGTTTATCACCACGGAAACGAATAAAAATAAAAATAATGATTTTAATTATTTTGTTGTAATTTATAATATTAATAAATTCAACTTACAGGCTATAATAAAATATAATAACAATACAAAATATCCAGACTGACAAACCGTCTCCGCTCAGAATAGTTTTTCGTATACAATGATATGATATCATTGAATTCAAATTTAATACAATCCATTACACAGTGACCAACTTGTAACCTACTGTACAGCAGAGCGACATCCACTTACCTGCTTTTGTTTAAATTTTTTTGTGAAATTTTAGTGCGGGTTACAGCTAGTAATCTATTACAATAAATAATATATCTATTAATATTGTCGATAACTCAAGATTGATATATGCTATTATCATCAACCATGGTAGTGATAACCAATATTATACTGTGGTTTACTGTATTCTATTAATTATTGTTTTGCCACATTGGGTCAAAAAGTTCAACAAAGAAGGTGTAGCAAGGGAAATTTCCAAAAAAAATATTTCCAAAAGCGTTAAATCTTTTTAAGAAAACTAGTATTTATCTTCATAGTTTCTTTGTATATTAACAGCATATACATTATTCTAATATCTGATAATTGTAATTAGTTTTCAGAAAACCTTGAAAGGCGTTTAGGGCAAAAACCCTACTTTTGGACTTAAGAAACTACACTGACCCTCCTGCCACTAGAAATTCCTGACCACACACCTGATTATAATATACATATATCATACATAACTACTTAACAAAGACCTGTGTATTCAACCATTATGCATAGGTATCATTATAAATATCTAGTTCCTAACATCATAAAAAAAACACATAAGTATACGTAAAATCGTTGTGTATATAATTATTTTAGAATTATCGTGTACGTACTTATGTGTAATTTGTCTTGCACGCGTCTTGCCCTTGATTGGCGAAGACAGCGGAAGTGAGACGTACAATCAAAATTTAACAATAAATAGATATTATCGAATGACCTTTACAACTATAGTAGACTCCTCACCTTATCAAATATTTTATTTTATTTTGGTATAGGTATACTTGTTATGTAATGCGCAAGAAGGATGTGTTGGGATACTGGATGGGTACTTATTTGAAATGCATACAAACATTAAATTCCTATGTCGAGATTTTTCACCAGGTGAACCAAAATATACACAAAAGGAAAAAAATAAAAAAATAAAATATTCAACAATAATAATTCATATAGGTAGTTTCCATGTGCAACTAAGCGTATTGAGTCATTCCAGAAAAAGTTTACCACCGTCATAACAATGTCCACTTTACATTAATTCAGGGTCTTGAGAATGAATAGACTAAGCGCACAGCGCGAATAAAAAACCATTATAATATTGCAATATCTTAAAAATTTCGATGCGCGTTCAAGTTCATGGGTTTTGGTGGGTTTACCATGGTAATATTATGTACCGGGCAGCGTGTGACGCGCATAAACATAAATGCGTCATCGACGACCAACGTAGTACTAACCACTGCTGCAGTTATTAACCACAAATCACAACATATTATATATTATGTAGATTTTTGTTTTTACGCGTAGAATTCGATGACGTCACGAAAAAACCGTATGATATCCTAGCTGGAATGCCGTACTGCGGTGTCTAAAAATAGTTATAATAATATCCATGCAAATGTGGGAGTCGAAGTTCATGATTTGAAAAACAAAAATTAATCGTAGAATCTTTGAGATGATCGATTAGCGTACGCGCTGTTATGGTATAATTGTATATTATAATACAGTGATGGAAAATATTTGAATTTCGGATCCTCTACATCAGCTATATTCTATAATTTATATTCCACGCTGAAGGAGTGCTCGGGTATTTTAACGGGCAGGGAGTGGCTGGGAAAATTTAGTTGGATCTTATAGTAGATACTGTGGAAGGGAGTAATGCGTGAATAATAAAATGTAATAATAACTTATCCGTTTAATTTTAAGTAGGTAGATATAAGTAATTATTGTATTGTACAACGTATTTTATAATTATTCATCATATATTCGCAATGTTAAGTTTCTGATAAATTAAAAATATTAACTGTCGGGTGCCCGGGGGGTGTGGGTGTCGAATTTCAAAACTTATCCTAACTACGATACAAATTTACATAATAACATTATAATAAGAAATGTTATTCAGTGACGATAGACAAGATTTGATTTTAATTATTGTTTACTGCAGTCTGTTGATACTGTTGATTATTTTTTATAAAGGTAGCTAAAATTATAATAATTTCGAATGTATAATAATTCAACAATAATCGAAACAATAGTTCTAAAAATAATTTATACCGTAGCCCGTAGGTATACACGGTTACTTACATAAATTGGAGAAGCTGGCGGCCATTCATTTTGCAGTATCAAAAATGATCATTCGCTTATTTTACTAGAGTAGGTATATAGTACATACACTAATTGTTAATTATATTTACAATATATATATACATATAAATATAAATGGTGATTACTAATTGGTATTTACTAGGGTGAGGATTTCAATGCTATAAAAAACAAAAAAATGGTTAAAAATACCCTAAAAATTATTTTAATCATTGAAAAAAATTAATTTATTAATTAATTTTGCAATTAATTATACAGGACAAAACTGTAAATTTCACTCGGGAATCAGTTACAGACGAAACGATAGAGCCAGATTGACAATACGTAATACTAAACACAGCAGTGCAAATAATACAATACGCCACTTCGATTAATAGTTTATTATTTTCTTTATCACAATCGGTATCATATTTTTCTGGTACAATCGGTAAAACCATAATACATTTTAAAAATATATAAATCATTTTTTCTCTTTTAGGAGGAAATCAAAATAAATATGTTCAAAATATTTTCTGATAACACTAAGCAGTACGTAAAAATGAGAAAAAACAAACCTTAAAAACAAATAAATGCACTTAAAATGTCAAAAAATTTAAAATGCAAAACAAAAACTTCAAATTTTAATATTTTGATAATGAAACAAATTTTGTGCTTGGAAAGCATTAGGATATTCAGAAAAAAAGCAATTTGCCTTGAAATCCGCACCCTAGTAATTTCATATTCGATTCATAATAAACAAGAGGTTCAAAATATTCTGAAACGCTTTAGTTACTGTTAATTGTACAATATCAATAACATATAACACTACTACATGTTTATTAGGTAAAATAAATAATGACTTCAATCATATCATTTTATCGTTTATCAGTCCGAATTAGTCTGATGATCTTTTTCAAACTTTTTGAACACCCTATATATAAAATTTGTAATTAGCTGTTAATAATATACCTATATTATGATGCATATTAAATTGGAATACTTATTCCATGAATAAATATATATATATACATATATATAATAATAATACCATAACCAACCAACCATGCGTATTCATTTGGTTAAAAAAATATCAAATTCTGTAGTCTTATTCATGTAATATTACAATATTACATGGAACTACTTTTGTGTACTAATTGAATTATAATTAACCATAGTTAATTATAATTCTCATGAAATCTTCTTTATTAAAGTACTTACCTACCTTTAATTGATAAGCAAGTTGACTGCAGAAAGATAAAATCTGTAAGCTATCAATTACAATTTACAAAATATAGTGTTAATTATCAACACAGTCCATTCTTTGGTTATATTACTTACATTGCGTCCAAGTTTACATTTTCCCTGGGGATGCACAACTTTTACAGATACAAATTGAAAATGATAAATACAGTAATTATTCTGTTACGATAGATGTGTTGTTGAAATCTTGCTAATATTTTTATATAATATATCAACATTTATTTTTAATAACAACAAAATAACTTCGAGTGAGACCACAAAAGCCAAAAATTTACTGAGATATTGCTTTCGTTAAAAACCAGCTTATTTACATTACAAAAGTAGGTACTCAACATTTTTCCCTCGCCCTTTTTAAATCCATGCAAATGGCCATACGATTAAAACGATTAAAAGTATCAAAATAATAATATTATAAGCCCATGTGAGTTTATATAATTAATTATTTTTATAATTATTATGTTAAAAATGTATTAAATTTATAATGACATTAATATCTATATATTAATAGTATAATACCCCACTATAAACGTTTAGTTCACTACTCCGCTGTCTCCTCCTCACAAATACTTTGAATTCTTATAACAAAAAAATCCTTCTTTTTTTCAAACGATACACCCCTCCGACCCGCAACAAAATACTTGAATAAGCCATATAGTGTGTGGTATTATAGTGCACCAGGCAGACACAATACGAGTGCATAGCCAAACACTTCGTCAGAGTACACCCTATACGTTCACATCACTCTCATGCACATTATATATTATAGTATAATATACTTATACACAATAGGTACACTGTAACCTATAGGTATAATGTATATGAACGTTATAACTCATAAATATGTATTAAAACGTTTGTGTATATATGTATACAGAGTGTAACAGGAAGACCTAACAGATGAAATAACTTTTGTTCTAATCGATATTTCAAAATATATTTTATTCATACATAGTTTATAGTCCTTTGCGTTACACGGATAATATAAAAAAATTATTTTTATGTTTTAATACTGATATTTTAATTTGATCTAAATTTTTTAAATTCAAAATAGCCATTTTGTGAATTTTATTATAAGAACAATTTTGATGGTAAAATCATTTATCTATGTCAAGTAGTTTATGTTTTATAATTTTTAAAAATATCAATATTTTTTTAATTAAATTAATTTGGAACGTAATTCATTTTTTTTAAATAATATTTTTGGGAATTTCCCGACATGAGTATATTTCTTAAATTATTTACTAATCATACAGTTTTCACTATTTTTATCATACGTTTAAGTAGCATCATTTATTTGTTCAGGTCTTCTTGCTACACTCTGTATATATGTAATGTTAGCTTATAATTAGCTTATTCATAGGTACTTGCGTATTTGTCGGTTATAGTTTAAAAACCGATTTCCCAGCACGCTCGGTGCGTGCATCACGGTATTATTATTAATAATTAGGGTTTTTTTATTTACCGGGTTTTTTAGTATTCGACGAACGCCTATAGCGATATTATGGTGGGAACGACTTTTTCCGCAACCGCAACTGCGGTATCCGCCTTGTGTCCGGCTACAGGTAGGTACGTAGCGTAGATACCTATAAATATATGAGGATACCAGTATTACGAACAAACACCGATTGAGTTGGTTATCCGCGGAGGTTCCGTGTCTCGCACACTTCGCAGTTATACTAGATCGTCGTATATCGTCTTCAATAACGTAGCCCAACTTTAGAACAGTCCACATAATAATTTCTTAGTAATTCGTGTTGTACGCCGTGAAAACCAAATAAGGTGCAATGGAAGCAGCCGGTGGTATAGCCGAAACATTTAGAGATGGGACGTTCTTAATTACCGGGAGTACGGGATTTTTGGGGAAAATACTCACGGAAAAATTACTCAGGTCTTGTCCCGTGAAAAGTATCGCGATTCTCGTGAGGAGTAAAAAAGGATTCGACGCCAGTCAGAGGGTTGCAGATATCTATAAACAAGCTGTAAGTATAACATAATAATATATAAATACGTTTGGTTTTGTCATTAAATAATTTGCATATTACACGGTGGGTTTTTACCGTACAAATGGCTAAAAAATTGTGACATATAGACACAAATAGATTAGTTAATATAATATATGAATTCCACGGCCGGTATAATATTACCTCTAATACTATTATTACTTATTTAAAAATAATAAATTCCAACATCCAAGTTAATAATCAAAATTAATACTGTCGTGAAATTAAATAAACATCCTCGGAATTCAAATTTTTAAACCGTCATAAAATTGTTTGATTATACGTTTTTATATTTTAAAATGGCATCGTGATTATTAATTTAAAAATATAAAAATAAGGTATAGGTGGTATACTCTAATAGTTTTATGAAAGTGAATTACAATAATGATTATTTATAATCTCAGTGCTACAGTATTATATACCTATATCAGATATCTATACAGTTTTATAATATTCTAGTTATTCTAGTGTTAGTATATTCTTTAAGGGTTCAAAGCCCCCCTTCGTAATAATATTTTTATACTAAATAAGACTGACAAATTAGAACACGTATTTGTAAGTTAATAATTAATACTTGATAATATAGTTGATAGCGATATTGAATATTTCAAATGTATTAACTATTAGGAGTCAAGGCATTAATATAATCATAAAAATCAGAATTAATTAAACACACTTCCAACTTCATTTATGCCGTTATATTTTTGTATTAAGTGATCAGAGTATCAGACTATATTAATATTTAAGTCTAGCTTGAGTAATAATAATATAACTGTATTTAGAACTGTATAGCTTACTAGCTGAAGTTGTTAACATAACAGGTAAAGCTAAGCTAACACTAACTAACCAGTTGACTCGAGGATGATTGAAAATAGCATAATCCGAACTATGTGTTCCACAAATTTCATAGTTTTTACATCAGTCAAGTGAATCGTGCGAAAAATGACAGTTACATTGTATATGAGTACTGCAGCTATAGTACAATACACAATAATCCGTTTTTCGTTCTTGAACGTGTAGGTATTTATCTATAACATACAACTATTTGTAGTTCTTATTAGGTATGTAGTTATTTAATAATATATTAGCTGTGGAACTTTTTTTTGTACCAGTTTTTATGTATTACAAGTAGATATTACCTTTAGATTATTATCATTATAATTATTTATTAAACCGCCTTAATTTATTAAAATTATTTGTGCCTGGGTACTCTTCTAAAAAGTTATAAAGCACGACGTCGAATTTTACTTCATTTGTCCGAGTCAATCATTTATAAACGAAACAAAAATTTCAATTTTCACGATGAATCTCAAATTTTATACTCATAGCTTCGATGGTTTCGCCTGGACCCCAGACCCTAAGACAAGTTATTTTATATTTTATATACATTCGTTATTTGTTGTTATGGTTTATTTTTTAAATTGAAAACGTTAATATAATATATTAATATATATAAATTATTACATATTACATATATATATTTTTATTGTAATACTATTTTCGCAAGATTAATAATTTAACAATAATTAACATCACACGCAAACTTACAGTACTTATACCTATAATCACGTGAATTACAATTTTAATTTGAAAAAGAGTTAGATTAAAAATATAATTTTTGCATTAAAAATACAAACTGCTGGATACACTTCATATTATTATTATATGTATTAATACTTGGATATTTAATTTTACAAATTATTATTTATTGTTTTGAGATTTGATGTAACGGTAGGTACTTACCTATGCAGTTTATATATGATGTATATATAGTCGTATATATTAGTCGTAATATTACGTTTGTGTACGTTTTCCTCAACGGAACTGTAATAAATCAATGAAATATTGAATAATATAATAAATAAATATTTCAATAATCAATAATTAATAATTCATTAGTAAATAGTTTACCCATAATCATCCCGGTATAAATAAGTTCATCATACTATATTCCTTATAAAATCTGATTACATAGTAAAATACGCGTAACAAAATTATAAAACATCCTTGACAATATAGGCTGACACACCACTCATCTCCGTCCAGAATAGACTTATTAAAATATTTGAATAATAAAATGAATTCAAATTTAACACATCCATTACAGCTCTAATAATATTTTATTTTAATTTTGATAGCTTTTCGACCGACTTCGTAATGAAAAACCCGATTTTATTGACAACATCAAAGTCATCGATGGGAACATCGAAGAAGAGTCATTGGGTTTATCCACAGCAGATCGTAACTGGATCTTGGAGAATGTGAATTTTGTTTTTCATTGCGCAGCTACGATCAAATTCAACGAAGCCCTGGAGTTGGCGACTAAAATAAACATCCAAGGAACCAACAACCTGTTAACATTAGCTGCGCAGATGAAAAATCTTAAGGTACAAGTTCGCAGTTTGCACAAGTGCACGACTGTGCAGTACAACCATGTGTATAATAATAACAGTATATTTTTACCGTATTACCTCGGTAGTCGCGACAGTGGTGTTTACAAAACCGGTTTATTTTTTTGTAAAATACAGACTTAAGGCGTACTGCAGCCGTATAAAATTCCGTGCATAAATTAACAGGTCTTCACGATTTATCATTTCGCAGGGTTTTGTGCACGTTTCGACGGCATATTCGCATTGTCCAAGGAGTGAGATCAGAGAACAATATTATCCGACTCCGGTCACGGCCAAGGAGCTAAAAAATATGCTGGGGTCAGACGAACTGTCTGAATCTAAGTAAATATATTTAATAAATTATAACGGCGTTGACGGCGGATGTTTTTTTCCGTATAGTAATATTATTGATTCGACTTAAATAATAGAATTTTAGAAAATTGGCCGAACACGTACACTTTTACGAAAGCAATCACGGAAGATATGATATCGACAAATGAAAACCGCTTGCCCATTTCCATTTTCCGTCCATCAATTAGTAAGTATTCATTTGATCGATATAATAATATTATAGTCATTAATCTTTAGGTCATATTTAATATTATATGATCTATTTCTTCGATCACTAGTTATAATAATAATTTAAATTATATATACGTTCGCCAGTGGTCGACAATAATTACTGTATATAGAATATATATTTAAAACCCAATACTATGATTACGGTCAGGAAAAGGTTTTAGCATGGCTTACATATACAAGGTTATTGCCATAGTACCCCCCCACTACATCATTTTATCACGTTAAGGAATGAAAATGGCAGCGTGAGGGGACGACCTATACTGGCTATATGTATGATATATATATATACTAAGATATGGTCTGCACCCTTATGCTGCAATTTTATTTTTGTTTGATAACAATATAGACTATGTGCAATAATAACTTTGTATATTTAAGACATTTATCAAGAATACATTAAAGAGATCGCCTAAATTAGAACAAAATCAAAATTTTGCTATAGTAAGTAGTGTTGTATAACCACATCTGGCTAGCAAAATCACATATTACGGCAAAAGATCAAATGGCAGGACTATTATACTATACGCCGTATTGGAAAAACGAGCCTTTTAGACATATAATATTAATATATACACTGTTTGAGTAATTAATGTGTACATATTAAATAATATTATGTGTATTAGAATACAAATTATTATCATATACCTACTATTGATAGCGCTGATAAACAGGATGTCCACAGTACTGCTAAAAAGATAATATAAGCATAAAAATAACCTAACCAAGCATGGTTCAATGGCATTTCCTGGAAAATTTAATCCAAGGCTCCTGATATATTGTTACAATAACAGTTGAAAAATATTGAAAATACATAGGCACAATTTTTTTTTATAAGCATTTTAAGTTCAAATTTGACAAAATTTATCAAATTTTAAATGAAATAATTATTTTGTAGTTACAAATTTATAAAATGTTCAACTTTTGTAGCTAAGGGTTGAAAATTTAAAACAAGGTTCCACGTAAATAAGTAAATATATAAATTACTTTATTCACAATAATTTCATCAAATATACTTAGTAATATCATAGGCTGACTGACCGTTTTCGCTCAGAATCGTTTTTCTTATACAATGATATTATATCATTGAATTCAAATTCGACATCATCCATTACAGTGACCCACTTGTAACCTACTGTACAGCAAAGCGACATCCACTTACCCACCTTTTTTTAAACTGAAATTATTTCCGCAATAAATGCATTTTATAGTTGTTAAAGATTATTATTTTAAAAACAACGAAAATAAGTTGTCAACCAGAGCTTGTCTATAGGACTAAACTAAAAATAAAACAATGGAGTTATAAAATATTTAGTAAACTGTTTACCAAACTTACCTTCTAACCTCTAAATTGTTTAATTTTAATCGATTATAAACGCGTTGTACGTAGGTACAATTTAAACATATTATCAGGTATTCGGGTAGTATTAGCGCAGTATCATGCAGTTGAATATTTTTTCCTTTTTTAGTGGCTTCGGTACATTTTGTAAAAATGAATGAAAACACTAAGAGAACGGCAAAGTATTAATCAACAACATAATAATGTTACCATCGGTGAACACACTTTATTGTTATTTCTAAGGCCGTTTAACCATAGGTTAATTAATATACTATAGTATAACTTAAATATATTTTTACAAATCATATGTCAGTGATGTCACAAATATAATATATAGATACCTAAAATATATATTTTTCATATAATATTATACCCTCCTCACATTTGAAATGTGTGTATACCTATGTCACCTGCATTAATGCCTGTAAATAAAATATGAACAATAACTGAAAAACCATGGTATAGTTATATATACTCGTAATATTGTGTTATTGTGTAAGTATTCAGTACTAATATAATTTGTTTTTATAATATTTTACAGTCGGGTGCACGAAGTCCGAACCGGAACCAGGATGGTTGGAAAACATGAACGGGCCCACAGGAATATTAACAGGTGTCATGGTCGGATTCTTGAGAACGATCAACATTGCCACAGACAAAGTAACCGATATCATCCCAGCGGATTATACTGCCAACGCACTGATCAGTGTTATGTGGGATACCGTAAAAAGGTAAATGATAATAATATAATATTATAACAATAATTAATAATATAATATATGAGTGAAGTTATTTAATTTGTATTCTGACGTGCTTCTAATGAAGCATTATTATAGCCCCACAATAATAATTATATTCAGTTTAATGTTAAATTAAGACAAAGCCCCCAGCCGAAAAAAAATTTAAATTATTTTATTAATTCGCTCATTTTATGGAGGTAAATTTTAGCCTCATGGGCCATGATGTTAGGACGAAATTCAATAGAATGCGTGTACAATGTACAGAGTTTTAATAATATGACATGATAATATTATATGATATACTTGCAACCAGTGCTCGAACTGTGAAAAACCAAGTATAGATTTTTTGAAATATTTCCCAACTAGGTACACAATAATATATCGTCAAAGATTTATTATTACAGCGAGATTATAATTATATAACAATATGTATATTATAAACTGTAATTAATTATTGTTAGTATAGTTTATACCACAGAATTTTTGGGAATGCGTATAAAATAATCCCATTTGGGGGGTGAGGGAAATCCTAACACGTAGACATATTATACAGTGCAGAGCTATATGATATAGTGTGTGTAATAATATTTCGTATTTTGTGTACGCGAGTATATAATTTAATAATTTCGATCATTTTCAGACATCAAGACTGCGATTACACAAAATATGAACAACCGAAAATCTACAATTTCGTTTCAAGTGCTGATAACCCGTTGACGTGGAACGAATATATTGGAGGAATGACTGAACATTACAACGTGTCACCACCTTTGCGGTCAATGTGGTACGGGTTTTTCATTACGTACACCAACTTGTGGATCGGCATGGTTTTGAAATTTCTCCTGCACCGGATACCGGCCGCATTTGTCGACTTTTTGTTAATTATAACCGGAAAAAGTCCCAAGTAAGCGACTTATTGTGTTATTTATTTTGTAACAGTATTGTTACGGTGATAAAACCCATCTGCTTCAAAATCGCAAAATGATATATATTATCATTGATTACTGCGTTAACAAATTAACTAATACTATTATTAACACTTTATAAGTCAATAGAATTAAAGATATCGTAAGTTAAATTTAAAGTTAGAAGTTACGTTTGTTCCTTTTTGTCTCGTAAGAGTTACAACCTCAAGTTAAATAGACAAAAGTATCTATTGCGATCACTCAAATTGTACAGTAATTATTATGATTATCTGCAGACACCGCGAACGAATTGTTCTGTCACAACTTGTAACTTCTATAATCCATGACGTATTATATTCAGGGCTTGGAACCAAAATTAAAAATACCAGTATTTTAACCGGAACCTTACCGAAACCCTTTTTTGGATTTTCTTAGGTACCTAAACCAGAACCGGAACCGATATTTGTCGGAAGAGAATTTTTCGGTTTATTTCAGTTTTTTTCGGTTCTAGTTTTATTTGATTATTTAATATATTTAGGCAGGTAATACATATTAAATAATAGTTGATTCATAAAATTTGGTAGTAAATGTATACGCTCATTTATAATTGTATATTTCTATAATCTAACAGTTCCAGTAAACAATAAAATATGAACATTTACCAAAATAAATATAATAAATATTGTTATTCACCCGTTGGTTTGTAAAGCATGTCGTTATGATTATTTCCTTATATTTTATAATTTATAAATTGTTTTGGATGACAATGTCCGGTAATGTTGATGAATAATGTCTAATAAAATGATTATTAAAACAATCAAAATGCACACCCGTATAAATTGTTGATTTGAAATTTGAAATTGTGACAAAGGACTAATAATTAATATAATGGTTAAATGGTATACATATTATACATATTAACATAGAACAATAATATTAAATTTAATTTCTGAACAGTTTCTTATATAATAATAAAATAGGACTAATGGGTGATAACGAATAATTTTTAGTATCGCAATTCGCAATTTTTATTATAAGCTATCGAATAATGAAGTTCACGATTGAATACCGTTATTTTTATTGAACATTCGAATAACACTATCGAATTATTCGATAGTCGTTATTTGGCAGTGTCCACCACTAAAAATAGCATAGTACCTATCATCCAAAAACAAGTAACAACCAATCAATTTTATTGATGTGGTAATGGTGTATTGTTGAGCACAGACTGCTTCTATCTAGTAATTAATTGTTGGTTGTTGACATAAGTCATACAAATTTCTTTATTATAATATGATCAGTCGACCTGTTTTTTAAATCCAGAATTCAATTGTTTATAAGGTTGTTATAATTTTTTACTATATTGAATTTTACATGAAAAATAAGTTTATCCATTTTGTCTTTTAAACCATCAGATTAAAATTTAAAAGTTAAATAAATTATACTTCAGTCTCTTATTATACTATTTACCTATTATGGTCTCATATCAAATTAGACAGAAAATTATAAAAAAAGAATTCACATTTTGAAACTTAAAAGAGGAAATAAGAAAAAGTCAATTAGTCAAAACAATTTAGTAATTTTGTCATTTTAATTTATACTAAAAATCATCAGTAAATTATTAAATTAAGTACCTATTTACACAAAATATGTTTTTTATAGAAAAAAAAACTTTATATACCTATTTTACAATTTCTAATATAAATGTCAGTAGTTCTAGTTAAATTTTACAACTCACAAGGCCACCAACTCACAGGCCACACCTACAGAGTAAGTTAGGCTTGACCGCATGCATTTCATACAAAATTCTAGGAAATTAATTAATTAAAACCACTTTTTACAGAGACCATTAAGTATTTGATTCATAATTGTATCAAATTATACGATGTACTGAGTACTGACTTCCACTTCTTACATGAGTCAACCCTAATTTTTAAAATTTGTTTTGGATGTTTTTAAAACAAAATATTAAACTTACTAAGTCCTTTAAGTTTTAACCCAATAAGGCGACTATAATTTGATTTTATCATTTTAGATAATTATAGGTATATGTATGAAGTTTATACTTGGTTTTTTTTTACTTTTTGAAGAGAAAAAATATGCCTCTAAATACCGGTATTTACCTGTACCAGAACCGAAACCTTAATTCTGTAATTTTAAGAACCGGAACCGAAACCGGTACCGAATTTTTATTTTTTCGAAGAACCGAATTGGAACCGAAACCGAAAAAGGTTCCAAGCCCTGATTATATTATAAGCGTTTTGATAATTTATATTTCTAATTTACCGCCAAGCTTACAAAATAATAACCATCTATTAACAACAATTATATTTCAATGTGCATATGCATGAGTATAAATAATTGGCAACCTATAATATTATTAATATTGCTATAATTTAAAAATATTTTTGTACAGAATGTTGAAAATGTATGCGAAAACAGAATATATGACGGGCCTACTTCACGTGTTTACTACGAGCCAATGGAAATTTGACAACAGCAATAGCGTCAAACTGTTATCGTCACTAAGCATAGAAGACCGCGAAAAATTTGAGTTCGGCATGGTCAATTTCGACTGGAAATCATATACAAAAAGCTATTACTACGGGATTAGAAAACATATACTGCAAGAAGAAATGAGTAACCTGGACAAAGCGCTATCTAAAAACCGGAAGTATGTATTTACCTTTATGTACGAATATAATATTCAGCGTATAGTTTCATTCATAATGAATAATTATATATTTCATAATGTACTACGATTCACGCACGCAAACTATTGTTTAAAAAAAATCACATACGATCATGCCCATACTACAATATTTGAAAAAAAAAAAGTATTATTGTTTAAAATATTTTACAAAAGTCAAAAATAAAATTTTACAATTAAATCATAGCTTTTTAAAATCCATATACATAATTAAAACTTAACAGAAACTGTTTGCTTATAATATTCTCATCGTCTACAATACACGGTTATCGCTGCATATTTCACCTTCGCGGTTATTTACAAACTCAAAGCACTATTCATAGGCACACAATATTATAGTACATTAATTAAATGTTAAATTCTTAAGGTTTTAGTTTTTTTCTACTGGAAATGGATAAACATAAATAATTATATAATGGTTGATAATATGAGCAACAAAACGAGATAATAAGGAATCGTATAAAAGGGCGTCAGGGAAATGGGCCGCAATTGTTATCCTTTTTTCAAAAACGAGTACGGTAATTGGGCTATTACTTAATAATTTGCGTGACGATGCGAAGTTTCCTCCACACATATCAGGTGCTTTACGTCCTGAAAAATTATAACACAAACGAAAAAAACTTCTCTGTATCACGTCCATCATTCTTAAATGTTTTACCGAAAGTACAAATTTACAATCAAACATATTATTATTGTACATTAAAATATTAGAACCATAGGTGTATAATGATACACAGGATACCAGGAAACAGACTTTAGTCAGACATAATATTAGTACCTATGTATATTCTAAACGAAACGAAGAAATATCTACTTACCTATGAAGGTTTCATTTTGTACAATCTGCTGTAGGTATCTCATTATTTTTAAAAATAGTTTGTTGTCTTTGGCATATTATTAATATAATTACTATAACATTTATGGTTGCACGAACGACTGTGTATAATTTTGAATTTTGTATTTTTGTTCGATTTAATAATTTCGTGACTTGTTGAATGAATACTTAATAAAAAAATATTAAAATGGTTTATATTAAATTAAATTTATCAATTACCTAAAAATTATATGTAATTTTAAGTTATAAATATATGTGGCCCAATTTCTGGTACTCCTCAGGCATTTTATAGTTTTGTTGTGACCCAATACCCGGGTAATAAAATTTATAAATATTTTCTATACGAAGAAGGTTGATAAAAATATATGTAGCCAAATTCCGACCGCTCATAATATTGTTATATAAAACCACCAAAATCCCACTGTACCCGGCTATTTAATTTCAGATATTAGATTTGGAACTTTATCGTTCAAACTTAATCAACACATTTTTTTCATTACTAATTTGAATTTTACCTAAAATAACCGTGTTAACATGATTTCTATAATATTATGTTTATTAATTATTATATATAATATTGACGATTTATAAGTAGGTACACCGACCGACACACAGTAGGTAATATTATAGGTACCTACCTAATTATTACCTAATTATATTAGCACTCTGAAATATGAATTTTTATTTAAATAATTACTTATATAATTATACTTACTCGTTAGGTATTATAATATCATTTAAATATTATAAAATATAATAGGTACTTACTATCTTATTTCACAAAATAATTTGTAGATATATAATTGTATACTGTCACTTCCCTATAACCCAAACATTTTGATACCTATTATTAGTATGTATTTTGAAATTTTTTGTTTTGAAACCGATTCAAAAAAAAACCGAATCAATCAGCATAATGGTATTTACCACAGAGGCACGAACTAATAAAATATAATAATTATAGCTTGTTGTACATATCCTATAGCCTTTAGGTATTTGTAGTAGAAACGCGTTGAAATCAAAGAAAGTTATTTGACAGCTAATATTCAATTCAAAAAAAATATTAAATATCTGGTATAAAGTATATAAAATGGTTTACATTCGGTTATCCGTTTTTTATCGGTAGCCATACATCAGATATCGGCCAAAAGTGGTATCGTCCCATCCCTAATTTTTTTTAAAGCTTTGACGCTTTTATCTCATATCATGCACCTATGACGTAAATACGTCAAAAACCGTTCTTATCGGTATGGCGGTATATGCTCTTATCTTAATTTCACCAAATTCTCTTATCTATTTTTATTTTAAGCCTCAGGATTGTACAAATATTCGTTGCATCACATTATAAAAATAAAATATAATACATAGTTAGCTTATAACACTGAAAAGCTACAATGCGCTTTTCCCAATAAATATATTATAAGGCTGAACTATGCGATTGTATATAGAGATTTACTCAATAACGCATTAATATTTTTAACATAATACTAACTCTGTTCGGTTATAAATGTGACGTGTGAATATCAATGTTCAATGTCAAGAGAATCACCTAACCACTATATGCCTAAAACATTACTTATTAATTATTATGAAATATGGCAATATTTACATGTTTATTGATTTATGTACTGTTTTAATTTTTCAGGTTGTTCTGGTTGCATAAGTTTTGCGTCGTTCTATTTTTCTATTTCATATTGCAATTGTGTTGGACGTGTATAAGATATATATGTACATTTTAAATTAAATATGATATTATTATGAATGCATGTGATATTTACATCGACCCTATGTGATTACAAAGTGATGAATTGTGATGTAAATTATATTTTTTAAGAAAACATCAATATTTTTTCTGTACCTACCTATTATTGTAATTCTCGTATAATTACACTATAAGCATATTATTTATTCATGTGTACCTAATGTATTATAATTATTTTATATAAAAAAAAATCAGTCTTCGTGTTTCTTATTTCATAAATATACCTAACCTATACCCATAGTGGTAATAATATAATATACATATAGTGATGGTGTGTCGGCGTATATTTTTCAAACAGGCCGGTCACTATACTCACTATAATACGCAGAAAGATAAATGCAGATCACAAACCAGTATTGTGTTTTTGTTGTTGATATCAATGGAAAATATATAGTGGTAGGTATACAATGAGAATTTTAAATAAGGAATAGTTATCGAAATAAAATTGTAAAGGCCAACATCTCTACGCATATTTTTAATATTGGGCTATATAAAATAGTGATGATAATACCATAAGTTCTGATAGTTGCTATTCTTACCTTAGGTACACACCTTATTTTATGATTTAATATGACATTGAAGCTTAAATGTTGACGAAGACACGATATTGGTGATAACATTAATTATACACTGCACGGCGCAAGGCGGCACTGAAGAGAACACATTTCCTTTTCGGTGGCTTTTTATGGGTAAAACACGATTCCGTACGTACGTATCGACGATACCTTTTTAGGGATTTTACCAATTGCGCGTATTATGTAAAAATAAAAATGAAATTGCAAGTGCATGAGTTAGCTATAGTTAACTATCTATTGACGAAGTACCTCCACTGGAAGGTCTCTTCACCCTGTTTCCTGAGTGTACTAAAAAAAAAATTATCAATTAAGTTTATTGTTCAACTTTTGTAACAGATTGTATATAATAATAAAAAAAATTATGTTAAGAAAAAATAATAATATTATGTGTATGTATTAAGAGGACGTTACACCGTAATTTTGTTATCTCCGTCTTATAAGTGGATAACATGGCAAATTGTACGCTCCGCGCAGAACACGTGTAGCTCCGTTAGTTTAAAAATTAGAGTGAATTTACCTCTTATAAAATTTAAAAGGAAGATTATTATTATCTAGGCAATCTCATAGGTTTTTTTTATAATATTTTAATTTTAAAGCGAGTCATTAGTATTTTAAGATGCACAAACAATTTACAATTTCAAAATACTCATAACTCGCTTTAAAATTAAAATAAAATAAAAAGCTCATGCGATTTCTTAGATAATAATCTTACTTTTAAATTGTATAAGAGGTCAATTCACTTTATTTTTTAAATTAATGGAGTTACACGTGTTCTGCTGAGCGTGTAATTTGCTTTATGTTACGCACTTGTAAGACGGAGACAACAAAAATGTCGGTGTATTGTGTAACGTCCTCTTAACGGTATAAATAAAGAGGGGAATTTATTACTGGTGTAGGACATAGGTAGGTACTGAACGCAAAATATAAGCAGCTCAATTGTACTATACTGACCCTAAAATACAAATTTTGTTTTAACTGGTCCATGCCCCCCTTTTTGCTAAACGATTTTGTATAGTGTTATCTGATTTTTATAACTACACGGTTGCGTACGAAGTTTTAAGTATTGTTGCCAATTTTCATACAGACAATACAATCCATAGCGCTCTCAATTTACTCATCTGCAAACACAATAATACACAATATGATTTTATTTTAATATTAACGTATAGATCATAAATGGATTTATAACGTCGATTGCTTTGGTGTACCTACCTCGTGTCATCGTGATGTCAGGAGTAGAGGGAATAAGCAATAGCGACCACCTAAGCAGGAATTAAAGGAATTTCAGACCAATAAAAGTGCAAATATTTGACGAAGCATGCTTGAATTTCAAAGCTCAATTTCAGCCAACCCCCCTCCCCGGAACACCGATCATAAATCTTCCCTTGATATTTACAAAAACATGTGAAACAGACGAAAAAAAATTCTCAGACTACAATATTACTCACAACCACATGCAACACGAACAAATATTTTTTAAACGTTAATTAGTATCTATAATTATCATTTACCATATTATTAATATTCAATTACAGATACGTATATTATATTATTAAAAAAATTATACATTATAAATTATATTTTGTTTTAAATATTATGTAATTCAACTTAATTAATTTGACAACTTCACAAATATAGCATATAAAAATATTTCGAATGATCGATACGTCAAATAATAAAGTTAAAAACATAGCATACAAAAATATTATAAAAAATATAGGTAATAATAATAATAATAATAATTATCAAACAATAATTTATTAAATCTAGGCACGAGGCATATTACACATAATATATTATCGTAATTTAAAACAAAAATGTATCTATAATATATAATTTTTTAATAATATAATATAATATAATATACGTATTTGTAATTAAATATTAATAATGTGGTAAATGGTAATTATAGATACTAATTAACGTTTAAAAAATATTTGTTCATGTTGCATGTGGTTGTGAGTAATATTGAAGTCTGGGGATTTTTTTTCCGGGGTTGTTTGTCGGGGGATTTATTTTCCGATTACTATATAGTAGCTACCGCTACTACCTACACTATGAGATATTTAAACAATTTTTGAATTCCTACTTTTTCAGGTTTTATTATTATTTTTGCTCATTATAGCATGCGTCTTTTTTTCGAAGCCCTTTCTCAGAATTCAGTATTGGACCCGCCACTGCCACAGGGCTACCTTAATTCGGGCATCTCCGAGCCAAATCTGCTTCGGCGCATGTCTGGTATTGGTATCAATGTATTATGTTTTCCATACAATTATGTAACTACAATAGAGCGCAATGATAATAATAATAAAAAAACGATTATTTTGCCATTGTCGTGCAAATAATTTTTACGGTCATCTTTGCATATTGTAATAATATCATCGTAATATTATAATAATATAAGACGTGTTAATGATTTTCACGTTTTACCCGCGTGCAGGCATAACGGCAATGCACTGTAAATATTAAATAAAACGTCCGCGAGATCGTCAGGACGTGTCGGTACGAGTGTACAGCAAAACAACGTTTAAAAAAAAAAGTCAAAAGTTTAGGGCGAGGTGTATGGTTGAGCCGTCCGTACGAAACTTATTTTGTTTTGCTTGAAATTAAAATTAGACTTATACAGAAGTATGGGTTTACAGTTGTGATCATTGCGCGATGGAACGCATATGAAGACGTGTGTGTGTTCGCCATACGGCGAGACTGGTACGCAAACGTGCTCGAGCACCTCTGACGATCCGAGTCGTTCGTTTCTGCTTATATATAAAGCAACACGGCCGCGAACTTCACTGTGGCGAGTGACAGATAACTTTTCTACGTTTAACGCTGACCGTAGTGTCTGCCAGATAGCACTACACGTCAAACAGTCTAGCCTTCCACGTTTCGGAACACTGGGGGGGGGCTCCTCACTCTAACATAGGCATACAAATATATTATTATTATTATTATCGTGATGTTCAGACTTTTCGGTTCAAACAATATTGTAATATATTTAGCTATGGGTTCAAACTTCATCAAATTGTCGACTGCACGTTTCCTTAAGGGCGACGGTGGACGACGCGCGTGAATTATTCGTCAACACAAAATAGATACCGATTTTCGGTAGGTATTTTAACTCTTTTACGTGATCACCACGCATTCACGGATTGTAGGATACCAAGGATTTACCATATCTTAAATTGTTAAGTGCAAAGATTGTTAGAAAGAGATAATTGCCAAAACCCGATAGGACCGAAGACGGTGTTCAGTACCCCTTCCAAAAAATGTATTTTTTTAGTAACCTTTTCTCGATCACACTAATAGTGGGTATGAATGGACGGAGTAATATCCTAAATCTATTATACACGATACACTTATTTATGTCTATCTGACATTTTTACTCGATGACGAAACTGGTTTTCTCCCTCAAAGTGCAGTCCACTTCTCAATATTATTATGTCTATTGTATCCCACTCAAGAAGGAACCCAAGAGGGTCTCACCATCGATCAACAGATTGTCTCATTTGTTGGTCTCACTATTCTGTAATTCAGCCAATTACATCATAAATATTAATACACCTTGTTATGTACTTTAGTTCACTTGCCTTACATGTCATTACACACTTAGAACAATAAAATTTAAATTATAATTATAAAGAATTTTTGATCAAATAAGTAGACATTTTTAAAGATTAACAGTTTTAGATTAAAAGAATAACAAAGTATACAAAACTAAGTGTTGGATAGTGGGTACTGCTAGAGTTGAGTCACCAACTTCTAAACAATCCTGTAGGTATTATAATGAAGTCTAAAAACTGAGTATAAAATATTATAATTTGGTGTCAAATAATAATTATTGTTTTAAACTGAACATAATGCATTATGTTTTAACCAGACATTTGTCACACCTCAGTTTGTTTTAACTACTTTACGTATAACTAAAGTATAAAAACTATTGTTTCATACATTTTTTATTAACAAAAATCAATCTCTTACAATTTTTACATTTTCTAGTATTTTTACAAAAGGTTACTTTCATATACATCACATTATGGATATAAAAAAAAAATTGGATAAGTTGGTTATTGGTTTGTGAAAACATGATAAGGTGTTGATTGCATGACACGACCTGCAATTTATGATATATTTTTTAACCATGTATATTTAACTTTAATTAGTTTTTTAAAAGGTATATTGAGTATATAAATAAAATATCTAGATGGGAAAATTATTTTTCTATTTAATGTTAATCCATAGACCATAGCGCAACTAACACCAGGTCGGTGGCATTCATTGACTATTACCTTAGACAACAATTAAAGGTGTAATGGAAGCATAACAGTAAGCTAACAAAAATCAGTGTTAATTTTAATAAGATAATTATCATATAAGGTCTAAAAAGAAAATGATTAATTCAGAATATTTAAGTTGTAAAAATTTTCATCCGAGAATACCAAAGCAAATCAAGGATAGCGGAGACCAAATTAATCCATGGTGGGTTGCTGATTTTATTCCCCTACACTCTACAGGCAAACACACAAAAACATTCAACCTATTGTGTAAAACTATTAAATTTGATGATATGAAATCACAAAATCAAACATCAAAAACATTCATGTTACAAATTGTACATTCTCAATGCAATATAAACACATTATATTATAATACATGGTATTACCACACAATTAAATCTAATATATTATGTTTATTTATGTAGCTATATGAATGTCATACATAAATGTATTTATCATTATTTTATGCAATATATATAATTATTTGTAATTGTTAAGATAAAAAAAAACATGACAATAGCTCAAAAGTTCTACATTTAAATAATAAGAAAATAATTATAAATATGAATATATCAGATTTAGAAAAAAAAGAAGACAAATAATTTCATTTACAGTCATTTTAAAATCACTTGGCCTTTCGTTTATCCTCGGAGTCTTGAGCGCGACTGGTACGCCAAGAATTTCCTCCACCCTGTAAATGATAAAGCAGTTAATATTATAATTACAAATATAGAATATTAATAGTATAATATTTAATATTCATTAGTATAAGTTAATGTGTTTACTAAATTCAGAATATTAATTTACTTGATCATTGGACGAAGGTATATCTCGCTTTCTAGGTGTATCCCTGTCAAAAGCTGAACGGGTTCCATCTCTTGGGGCATCTTTGAAATTTTTATCAAATGCACCACCAGTAGTACTGGCACCTCCGCCACGACTCCAACCACCACGGTCATTATCTCTTGAAAACACTCCTCCTTTGCGATCTTCATTGCCTCTATTATTACTAAACATGGATCGACGGTCGGACGGTGGACCCTCATCCCTAGTACGCCCAAATCCTCCTTCTCTTCTATCTTTATTGTCTCGAGTAGAGCTATATAATTTTGGATCTTCTTTGGCCTTGTCCAAATTTCTCCAGGAAGACGACGCTGAGGTTGTTGATGAAGAAAGGATCTTATTCTTCTCTTCCAATTTCCTCTGTACTTCTTCTTCTTTTTTACGTTGAATCTCAGCTTGTCTTTCAAGTTGTTCTTGACGAGCCCTAATGAAAAAAAAAAAACACATAAACAATAAAAATATGTTTTTCCAATAATTATTTAAAAGTTTTAAGTTTTATTTATGTAAAATGTGCATGCATTTATGTTAATATCATTATACAGTTTAAAAGAAGTTTCTACAAACGAAGATGGTTGATACTTACAAATTAGCCAAACGCTCTTCTTCTTCTTTTTTCTTTTTTTCTTCTTCTTTTTTTTTTTTCTTTTCTTCTTCTTTACGCAACCATTCTTCTTCTTCTTTACGCCTCTTTTCCTCTTCCCGTTGTTTAATCAATGCTATCTTCCTTTCTTCTTTCCTTAATGCCAACCTTTCCTTACGAATAGTTATCAACTCTTCTTCAAACACCACCAATTTGGTCTAAATAATATAAATGAATATAAGTAAGATAATAATTATAACATACAATATTTCATACCTGGAACTCAGCTGTGCGGCGCTCTTTCATTTCTCCTAAAAATATATCCATGTCTGGTTTCATTCGAGCCAATCTTTCTCGGTTTTGTTCAGCTAATTTCCGCTCCTGATTTGCTAACTGAATACGTTCAGCTTCTTGATGTTCCCAAAACTTTTTATCGTGAACTTGTTTTTCTTTCCATGCTTGTTCTAATAAGGGGATTTCTTCTATTCTCTTTGCTCTTTCAAAATAATCCATTTGTTTTCTGCGATTTTTCAATTTTTGTACCAATTCTGCTCGTTCTTTGGCCAATTCTTCAGCTTCTTTAGCAGCAATTTGATCAGCATCCATATTTTTCAAGGCCTAATAAAAATTTGTTTTAAACATTTTACAAAGATTTAGTTTTTAGTAAGAATATAGTTTTATTGAGTTATATATTATCTACTGATTATCAAAACATTAATAAAATACAATTGTGAAATACCCATATACATGGAAAAGTATAAAAAGTTAAAACCAGGGCTTAAAACCGTTATCAATAGTCGGTAATCGGCTATCGTTTAATTTTGATATTTTAATAACCGGTAACAGTTTTATTAAAGATATTTCAAACACTATGATAACCGTTAATTGTTTAAAAACCGTTGATAAGGTTTTTAAAAAATTTTTTTTTCAATTTTTTAATCATATTTTTAAAACAGTTTATTCAGGCCATTCATGGGTTGGTAACATAACTATTATTATTACAAAAACTTAATATGCTGTAACTTGGGGTCGATTTCCCTCAATTTAAATATTTATTATTTATTTTTTCAAACTTGTTTAAAGTTTGAAACAAATGATCAAGATAAGGGTGATCTTCATTAATCAAAAAAATAAATTGCATAAAAAAATATTATTGATATAATTTTCTTATTTATAACTGTAAAAAACCAAAATTAAATATAATAACTTTTCAAGATGACACTAAAAGTGATACATTGACACGGAACTTTTTGGTTATATTGTATATATTACAGAACCCCAAAATCTAGGTCTACAGATAGAGCATGCTACACTAGCCTTCAGACCGACCCTTGGAGCAAACACTACAAATAACAAATGCAGAACCAGGAGGGTTTAGGCTCTGGGAGTCATAATTTAATACTTAATAATTTATAAATGTATGCAAAACAAAGTATAATGTGATAAAAACCTAAACATTTTGAAACAAATTGCTTAAAATTAAACTTGGAAGGTCCCCTCTATAGTAAGTTAAAAGAAATGTGTATATTTCTAAGAAACAGAGATTAATAAAAAAATAATCATGAATGAGGACATTTATGATGGTATTTATAATATATAGTTACACTAATTACACATATATATATATGCGATATTCACAACAGATAAGCAATTATCGACGTCAATTAATTGGGGAAAAAAAATTTAAAAATGGCTGGAAAATTAAATTAAATTATAATGTAATCATAATTCATGACATAATTCAAGTATTAAATTCCACGAAAAAACCGTTAATTTTTTTGGTTGGGAATAGGTTTTGGTTATAAAACCGGGATTGAAACTAAGAGGTAACCGCATTGATGATAATACTTAGATATTTACCTTGATTACCAATAACCAATAACCGCTTCCAGCATTCCAAAACTAAAAGCGGTTATCGGTTCTCAAATTAGCGGTTACCGATTTTAAGCCCTGGTTAAAACCATAGATAAATAAAAAATAATCTGCCATTCAGAATAATGAACATAAAGTAATCTCACAAAATTCTTAAGTTTAATAGTATAATAAACATTAGGTTTCTTTAACGATATATTTTAGAACGCGATATCGTTTTGTTTTGTGCAATATTGAATCATAAAAAAGAAAAAAAATACGTATCAATATTACGAATTGTCGATAACTTAAACAAATTGTTTTTAAAATATATTGTACAAGTTTTTTGGCGTTAAAATCAGTTGGTTTTTGGTAACCAGAATACTAAAATACCGAATGGCCCGGGGGCCAATAAAAAATTTCTATTACCTTAAATTTCTAAATTTTCAAGAAAAGTTTGGGATATTGATATTGTTATAGAAGCCTGATGAAACACTAATGATTAGTGAATAAATAATATATAAATTTCAATTGAAACCTATGAAAAATAAGGCTATATTAAATTTTAAAAAACTAACATCTTCATTCAGTTTTTTCAAAACTTTTTGACCATGAGCTGTTAAAGAGATTTGTTGCATTTTTTCTTTGAAATTTCTATCTTTGATAGCTTGTAGCTCAGATTCCTGGCGTCTTTTTTCTCTTTCTTCCCGTTCAGCATCTAATCGTCTTGCTTCAGCTGCAGCAGCAGCCCTAGCAATTTCTTCTGCCCGGCGAGCTTCTTCTTCTTCCTAAATTCAAAAATAAAAGATTTGGGTATTACATTATCTCAACTTAACAATGAATGAAATGTTTTAGAAATTTATTAGATTCATACCCTACACTTAATTCTCTATGTACAATCCAATTAAAAATGTATACTTACTCGAACAGTATTCAATCTTTCTAAGTATTCTTTACGATCTTCAATTATTTTGTGGCGGGCCAATATTCTTTGATGTTCTTTATCTTTGGTTTCGTGATGATGTCTAATAAGAGATTGGTGAATTTGTTTGCATTCATCCTAAAAAATAAATTTAACAATTAAAAAGAATGTTTTTAAAAAATGTATTATAATTCTGCCATTCAACATTTTTGTTTAAAATAAATGCCATCAGAATAAAAGTATAATCATAAATATCATTCCGATATCCGCAAAGATTTATTATTCATCATTTGAACAAAGATGCATCGGTCAAGTCAGAATTACCATATTAAAATCATAAGATATCATGTATCCGCAACAGTAATATTATATTCATCATATTAAATAAATTTAAACCATCTATAAAGTGTTTCATAGATTAGTATTGGTGTTTTATACACAATAAATGTCATCAGAATAAATGTATAATCAATGAAATCATTCCGATATCCGCAAAGATTTATTATTCATCATTAAGACAAAAAAATATATATTAATTCAGAATTACCATATTAAAATCATGAGATTTCATGTATCCGCAACAGTAATATTGTATTCATCATGTTAAATAAATTGAAATTGCCTATTTGTTTTTTAAGAATTAGTATTTATATATAATATATTTTATCAGAACTAAAGTATAATCAATGAAATCATTCCGATATTCGCAAAGATTATTATTCATCATTTAGACAAAAAAATATATATTAATCAGAATTACCATATTAAAATCATGAGATTTCATGTATCCGCAACAGTAATATTGTATTCATCATGTTAAATAAATTGAAATTGCCTATTTGTTTTTTAAGAATTAGTATTTATATATAATATATTTTATCAGAACAAAAGTATAATCAATGAAATCATTCCGATATCCGCAAAGATTTATTATTCATCATTAGACAAAAAAGTATTATTAATTCAGAATTACCATATTAAAATCATGAGATTTCATGTATCCGCAACAGTAATATTGTATTCATCATGTTAAATAATTGAAATTGCCCATTTGTTTTTTAAGAATTAGTATTTATATATAATATATTTTATCAGAACAAAAGTAAATCAATGAAATCATTCCGATATCCGCAAAGATTTATTATTCATCATTTAGACAAAAAAGTATATATTAATTCAGAATTACCATATTAAAATCATGAGATTTCATGTATCCGCAACAGTAATATTGTATTCATCATGTTAAATAAATTGAAATTGCCCATTTGTTTTTTAAGAATTAGTATTTATATATAATATTTTATCAGAACAAAAGTATAATCAATGAAATCATTCCGATATCCGCAAAGATTATTATCATCATTTAGACAAAAAAAAATATATTAATTCAGAATTACCATATTAAAATCATGAGATTTCATGTATCCGCAACAGTAATATTGTATTCATCATGTTAAATAAATTGAAATTGCCTATTTGTTTTTTAAGAATTAGTATTTATATATAATATATTTTATCAGAACAAAAGTATAATCAATGAAATCATTCCGATATCCGCAAAGATTTATTATTCATCATTTAGACAAAAAAGTATATATTAATTCAGAATTACCATATTAAAATCATGAGATTTCATGTATCCGCAACAGTAATATTGTATTCATCATGTTAAATAAATTGAAATTGCCCATTTGTTTTTTAAGAATTAGTATTTATATATAATATATTTTATCAGAACAAAAGTATAATCAATGAAATCATTCCGATATCCGCAAAGATTTATTATTCATCATTTAGACAAAAAAGTATATATTAATTCAGAATTACCATATTAAAATCATGAGATTTCATGTATCCGCAACAGTAATATTGTATTCATCATGTTAAATAAATTGAAATTGCCCATTTGTTTTTTAAGAATTAGTATTTATATATAATATATTTTATCAGAACAAAAGTATAATCAATGAAATCATTCCGATATCCGCAAAGATTTATTATTCATCATTTAGACAAAAAATTATATATTAATTCAGAATTACCATATTAAAATCATGAGATTTCAGTATCGCAACAGTAATATTGTATTCATCATGTTAAATAAATTGAAATTGCCTATTTGTTTTTTAAGAATTAGTATTTATATATAATATATTTTATCAGAACAAAAGTATAATCAATGAAATCATTCCGATCCCGCAAAGATTTATTATTCATCATTTAGACAAAAAAATATATATTAATTCAGAATTACCATATTAAAATCATGAGATTTCATGTATCCGCAACAGTAATATTGTATTCATCATGTTAAATAAATTGAAATTGCCTATTTGTTTTTTAAGAATTAGTATTTATATATAATATATTTTATCAGAACAAAAGTATAATCAATGAAATCATTCCGATATCCGCAAAGATTTATTATTCATCATTTAGACAAAAAAGTATATATTAATTCAGAATTACCATATTAAAATCATGAGATTTCATGTATCCGCAACAGTAATATTGTATTCATCATGTTAAAAAAATTGAAATTGCCTATTTGTTTTTTAAGAATTAGTATTTATATATAATATATTTTATCAGAACAAAAGTATAATCAATGAAATCATTCCGATATCCGCAAGATTTATTATTCATCATTTAGACAAAAAATTATATATTAATCAGAATTACCATATTAAAATCATGAGATTTCATGTATCCGCAACAGTAATATTGTATTCATCATGTTAAATAATTGAAATTGCCTATTTGTTTTTTAAGAATTAGTATTTATATATAATATATTTTATCAGAACAAAAGTATAGTCAATGAAATCATTCCGATATCCGCAAGATTTATTATTCATCATTTAGACAAAAAAATATATATTAATTCAGAATTACCATATTAAATCATGAGATTTCATGTATCCGCAACAGTAATATTGTATTCATCATGTTAAATAAATTGAAATTGCCTATTTGTTTTTTAAGAATTAGTATTATATATAATATATTTTATCAGAACAAAGTATAATCAATGAATCATTCCGATATCCGCAAAGATTTATTATTCATCATTTAGACAAAAAAGTATATATTAATTCAGAATTACCATATTAAAATCATGAGATTTCATGTATCCGCAACAGTAATATTGTATTCATCATGTTAAATAAATTGAAATTGCCTATTTGTTTTGTTAAGAATAGTATTTATATATAATATATTTTATCAGAACAAAAGTATAATCAATGAAATCATTCCGATATCCGCAAAGATTTATTATTCATCATTTAGACAAAAAAGTATATATTAATTCAGAATTACCATATTAAAATCATGAGATTTCATGTATCCGCAACAGTAATATTGTATTCATCATGTTAAAAAAATTGAAATTGCCTATTTGTTTTTTAAGAATTAGTATTTATATATAATATATTTTATCAGAACAAAAGTATAATCAATGAAATCATTCCGATATCCGCAAAGATTTATTATTCATCATTTAGACAAAAAATATATATTAATTCAGAATTACCATATTAAATCATGAGATTTCATGTATCCGCAACAGTAATATTGTATTCATCATGTTAAAAAAATTGAAATTGCCTATTTGTTTTTTAATAATTAGTATTTATATATAATATATTTTATCAGAACAAAAGTATAATCAATGAAATCATTCCGATATCCGCAAAGATTTATTATTCATCATTTAGACAAAAAAATATATATTAATTCAGAATTACCATATTAAAATCATAGATTTCATGTATCCGCAACAGTATATTGTATTCATCATGTTAAAAAATGAAATTGCCTATTTGTTTTTTAAGAATTAGTATTTATATATAATATATTTTATCAGAACAAAAGTATAATCAATGAAATCATTCCGATATCCGCAAAGATTTATTATTCATCATTTAGACAAAAAAATATATATTAATTCAGAATACCATTAAAAATCATGAGATTTCATGTATCCGCAACAGTAATATTGTATTCATCATGTTAAAAAAATTGAAATTGCCTATTTGTTTTTTAAGAATTAGTTATTTATATATATATATTTTTCTTTATCAGATTATAATCAAAAAGTATATCAATGCAAATCATTTCCGCTAAATCCGCAAAGATTTAATTATTCATCATGCTAAAAATAAATTGAAACTACCTATTTGTTTTTTAAGATTAGTATTTATATATAATATATTTTATCAGAACAAAGTATAATCAATGAAATCATCATTCCGATATTCCGCAAGATTTATTATTCATCATTTAGACAAAAAATAATATATATTAAGTCAGAATTACCATATTAAATCATGAGATTTCATGTTCCGCAACAGTAATATTGTATCTCATGTTAATAAATTGAAATTGCCTATTTGTTTTTTAAGAATTAGTATTTATATATAATATATTTTATCAGAACAAAGTATAATCAATGAAATCATTCCGATATCCGCAAAGATTTATTATTCATCATTTAGACAAAAAAATATATATTAATTCAGAATTACCATATTAAATCATGAGATTTCATGTATCCGCAACAGTAATATTGTATTCATCATGTTAAATAAATTGAAATTTCCTATTTGTTTTTTAAGAATTAATATTTATATATAATATATTTTATCAGAACAAAAGTATAATCAATGAAATCATTCCGATATCCGCAAAGATTTATTATTCATCATTTAGACAAAAAAATATATATTAATTCAGAATTACCATATTAAAATCATGAGATTTCATGTATCCGCAACAGTAATATTGTATTCATCATGTTAAATAAATTGAAATTGCCTATTTTTTTTAAGAATTAGTATTTATATATAATATATTTTATCAGAACAAAAGTATAATCAATGAAATCATTCCGATATCCGCAAAGATTTATTATTCAATTTAGACAAAAAACAAAAAATATATATTAATTCAGAATTACCATATTAAAATCATGAGATTTCATGTATCCGCAACAGTAATATTGTATTCATCATATTAAAAAAATTGAAATTGCCTATTGTTTTTAAGAATTAGTATTTATATATAATATATTTTATCAGAACAAAAGTATAATCAATGAAATCATTCCGATATCCGCAAAGATTTATTATTCATCATTTAGACAAAAAAATATATATTAATTCAGAATTACCATATTAAAATCATGAGATTTCATGTATCCGCAACAGTAATATTGTATTCATCATATTAAAAAAATTGAAATTGCCTATTTGTTTTTTAAGAATTAGTATTTATATATAATATATTTTATCAGAACAAAAGTATAATCAATGAAATCATTCCGATATCCGCAAAGATTTATTATTCATCATTTAGACAAAAAAATATATATTAATTCAGAATTACCATATTAAAATCATGAGATTTCATGTATCCGCAACAGTAATATTGTATTCATCATGTTAAAAAAATTGAAATTGCCTATTTGTTTTTTAAGAATTAGTATTTATATATAATATATTTTATCAGAACAAAAGTATAATCAATGAAATCATTCCGATATCCGCAAAGATTTATTATTCATCATTTAGACAAAAAAATATATTAATTCAGAATTACCATATTAAAATCATGAGATTTCATGTATCCGCAACAGTAATATTGTATTCATCATGTTAAAAAAATTGAAATTGCCTATTTGTTTTTAAGAATTAGTATTTATATATAATATATTTTATCAGAACAAAAGTATAATCAATGAAATCATTCCGATATCCGCAAAGATTTATTATTCATCATGCTAAATAAATTGAAAAACTACCTATTTGTTTTTAAGAATTAGTATTTATATATAATATATTTTATCAGAACAAAAGTATAATCAATGAAATCATTCCGATATCCGCAAAGATTTATTATTCATCATTTAGACAAAAAAATATATATTAATTCAGAATTACCATATTAAAATCATGAGATTTCATGTATCCGCAACAGTAATATTGTATTCATCATGTTAAATAAATTGAAATTGCCTATTTGTTTTTTAAGAATTAGTATTTATATATAATATATTTTATCAGAACAAAAGTATAATCAATGAAATCATTCCGATATCCGCAAAGATTTATTATTCATCATTTAGACAAAAAAATATATATTAATTCAGAATTACCATATTAAAATCATGAGATTTCATGTATCCGCAACAGTAATATTGTATTCATCATGTTAAAAAAATTGAAATTGCCTATTTGTTTTTTAAGAATTAGTATTTATATATAATATATTTTATCAGAACAAAAGTATAATCAATGAAATCATTCCGATATCCGCAAAGATTTATTATTCATCATGCTAAATAAATTGAAACTACCTATTTGTTTTTTAAGAATTAGTATTTATATATAATATATTTTATCAGAACAAAAGTATAATCAATGAAATCATTCCGATATCCGCAAAGATTTATTATTCATCATTTAGACAAAAGAATATATATTAATTCAGAATTACCATATTAAAATCATGAGATTTCATGTATCCGCAACAGTAATATTGTATTCATCATGTTAAATAAATTGAAATTGCCTATTTGTTTTTTAAGAATTAGTATTTATATATAATATATTTTATCAGAACAAAAGTATAATCAATGAAATCATTCCGATATCCGCAAAGATTTATTATTCATCATGCTAAATAAATTGAAACTACCTATTTGTTTTTTAAGAATTAGTATTTATATATAATACATTTTATCAGAACAAAAGTATAATCAATGAAATCATTCCGATATCCGCAAAGATTTATTATTCATCATTTAGACAAAAAAATATATATTATTTCTACCACAATATTATTTAACAGTTTAATTAAGTACCTAGCTTTAGATTTTTTTTTTTTAAATAAGTATAACTTTTATAAGTCATTTGATTTTTTATTTAAACTAATCTACATTTAATTATTCAATGAACAATTTATTCTGACTTCAAATTTTGGTGTAGGTACACTATTAACTCTTTGAATATTATATTATTGACCAAAAGATAAATATTTGAGAACTGTTTTCATAGAGTAATAATATTACAATATTTTGTATTTACCTTGTTAGCTTCTGGATTGATAATACTAGCAGATTTAGATAATACTTTAAAAGTATTAATTAGATATGTACGGATTTGTTCACTAGGCATTGTCTGTAGAGTTGGTCCTTCTGGTTTGTCTTCCCGTTGTGATTCTGACAAGTCCATTCCAAACTGAATGCATCCTTTACCATGATCAATGCGAATCTTAGATTCAAAATACAGAAAATATTTATTATTTGTATACCTAGATTACAATTGTCATAAATATAGAGCATGTTCAAATACTTTAGTTGATCGGTAAATGTGAATAGTATTTTGATATTTGATTTAAAATTTAATTATGACATAAAAATGCCAAAAGTTGAAAGTTAAAAATTAAAAAAAATTTTTTATAGGAACTACCTTATGGTATTTTATGAGTTAAAATGAAATATCTAAATGCTTTTATTGGCAATTATTATACTTTTATAACAATTAATTTTGCTACAAAATCCTAGCCCTAATTATCACTAATTAGTTTAATTAGTAATAATAAGATTATTAATCATTTTGGCTGTCCATGTACTCGGTAAGAGCATACAAATACATACTCATACCCAAATTATCACATGAACAATATACATTATACTCTGTACCAAATAAGAGCTCGGTCAACACGTATGCCTTTATATAGGGTATGAGCGCCAACGGGACAAAAACAGGGTGCTACCCGATGCGCTTTTATTTGGTATGGAGATCAGTAAATATTGAAAATAGTATGTCTAACTTTTCATTTTATAATATAGATATTGGAAACAGACAAGACACCTTTAAAATATTAATAACTTTTTATATGATTTAAATAACTAAAATTGGTTTATCATATTGAGTTAATAATTATTTACCTGCATATCATTATGGCGAACCAAATCAACCAATACACGTTCCATATGGAAGGGCTTGCAGTAAGAAGCTAATTCTAAGAGTCGTTTATATTCAAGCGTTTCATAAATTTGAGAGAGTTGTCGAATTAATCGCGCCAATGTTACTTCGCGTACTGGAGCAACATATCCTTCCAATTCACTACCACTACCAATAAGTGGTTCAGTTACAGTTTCAACACGTTTGCAAAGTTCTAAAGGTTGAAACTCTACTTCTAGCCACATGTAAAGATTACGCAAATCCTCAGATGCTAAAGATACTACATTATGACGAACCTATAAAATAATAACAGATTAAAAAAATGTATTTCCTCAAAATAGAATTAACAATTAATTCTTACAACTTCTTTCATAAGAGAGATTCTTGTAGGCGGGGCAGGAAGACTTAGGAGAACCGCAAGTTTTTGTGCTTTTTCATAAGGACTTTTATCAGTTTCAATGAAGCGATCAAATTCAGGATGGGCTGATGGTAATGGTACAGCTAAAGTGGCCAACAAAACACGAGAAGCCATTCTAGATAAAAATAAAAAACAATTATTAATAAGTAATGACAAACCTTAAATACTTAATATTACTTATATTGCAGTCATAACATTCAAATGTTATATTTGATTGTCCTGATGATCAAAACTTGATCTACACTAACTGTTTTAAATTATTAAGCGAATGTACCTAATGTATTCTTATCTTTTTTGACAGTAACAAAAACCTATTGTATTTGTATTTCTTAATAAAATTTAGTATTTTTGTATAAAAAAAACTGTAGTACAATAATCATCATAAATTATAATAATTCGATAAAAACCATTAATCAGTATTATTATTTAATGTTTTAGTAATCCTTTTTTTTAGCATGTAAAATATGCTCTGGCCAAAATATCTATAAATATAAAAACATTGTTAACCTCATCATAAAGATAAAAATGTTGCATAAGAAGATTGCATGGTTAAATAATATTGTTCTCGTTTAATAATGCCTAATCTAGCATAAATCATAATTTATAATGCCAACTGTAAATACATTACCCCAATAATATAATATTATCAAGAAGTATCAATTTATAATATTCTATTAATATATTAAAAATTACAGTGGAGGATAATAAAGATTTAAGATGTCATGTGCTATCACTTAATTATGGCCCCACATAATATAAGGTCCTACTATCCTACAGTACAGTAGGCAAGTCTACTCCTAGCGAGACATATAGGTATATATAAATTTTATTAGATAGGCAGTTATATTTTTAGGCAATTCAAATTAATTTGAAGCTTTTTTCAGGGAATGAGATACTGTAGTAAGAACATTATTGATGAAGTATGTTGTTACTTTTTAAATGAGTAGACAATTTCTTTTAGCGATAAAATGTGTAGGTAGCATACGATTCAACAAATTGTCTTTTTTAGACATGTTAGTTGAGGGTAGTTAGCATATTTAACTATAACCACAACATATTTTACTTTTAAAGTAAATAAGGAGAAAAATATTATCTTAATTTGGTTAAAAGTTCATTAATTTATCTTAAATACCACCTAGGTAACATAGTAATAGCGCAACAATTCTAAAAATAATAATTAAATATTTTGTTTAATCCTATCATGACCATATTTTGATCAATATACACGTTTCCATGTACTCAGTTGAGTGCCTATATAATATAGGAATAATTTTAAATCATTGTATCGTGCAACTAAATAAAAAAAAATTGATTAATAATATTAATAGATATTATTTTAAAATTGGCTGAAAAAATTAAGTTATTACTAATTAGAAAATTAACTAGGTAGGTAGTTAAGTTATAAAATAAAGTAACTAGTTCCGCCTTAGGAAAATGTGCATTCTTAAATTAAGAAAAGTTGACATTTATACTTGCAAAAAATATACATACATACAAAATTGCAGATAATATTTAAGATATTTTTGACTTTAACAAATAAAACAAATTGAGTATTAATTTGCTCATTTAAATAATATTATGCTTTTTTTTAAATTCAAAATGTTTACTTACTTTTGAAGTTCTTCAGCAGTAATATTTTTCTTCATTTCTTTGCTGAGTTGGAAAAGCTTCAATAGAGCTGCAGCATGGAATAAATTATAGCCAGCTTTCCAGAAAACCATAGCTAATTTTTGGTAATAATTAGCCATAGTTTTTGGAACAGGGGACTTCTTGGCCAAAGACATCAAATTATGGATATCTTCAGTTGCTTTGTATGCTTCCTATAAATTAATAATTAAATAAAAAGTACTGATCCATTTAAATTTATATACAACTTACCTGCCACAATTCCATCTGAATAGCATAATCTAATTGACATAAGCGAGTTTCTAAGTTATATTGTTGTGTTTCCGGGTTTGAAAGGCTAACATTAACAGTTTGAGGAGGCAACTTAGCAATATCTTCAAGGTGTTTTCGTAATTTATCACATAGCTTTCTGAACTCTGTTTTACGATTGTATTTTAAACAAAATTGATAAGCCTATAACAAAAAATAATAAAGATAAAAAATAACTAATATTTTTTAGGTATATAACATTTTATACCATTTTAGCTATGTCATGATATAAAGTTTCCACATGGGCATTAGTTCTTAAAAGTTCCAGACATTGACAATATGACTCCCACAAAAACTTAACCCATGGGGTTAATATTGTTCTGTCACTACGGTCTTGGGCATCTTCTCCACTTACAGCACTAAATAATACACGTAAAAATAATTAAATAAACCATTTAACAAAAAATACCTAACTAAGAGTACAAATATATAAAATTGAAAAAACAAAAATAAAGTTACCTTAGAAGTATACTTTCCGGTGTAGCCAAATTGTCCAAATCATCAATATCAACAACAGCCTGTTGTGACTGTTCTCTGGCTGCCTCTGTCCGTTCTTCAGCGCTTCTCAAGTAGCCGCGTATGACATTCTCCAATGACCCGACATTGACCTAAACAAAGAACCGATGCCGACAATAAAATCGGGTATCTATCTACCGTCATAGTGGTATTGTTACTTACGGACTGGAACATGTTCCTGTACTGGAATAATCCCTCTTTGGCGATATGAGACTTCTTGAGGTCGACGCACAGCTCCAGATACTTGAACATGATCGGTTCCAGGACGCTCTCGCTCCAGTTGTACGCCCATTTTTTGTTCCTGAACACCTCGTACAGGGTGTCGAGGGCCCGGCCGGGCCGTCCGACCTCCAGGAATTCTGAAAAATCAAGCGATGGTAATACATTAGTCGCCGGGGCGGTTTTCCAGCAGTGGCTTTCGTGAAATCGGCGACCGCCACTGATGGACTTGTCGATTACTTACCATTGGCGCGTTTTAACGCGTTCTCGGGTCTCTGACTGTATCTAGACATGGTTTCGGCACGTCAAATGACACAGGCGCGTAAAACCTGAAAGAGAAATTCGCTGAAATTAACAGACGAAGGGACGAAAAAACGTGGCGTGACCGTTCGTCGCGCATAACAAGTCGAATACCGCAAATCGTAATCAGTGGTTACCAAAACCGGTGACGCACGCCACCGTCACCCGCCCGCCAATCCGATCGGACGACCGGCCCGCGGCCCGCCACTGTTGTATCTTCCACGGAGCGCAGAGGTACCAACGCACTACGCAGTCAATAATTTCATTTAGCGGACGACCGGACGAGCAAGCGACGTGGCGGGAAATTCAAAACTTATCGGAAATCGGAATAATATATTAATTGTTAATTTACGCGTCACACACAAAAAATGCATATCATAAGACTGAATCTCATGTCATGTTTTTACTACAATATAATGTGTTAACAAAGTAAAATATAAATGTTTGAAAAATATATTACTACTGTACATCAAAAAAATAAATAAAAACGACCGTGTAATATAATATATCTGTGTATTATATTGTGTACCTACCTATGCATATAGGTGTACTGTAGTCTATTTATCATCTAACCGCAGTGCTCAGGTAGGTATACACACACCATGTTATAATGTATTCCTCTACTTGATTAAAATAATTCTTATCACATTTATATTGTGACATGTATCATGTTTAATGTTTATATTACATTGTTGTCACGACAACGGCACTCATATAGGTAGCAACAAAAGTAGGTATTTATATGGGATGTGTAACCCGGTTAGCGTATATTATTATATCACGGACACATGATCGAAGCCAGAGCTTCTTTCACCGACCAATTCCATGGGGGTTTAAGGGTCAGAGCACTTAGTTATACATGTATATAATATAATATATTTATAATAATACACTTTATGAACTATGATATAAATACTGTGCCTACAGTGAATAGTGGTAGTCTGTATAACTAGCTCGTAGCCTGGGACTGAACCCGAACCGAAAATAAAATTATCTGGAATATTATAGCCAAATATTGGAAGCCGGAATACCTAACTAAGACAAACATTAAATATTCTCAAGTAACCGGAACTTAAACATTATTTTTTAAATGAAAAAAAAATATTGGGTTTTTTCAATGATTATTAATTTTATTTTTACTTATGTGATCCCTTTTTCAGGTATAAGGGTGCTTTGATAAATTAATATTATTTTTGTATAAATTGGTTAAATATCATTAAAACTTAAATGGCTATTTATATACCTATGCATATTATTTTGATATACATATTATATACTATAGGTATATAATATAATATATTATTATTTTAATTTTGTATACATTTAACCAGATAGGTACTAATGTATGAATTTAAAATAAATATAATTGGAATCTTTTATTGACGATTATAACAGGAATCAGAACCAGAAACTTTTTATCAAATAATTGAGTACCGGAACCAAAAAAACAAAAGGTACCACTTTCTGCTCTTAGCAGGATTTATTTTGGAACTTGTGATAAATTATAATGGTACTTACGCGATGGCGGAAACGGGTAATTGCCGTGAATATTATGTATGATATTATATCAATTATGTGTACTTAATACTTATTTAATGCAAGTCATGTGGGCTATATTTAATCTGCGAGTACCTATTGCATGAAAACATGTTTAAATATATATTATATATATATATACACATAAACAGCGAAGTCTAAATCAAAGAATTTGGTACATAATTATTACTATTATTTTGAAATAAAACAATAGAGCGTATTGTAATTTTCTTAACTTAAAATCATTGTCATAAACTAACATGAAATGAAAAATACAAATATGTTTTTGGAAGGTACCTTGCATAATGCATGGTAATTTTTATCTCATCTTGCGTTCTCGGGATAATGACTAATATAAATAAAGATTAATTTGTCCCTGTTTACACGTACCTATAATAATTTAAGAATCTTGTTTCAGTTCAAATTTTCAAACAGTTGAGAATAATAATGGAATAATTTCTAGATAATAAACATTATTATGGTACTATCCAATATAACAATATATGTATCATAATATCGTGGTTGTTATACTAATTGTTAACATGGTAATAACTAATAAGTATAATAACATAATATGTAACTAAAGATATTTTTTACGATATTTTCTCAAGACTGCAACCAATAATACACTGCACGTCATATAATTTTAAGATAAGATAAACGTTAAATTTTATTTTATTATAACGAAAAAAAAAATTAATTTAAAAATGTTGTCAACTATATGATAATTTCTATACTTAAACCGCAGTATAAAACATCAAAAATAATTGTTTTTAGACCGCGATCGTATACCTATTTAGCCGTATAGCTGCTGTATGTTTTAAACCATGTTTTATGTTTTTTAATAAAGGCAATTCCAAAATTACGGCTTGTAGTTGTACGTCATACCTCATACCATATTATTACGAGTCTATATTATAATAGACGAAACACGAAAGCGATGTTTATTACAACAGAGATATAAGTGAAGGCGGAATGGGTGGTCTGTTGTACATGTTAAATTTAAAAGCTTACGAGGAGGACAATACGAGTATACGACCAATACGAGTATAAGCAGTGAACTCGAGTGGTGCAATTTTTATCACTTGTAGGTTGTTGATGACGAATAGTCTTATTGTTTACCATATTTTATTGAACGTGGACAAAATACTTTAGTGCGTGCCGTGTGGTGCTATTATACTCTATCATGTCAAATTTTTAAACACTATTGTAGTTGTCATTTCACACTCGCCTTTCATATTATACGGGTATACGCAGGTTTGAATTCCATTAATCGTCCAACAATTAAACTATCTAACGTTATTTTGTTAAGATCTAAGTAATAACACAAATTACAATATAGCTATAATATATATTAGGTATCTAACTTTTGATTTTATATCGCAATGTAAATATATTTGATCTACTACTATTACTAATTTATATTGATATTTACAAATTACGACATTGAATCAGTTATTTTTTTTATTTCGTGTGTTTGAAAAGAAGGGTATATGTCAATTGCGCCAGAAATCACAGGTAAGGAAAAAAAAATTATGGGATTCAAAAAGGTTATACATCAACTGCGCCGGACGATATTTAGGTCCAAAAAAGATTATACATTAATTGCGTCGGCAATACTGAAGTTGAAAAATAAGCTGATTACACACTAGGCTATAGTATTCAAAAAGAAAATAAAATACAAAATAGTAAGTATAAAAAACAAAAAACAAACATTGATGATCATATTTCAAGATATAAAAACGGTACCATCAATATGTTTCATTTGTGAAGTCGGTAAGTCACCATTACAAGAAATGACATTTTAATACTTTTTGATAATTTATTCATATGTAATTTATCATCGTTTATTTATATGTATTTTAATTTTTATGATTTAATTTTATGAAATTTTTATATTTTTTAAATTACACTTTATTTTATATGTTTGATAGTTATATTATAATCTAATTATAGTATAATAATATGATATTTTATAATATCTTCCTGGCATAATAGATATATATTATGTATACCAAATTAATTGATGATAAATTTATTGGCGCAAAAGACGTATACCTTTTTCGTTTGGGATAAATCCACCGGCGCAAAAGATGTATAAATTTCAGGTAGTCTAGAAAAATCGGCGCAATTGACGAACACCGGAAAAGAATTTCACGTGGTGACTAGCAAATTACAATATATTATACATTAGACACTGTAACATGGAACGAAACAATTATAAATTAATAACATAATTATAAACATTAAAGATTAATTGTAAGTATTTATATTGATGTTAGAGTTTTATCTAAAGGTATTTTAACGTTACAAGTGAGCACCATTACAAATTTAGGGTTTCTGAACGATCTACATAATCGACCAGCGTTTACAGGACCTATCGTATTACCGTTACATAATATCGTCGACTGCAAATATTATTACTATATTGGTAAGATACGTTCATTTTTATATTTTCCCTCTATTTTTTTTTTTTTGCATACAACTTTAATATTAAATTTATTCTATATAACACAGTAAGTAAAACCCTAATTTCTGTGTATTATATAATGAGTAGGCACCTACATAATAAAGCGTATAAAATAACTCTTACGATGCCGATACGAATATAGAGAGTAATAGTAGAAACGCAGGATATCCTTTAAACAGTTTAAGCTGTACACGAGAAAAACAAACCGATCACTGCACTTCTCAGCGAACATCTGCATTTTACACGATTTTTCAAAAATTTATACGATTGCTGATCGAGATGTATGTATTGATATCGATCGACCAGGGTCATACCCCCTTCATAATATTCCGAATTTTCACTATTTAATGCCATTCGGCATGTGATCGTATATGACTACTAAAATAAATTCAAAACAGTCATCATCGACCTTTGACCGTATGTCGTAGGTTACCTATTGGCGTATGAAATAGGTACCTAAAGATTAGTACCGACATAAAACACAGAGAATAAAATGTTTTTTAATATTTACAAACCGTTTCCACTCGATTATCATAATATGTAACGGTGTAGGTATACCTACTGTATACCTATTATTAAACTTTATCAGCCGTTTATATTGTACTAATAATATATTGTACATATAATTTGACACTCGATTACATACGCGTGATTATGTGTCTGCACTATTTATTTTCCACTCCACGATAATGAATTATTGTCAACTATTAAAATGTATCATCACTCGTATTAATTATTGAAATTAGTTGTTCATATTATATGACACACATATTTATAATAATAACGTGTGGTGTTGTGACAGCTTAAAGGACGCCACATTTATATTATATACCTATACTATATAAGACATATCATTATATAATATTTAGCATAATAACATAAATTTACAAGTACATCTGTGTTTGTACGTTCATCTCGTCGATCGTACACATTGTGTCTATTGGAATATGTATATCATCTCCACCTATATAATATGTACATATTAATAATATATACATTATACAATATATATTGTACATAATATATTGGCAGTGTTGTGTCATTTGTATCTATATCTATCTATGTATAGTTGGTCTGGAGAGAATAAACGACAGAAGCCTAGCTGGTTTTTTTCACAAAATAATATTATATTGATAATAATATGTTTACAGCTATAATATTTATTAGTTGAGTCATGTTCCGCTCCGACTACGAAATTACTTTAAATTGTTTGAAATAGGTACCTACATATAAGCAAATATGACAAATATTATTATACAATATACACAATATACATAATAATAATATGTGGGTTGACGTCACAGGGTTTCGTATAAAAAATACATTTTTTTTTTTCATAAACAATATATCCAACAAATCATATGTATTTATAGAATATCATTTAAATCAACTTAGTTCGATTTTATTTGATAATATAATAAAATAATGTCTGAATATTCAATTTGGTTAGAAGTTAAAAAATGACATGTTTATAAAATAGTAAAATACTACCTATACATTGTAGAATTCTAAGGATTTGATACGGGTTCGTAATTTACTACTTTCTTTTGTTTATACAACTGGTGTTCACATCGTGTATTCATGTAAACATTGAAATCAACAATAATCCAATCGTAACCAATCAAGAATTTATTTTGTGATGATAATATATACATTTCTAAACAATCTTAATAGTTAAACCACGAAGTACCTACTGTTTTAGTCCCAATTTTAATTTCTTACCATGTCTACTATAATATACAGTGGTAAGTTTCAAACGAAAATAATAAAATGTTATAATACAATAATAATAATAGTGAATCCTTTACACGGCTATATATAAAACGACAACGAATTCAAAGTCAGTAAATCAAATAATATAATGATATTATAAAAAAAATGTAAAACATTAATAGAAATACTTTTCCAAGTTGAACACCAAATTAATACGACATGATCTTATAACATGAATAAGAAATTGTAGTCAAATTGTAAACAATATTTAATATTATGCTATAATATTTTATTTTTGTAAGTTAAACGTTGATCACGTTTTCAATTTTTTTGTTTTCATTTTCCAGTGATTTTTGAGCTGCTAGGTATAGGTTATGATTGCTTTTTTCGTTGTTGGTCTTAAGTTTGTCTTGCATCTGAACAAGGATGTCTTGCATACGGCGGATCTACATTTTGGATAATAAAACCGTGTTTAATAATGAGCCAAATTATATTAAACGCCATCAATATAATTGTATCGAACATATTTTAAATAATTACAGAGCACATCATTTTTTTTTATTGAATAAAGCCTTGGCGACTATGGTCATAGACCATTGGCTGTAATCAATTTACATTTACACTAGAGCACATTATTTCAAAATAAAACAAATGCAATGTTGTCATATTTGATAAACATAATATAAATCATAGTATTTTTTACTGCATTGTGGCCGATGGGCCATATGGGTATTGTCCTAATAGCCAAATATTGATAAACACGATATCCCTAATATATAAATAAGAAAAAACACAGGCCTTGCTATATAATCAGGGACATACTGACATATCCTGATATGTATATGATTAATTTAAAAATACATCGACTAGGTATATATTTTAAATTCTAAGAGATGACAAACGACAACTTAATCATTTAAAAAAAAATCGATTCAAAGATTTTTTAGTTTTGATTATAAATAAAATGTCAAATGGTTTATTATCACAGCTTTCATTCGTGTTACGCAGAACTGTGTATTTTCTTTTAGTACGGTGTTTACAACAACATTATGTGTAATGACGTACTTACATTACCTACGACCTACCTATATTACCTAACTACACTAATAATTATTATTTATGACCATTGTTCCTTTTAGAGCCATGCCATGTGGCTATATGTATAATAATAGTATATACATTGATAGTTGTTAATGTCAAGATATTTTGTAGTCAACATAGTACCTAGCACTAAACATATCTACCTATTGTATATGAGTTTAAAATATTCACACACCGGTTAAACATTTAAATAGGAATTCAACTTACTTCTTCTTCTTTTTGAAGCAACAAAATATCCGTTTCATCAAGCGCTGGTAGCAGTTTTGGTATCGAATCTCTTTTTAATTTTCTACACAAGACCGATAGTTAGTTATTCATTCAATGGTATCATATTTTTTATATTATTTACCCTCTATCTTTGAATGCTTGCTGCGATATTTTGGAAATCAATTGCGTCCGGAAATTTTCATAATGAACATCCTCGGTGACTTCTTTTAAATCGGGCATGTGTGTGGATATTAGCATGTTCCGAAGTTTGGTGAAATCGCTATGGGCTGGGTTATCCACTGAAAATATAACGTATAAACACACATTGTGTTTAATGAACATTAATACGCATGTGTCGTTAAATATATTTATCTACTTTCTATGTGTTTACTATTCTAAAAAACAATGTATATGTAGGTAAGTAAATAAACAGTTTATTAAGTATTCAAATTTTTCTACCTTCTACCACACCCCAGTCATATTGCCTTCCTCGCATTTTTTTCCCGTTAACTTCCAAAATCGTGTTACTTCCGACCACGGCAAACGGTAAGCACGCTTTCAACTCTTTATCCTGCTGTTTGAAGTCTTCATCTTCGTCACTATCGCAATCTGGCAGTTGGTATATCTGAAACACATATATAATATGACCGATATCAACTTAGTTATATTCGATAATGATATAATATAATGGCACTTATTTAAATTAGATATTTAATGGTTATTATTTATTTATTCGATATAGTCGTATGTGCATCAAATTAGTAATTTATGTCCAACGTTTGTCACATGCGAATGATTTATTAAATATTTATAATACATTAATTTCTAATCATTGCCGAACAGTTTCGAGTACATGAATTCATAATATGATAATGATTTCTCTGTTTAATTAACTATTGACGTATAAAAATAATATATTTAAAAAAAAATTACAGTTAGTTACAACTTATATTAATACTAATTGGAACGTTTGATAGGTATACCAGACTTTTTCACAACAAACTTTATATGCTTCGGACTTTTTTACCGTCGAATTTTTAAACAACGAACTTTTTGATAGTCTACTAAATTTAGAACATCCATTCTCACTGATTATACGTTATTATTTTTAAATTTTGCTGAGCGGTTATAGTAAATTAAAAATATATAATTTTTATCCTGAAGTTGACAAATATGCTTCGAACTAATATATTAACAAATTTTAAATAGTTATGTATACAATTTTATATTTTAAATGTATTACATTATTTTTATACATAGGTATATATCGTATATATTACTATTGTAATTATTTATTAATATTCTCGACAAAAAAATCGTTTTTAATTGAATTAATAAATAATTTACCTTTATTTCGTGGGACTTAATAGAATCATTTATTCGTTGTTTGATTTGTATTTTTTCTTTTTCAGTCAACATATCAGCTTTGCTTATGATTGGTATGACATTGACTTTTTCGTGGATATTGAGCATGAATTCTACGTCTATTGGTCTTAGGCTTAAATATATGTTTGAGAACAATATATAATATATCACAAATTATATATTCACTACTTCACATTATACATACCTGTGACAATGACCGGGTATGAAATAAAGACAGCAGTGAACACGATTGTCAACTATGTTCTTTCTGATAATACCGCTTTCTTCAGCGAAATATGCTCGAAATTGTTCGTCCACATACTCGCAGCATGACCGAATGCAATCATCACTGCTCAAAGACGAACCAAAACCTGAAATAAAAATACAGCTGTTGTTTTTCCCTCTCAAAAGTCAGTTTGCGACTAAACAGTTACCAGGTGTGTCTACAACGGTTAGTCTTAACTTAACTCCTTGCTCCTCGATGCATAACGTTTTCTTTTCAATATGTGCGGTCTGAGGAGGCTCTGGAATTTTTCAAATATGAGTTAGGTATAATATTATATCTAAGTGTAGATATTTTTAATTGGCATACCATAACTAGATTCATTTCGCTCCTTGTATAAATCGCTCAGGAACAATGTATTTATCAGTGTTGATTTTCCCAAACCAGATTCACCGACTACCATCAGAGTGAATTCAAATCCTTTTTTGACGGTTTTTCGATGTACTATATCCGGTAAACTACCGAACCCTATGTACTCTAGAACATATGTTGAGAATTCCAAAATGTTATTTTTATAGTACGATATAATATATTCGTATACATTCACATTAGAATATGTCATGTGACATGTAAATTAGCTATATATAGCGAAGTCTTATAGATTTTTATCTATTTGACGATGGTTAAGCGGATGTAACCAAGTTGTTACAATTAAGACAAATGTTGTAATGCACCGTATAGAAGTTAAACTAATACATAATAATACTGTATAACAGTAAAACTAACCTGACATGATTCCAGTGTTTAGGATTATCTTACATCATGTAGAAGACGATCAAAACTTCGTTTAGAAAGCTAATCAAACGTTTGACTAAATATGATTGCATGTAGCAACATCATGTTGTCCCACCTTTTATAAGCGAACATTCTAAAAAAAAAAAAAACGAAACTCATAGTTTAGTATAATAGTTCAGCACAAGCTTTTTGCGTGCTTATGTTATTAATATTTATAGTAGAATCATTATAAATATTAGGTAATTCGGAAGTTATTAGGATTTTTTTTTCGCATCAATTTTTTGAACTCCACGACGCGTTTATTATAAAGATATTGTATCAAATTGAAGCGACTGTAGGAAAAAATATTTCCAACGTCGATAATGACTCAAACAACCGCGGAAAATATGAAATGTACACACGACACGAGAATCGTTGGTATAGAGGGCAGTCAAACTCGTCGTAAGTCGAATGCGAAACGATGAAACCGATGAACCGATACAACAGTACGATATCGTGGCACCTATGTGGGTATATTTACACGATATTGCGGTTTGTTTTTGCCACACAAGATAAACTAGGTACGGACGCGTATAATAAAATGGGTGTCGATGGGTTTGGTGCACTGCGATTTCGTGAAAAGACTATTTTCTAGATTAATAAAAAACGACGGTCGTACTCGAGAAAACTCCACTCCACTGGCGGCGTATAATGCGAATACTACAACAACAACAACAATATTATCGATGTCGTTACACTTATCGTAGTTTTTCTTTTCGAACGAGGAGTGCGCCAACGTCAGGCTCCGGGTGCGTATGCGTCCGCGTTGTCACTGAACTCGCGAATCGATAATCTGGCGCGACCGTCCCGGGAGCTCACGCACTCACACGCCGAAAACACGGGTGGGGATAGGGAATAGTACGATATTATTCATATAGTACGCACACGCGCACTCACGCGCTTACGCACGCTCAAACACAAACACCCGTCTACGCACACGCACCCACACGCACACACACAAGAACACGATCGTATATTGAATGAAAATGGGGTGGCGGTGCCGGTGGTGATCGAGGGTTCTCCACTATAATAGTAATAGTAATAATAATAATAATATATTGTAACGCGAATGTACTATATATTTTATACGCACGTTGTACTGTCGTATTATACGGACAACGGTTTTTTGTTGCCGCGATCGCGAGGATAAGGGTGGTATGTGTGTGTGTGTGTGTTCGCGATCGCAAACCGAGTACGGAGATGACGTCATTACAAGTGGGTTAGATAGATGACCTTGATCCAATACCCACGGTTGCCGACGATATAATAACAATTAATAATAATAATAATGGCAATTTTTTTTTGTTTTTTGCTTTATTAAAGCCGCAACAACAACGGTTATTGGCTCATGACATACGCGTTAATGGGTTAAAATGGTTTATGCGATACATTAATTAATATATGACGTTATATTAGATTGTACGGTTTAGTTAATTCTAAGTATTAAAGCGTTTTGTTGGCGATGTCTGGACTTAGGGCCTGTTTTACAATCATAGTTTAAACCTCGGTTACGCCTAATCCACTGATTTTACCGGCCGAATTCGGTGGTTTAACCTCTAGTGCTTCATCCAGGGTACCTATAATAGTATATTATATATAATACAATAATAGCAGGTATTGTTATTACAAATGTTATTTATTAAGAATGTCGCGGTAAAATAAAACGACAAAACAGTATCAAAGCTATTAGCTAAAAGTAGTTGTTATGATATACGTTCTCATTAGGTTCACTAATTTACATAATACCTAAGCGTAAACAAGGGTCTAGTTTGGACGGCTCAGTTGTCAGCACCCCTTCTAGAAAAAAAAAAACAATAATTAAAACTTACTTACTGTACCTATTAAATATAATATAATTTAAATTTATATTTGAGAAACCCCGAACATTACGGTACCTATGTATACCAACTACTCCACGAAAAATTAAAATGTTTTACACAAAATGTAATCAACATGACAAGTAATACCTAACAGTTTGTAAAATATAATTAAAGCATCATAAAACTATGATATTATATGTACCAACAATAACATCATTTGACTTATGACATTACAATTATACTATGAGGCTGGGTGCCGGTTTTTCAAATTGTCCGCAATTCTATAACATATTAAAATTATATTTTGTATTTTAGTTTCCACCTTAATTATAATACTTTTTACCTAGGGGGGTTTATACGGTGTATCATATCGAAAAAAATGACTTCAAAGGAATAATTCTCAGGCCTTGTAGAATTGTCAGATTTTGATAAATATTTTTTTATTTGAAAGAAGAATAGGTACTACAGACCACATTGAACTTCGATATTTATTTTATTTCAAATAATGATATAATAAAATATGTAAAAAGCTTAAAATCGTATTATTTTTGAATACATATGATACAGTTTGAGATTAAATTATTGAAAAACGGAGTTCAACGCGTCTTGTAGAATATCACCCAGTAGCACCCACAATTAAATAAAAAAGGTTTCAAATTTGGTTGATTTTTCAGAACGGGATCATTCTTTATGTAGAGCGTATTTTTGTGGACAAAATTACATTGGCCTTAATTTGATGTAATATTTTGTAATAAACGTTATTTACAGATTTTTTTTCTTGTACTCAATTAGCAAGAATAACGTAGTAACGTAGGTACAATGCTTATTTTACTAGCTCTTGATATGGGTTATCCTAAAATTAAAGTCAATACTGATCAAATATCGTCGATTTTAACCGTATTCCCAAAACATATTTGGTTTCTGTGTCGTAGTATTGCAATCTGTTTATTTATTTTACTGATTTAGGTGATTGTAGGAAATTGTGAATTTTTTGTAAAATTTATTGCCACTTATTATTTTATTTTTGTTTATAAAAGTATAAAAATATATTCGAAGGACTTAATAATTTTATTATACCTTATACATTGAATCTTCCATTTTATGAAGTCTCATGGATATAACTACTAAAACTTAGAAAAATTTGATGAACACAATCTCTTATATCCATTTGGTTTTAATTTGGTCATGGTTCTCAACAATATTTCAGCAAACAAAATATTTCGTTAAATAGAAATTTTTCATACAGAAGTTTCACTATGTATTATGGGTATATATTTATAATATATAATAATCGTATAGACTATGACCTATATAGGTATAACAAAATAAAAAAAATTATAAATTATCAATGTTTGTTAATCAATTTACAATATACATGGCATGTACAACATAATATTATACTAAAATAATAACAAACATGTTATACATTTATTTATTAATTTTCATTATTATCTTTATGATTATGATTCGATGTTATTGAATCGGTTACATTCCAAAATATAATAACGGCTGCTTATAAAGCTTTAACAATATATATTAATTTATATGCGTAATCCCATAAATATTTGAAATATCCAATTATAATTACGATAACTATAGCTATTTAAAATAAACAATTAACAGCTAATAATAATATTCACTTTATTACTCATATATTACACGTATTATACTAAATCAAATACTTTTTCAAATACCTACCATAATCTATAATATTATGTTAATAATCAATATAAGCATTTAGTTCATAAAAATAAAATGAAATATGTTCAATTGTTATTTATATTATTATTTATCAAAAAAACAAAATAATATATTTTGTGAATAATAATGATCCATACTATTTTTTTTTTTATAAAGGGAGATTTTTTTAGCGTACCACCTACGAGCTTTATGTGTACTGCGTACCTCTAGTGGTACGCGTACCACAGGTTGAGAAACGCTGCTATATAGGTACTATATATGTATGTCACTAAGTTAAGAACGGTGATGCAATCAGAATTTTTCGTTCGGACTTATTTTCAAAGTTATTTTGAGTATTTTACGCCTACGCTAATTATTCCACGAATCTACATAACTTCATTAAAATTATATAATTATATTTAATAATGCATTCATATTTTACACATGTACTTATTGTACTTACACTAAACAAATCACAATGGTTGTGCTGAGAGGTGTTTATGATATAAACCAACATTTTTTTGTAGTGGGAGGTTGGATAAATGTTTCAATCCCCCCCACAAACATGACCAGATTACGCCACTGCAGCCACTATTTAGTAAAAGTTAAAAGTAAATGATATACCTTTTTAAAAACTTGGTGAATTATAATTTATAATACATCTAATTTTATATTTGTTAAGGACAACTTGAAACAAGTCTTGAACGGTTTAATAATAAATGAAAAATAATTCAAGAGTAAAAATAATTTATAATACTAACGGGTAATGAATGTCCAAATCAATGGGGTGTGGGTCGAAGCTCCAACGAGTTATTTTTTAGAAAAACTTTTAGTGGGGTGACCGGCCACCCAGATTTTGCCTATAGTTGCGCCACTGGCACCAATATTCCACGTTTCTAGTTTTCACCAAAATAATTTTTATTCTATTAAGAGGACGCCATACACGCATGCGTAATCTCCGTCTTAAAACGTATAATAAAGCAAATAGTAGTAATAGTACATTCTGAATAATTCATTTAACTCTGTTATAACTTATATTCAATTGACTGGACAGGAGGCAAAGACGACATGCGGGGTCAGTCATGTCTGGAATATGCCTGTTGATATATTATAAACTTATCTAGTTAGAACAATGTCGTAGAGTATGGATCTGTGGTTTGGTCCCCAAGAACTCAATGTGACATAACTCAAATTGAACGTGTTCAGCATCTTTTTTTTGTAAAATTAATGGTTTACCGATCTATGGACATTAATCACGAACCCCACGATTATCAACCCGTCTTAATGGTACTTAAATTATCTACTCTGAGCAAAGGAGAGATATGAATGATATTACATTTTTAAATGGTTTGGTTTCTGGCGTGATTGGTTCACCTTGGCACTTGCTTGTTGTCCAGAATAGCTTTTCGCATTCCAGTAATAATCCGTTCACTAGACCTTTACTACCTAGCTCCAGAAACAGGAAATTATTTAGAAGATTACCCTTTAAGGAGAGGTTTTTGTTAACAGTCAATCATGTTACGATAACTCTCTTTTTTTAGGTTTTTTGTTTTAATTGTATATATTTATTTATTTAGTCATTTTTCGTCTTTTCATTATAAGTATCAAAAATAGCGATAAGCGATTAAGAGCTTATTATGTAAAATTATAAATTTTAATTTATAAGATATTCACTGTTGCTATTATATATATATCTATAAATATGTATTGTATACATTCATTAATACATACTACCTATATTGTTAAAAATCGTATGGCGTGTATAAGTAAAAATAAAATAAAAATAAAACAAATTTTAGAGTAAATTTACTTAAAATTAGAAATTTAGAAATAATAATATTATCCAGTCAATGATGTAGGTTTTTTTTTATTTTTACTTTATAGCAAGGGATGAACATTTTAAAATAGTAAATTGTTTGTACATTTTAAAATGCTCATAACTCGATTTAAAATTAAAATTAAAAAAAAAAAACTTTATAAAGTAAGGCTGAGAAACGCATGCGGTTATGGTGTCCTCTATAAAAGCTGTTATACCTGCCTATACTCTACAGTAAGTTTATTTAAAAATATTATATTGCAAAATATTTTACAAAGGGGTATTATAATTCTGACAAACTTCATCCATTCGAATAATTTGTAATAGTTTTTCTAAATTTAAGTTTAATACGATGTTTATACCATTGAATATTGATTATAGAATAAGAATAATAGTATATTCTATAGGTAATCGATGTTATTTATACTTCTCACGTACAATAATATAGTATTTTTAATTAAATAAATTATAAAGCTAGAGCGCCATCTGCTGGTAGAAACAGTTATTCTTTAGGATTGCAAATATTGTGAAGTAATAGTGTTATTCCGAGATCTCGCTAGTAATTTCGAAACTGACATCCTATCATATAATCAGTAGTGTATGTTTTTGATCTATCGTCCTCACCTACCAGTAAAGAGAGTAATGGATAAAAAAATGCATTAGACATTAATGCCACAGAAATGTACCTAATAATCATTGACCAGTGACCACTATAACACTATAACATGTTCACACCTTGGTGACTTGGTAATCAAAAACTTATCAATTGATGAGACCTCCCTCCCTTCAGTCAGTGGCGTATTTAGGTTTTTGTCATGGGGGTATATGATTTTATCCAGTAGCCCCTCCTTTAAAGTTAGAACTCCGAAAACTTTGCATATTATATACAGCCTATGGGGGGGGGGGATTGATCTCCTTGATCCCCCTCGTAAATACGCCACTGAGAGGGCACTGTGTGCATTGATACTTTTTGTTTTCTGATGCCATGAATTAATATTAAATCGATGTACAATGAATATTATATTTTAAAGGCAATTAGGCATCTATTGTATTAGATCATAACTCATTATTATGAAATTTAAACAATTTTGGATTAAATTACAAATTATTGGAATGGATATAGCACCATATTATTCATAATATATTTATTATTTATGGAAGTATAGAACAAAATAATTGTTTGAGATAAACAATAATGATTCCGTTCCTATTCTGGTCCCTTCTGTTCAAGTAAGTAATTTATCATTATCGTCTATCAGGGTTTTAATTTTTATTAATTATTACCTATAAATAATATGATCAATTTTTCTCGGTCACTGTAAAAATATACGTGTTATTTGCAGATGGCCGAAAATTATTTATTGTTGTAAAGAATCGCCGAGGACCAAACGCACTTTCATTGTACGACCTCAATCGAATAATGGTATATTCATAATGGTTTATATTATGTATATATAAACAAATGCAAACATATTTCTTTTTGGCGTAATCGTAATCCACTGATAGTCAAATTTCGTAATTAATAACGATAAATTGGAAATGGAATAAAACATAATATGGATGACTTGGGTAATTTATTATCATAGGTCTCACTGTTTTCAATAATGCGCATATAAATGGCGTTTGTGCAAAATAGGATACAGAAATTTAGGTTTTATTAAAATAAATAATTGTTAAGAAATTAATAACTTTCAATGCATAACAACTTTGTTTTGTGCATTGGAACGATCTGGTATCGAATTCGGATCGGTTGTTTGGAACACTAAACAACTAGGCCTAATCGATAAAATTGAAAAATTGCAATGACGTTTGCTTCACATGGTATAGAGCACAAAGTTGATTTCCGATGAATTTCCGAAAAATCCGATTTTTGATTTCGAGTCTAATTCATTGACATCTAAAAGCAATTTTATTAATGTGTTTTTGTGTACAAACTTTCGAATGGCTACATTGCCAGTTCGAATTTATTGCAAAGGATATCTTTTAAAGTACCACGAGTCGCAATACTCGTAATTTTTTGTTGTTTCTATTTGCCACGACTTGCGAGTAAACAATTTAGTTCTATAATTAGCCCCTGCAGCATGTATTGAATATTAAACGGTTGTTAACGATTTAAATAATGTAAAAATTGTGCCCTAAATGTAGTAAGTACTAACGTATCATAATATTATGTGTTTATTTATGTTATATTTTGTATAATTATAGATGTATAATATGTCTTATATGATACTAGCGTAACTGTACCTATTTATTTGCATGTAGTACATTAAAAAAGGTGGGTAAGTGGGTGTCACTCTGCTGCACAGTAGGTTACAAGTGGGTCACTGAAATGGATTGTCTTAAATTTGAATTCAATGATTTGAATTGGTTTTGGATAAAAATTAGCAATTTTTTCAATATTTTTTTTTGATTTTCTTGATGCTTTCTAAAACTATTTAGATTTTCGATTTCGACCTCCCAAAAGTACCAACTAGATTCACTTTCCTATCAGAAAAGATGCTGATCTTGAAAATCAGCAATTTCACTATCCAAAATGTTACTGGCAGACAAAATAAACACATCACTGTAAAATAAATAAATTCATTCGATCCGCTCAGAATCAAAAATCAAAATCCTTATTCGGACTATATCGAACATAAAAAAAATTGAGTTAATTCGGTCCAGTCGTTTTCAAGTAATACGGCTATCAACGGACAGCATTTTATTTTTAATTCGTATTGAATGTTGTTTACAATATCATAGTGCACAGTTTGAACAATTTGTTAGATAAATAAAACTTTTAGGAATAAAAAAAATCAATGTTTGTATTTTTATTTTACGTTTTTATTATTATTTACTACTTATTTTATAATCTGTTATACTCATGCAAATAACATAAAATCAGATTACTATAACTTAGCCCATTTTTAACTTAGAAAAGAAATTCAACCACTAAAATTCATTAAAAAATACAAAAAAAATAATTTGTGGTCAAAAATAGGTCATGCCATTTAAAAAAAAAATTATTGTGCGCATGCGCAAAATTAACTGTCACACAAAAATAGTCTAATTATTTGAAATTGTGTATAATAATGTTTATTAGTTAGCCAAAAAAGCAGAATTGGAATATATGAAGCATGCACATAGTTATTGAGTGTTTCCACTTATCGTGATCACACTGTAGTGTATATAGATATAATATAAAAAAGAATTTAGTTCCTCAGGAGTTTTGTCAGTGGGTTGTTTCTCCCATCAAGTCTTCATGTTAAATATAATGTAATATTATCATTTAAGGTTATTATACAAAAATTGTATGCAATCCCGGATTAAGACATTTTGAGGCCCCTTACGAAAATAATATATAAGTATTAGGTATTAAAGCAATAAATAATGAATGATGTATCATTTTATTTATAAATTATAATTTACAAGCTTTTTTCCTCGATTAATAACCATCGATTTTTTTGTTGGTGATTTATGCAGTGTTATAGCCTATAACGAAAAAATTAATGGACAAATCTGAGGCCCCTAAATAAATTCTAATTATCGAGTCCCGAAGGCCATGTCCCCCCTGCCCTTCCTTAATCTGGGCTTGATTGTATGGATCAGTTAATATAATTTTTTATTATTTTACTTAGATAACATTTAATGAGTAATATTTTTGATTAAATATGCAATATATAGGTACCTATAATATATTTAAGTAATGCACCTGATTTTAGAATATTACAGTCTATATATACACTATACTGGTATTCGAGGGTAAAATAAAATTACCTAATCAGTTTTCCTTGAAAAATTCCTAGACAAATGCGTTTACTGTTAGTAACGTAGTAATAATTATCAAATTCTTTAGATCACATACCTATTATACATTATTTTATTATAGTATACATATTATTACATTATTACAGTATACACTATACATCATCTGCTAGCTGCTAGCTAACGTTAATATTTTTTATCCATCGCTTATGTCTTACAATTAATATTCACAGAGAAAACTCGTTAAATATTAAATAATATAATTTCATATTTACGAGAACGCTGACTTCGATAATATAGGTAATAGCTAGGTAGGTATTTATATTACAATACGGATACCTTACCATAATTCAAGGATTTGAGGATCTAAGGATTCAAGGTTTTTGGAATGTTTAATATCCTATTATTATTTTTAGATTATAATTTTCAACCAATATGAAAGCACTACGTACGATTTTATATAGGTATAACTATAGTTCTCAACTCTCCCTTTAGAGGTATATTTTTATAATATATTAAAATATATTTCATGCATTGATAATATCTATACAAAGCATATTAGATACTACATACCTAATACAGAATAATCATTGAAAGAAAAAAAATGTAGGTGAATTTTGATATAAATACGATTAACCATTAGTTTTACTTTTTTAATCAATAACATTTTCGTATGTTTGACGCGGTGAAATACATTGATGACCAATAATATTTTGATTATTTTTATAATTATTTTTGTCGAGGATCTGAATCCTATTTTAATATTGTGAATATTGTCATTTTTATTGAAATTTACATCATAAATCTTAAATCTATGTTTATTACGAATTTCTATATAATAATGTAGACTACGTTAGACGTTACGTAGTATTATATCGATATCTGGTTAAGAAATCGTACAGTCTATAAATAGGTACGTGCTTGTATTATATTATAAGTCTTCAAAGTCTTATTCAGTAAACTGAAATAATATTGATGATGGATATTCTAGACTCTAGAGATACGGTTTTATAATTTGTTTAACTCGAGACGGCGTGTATAGTAAAAAATATAAAAAACCTGTGCTTTGTTGTAAGCCAACAATCTAAACCAAGTAAAAAATGAAATAACCGACGTTTATATATATTGTAATGATTTATAACTACTTTGCGCACGTGCGTGGCTACCCCCCCAGGGGCGGATCTTGGATATTTTGATAGGGGGGGGGGGCACATATAAATTGTATAATGATTCCTCAATCATAATTAATAATACATACTATTATTTTTAAACAAATTTGGTAATATATTTAATATAGGTAATTTTGATTACATAATATCACACACTAAAATGTTTTCTTATTGTAGTTAACACATTTTTAACATTGTTCATCATTTCTATGGATTGTGCATAGTCAATATTAATACTCTGTAACTGAATTGAAAGTGGAAGTATTATGGTTAAAAATTTCGTTAATATTTTTAAGGAAATCAAAAATCCAAATTTACAAATAGCTGCAGATAGAGATTGTGCTTCATGTATGGTTGCTAAGGGTTAATTCGTCTAATGTAACTATTCCAAAAATTGTAAAATTTCATCATGTCTTTCAACCCAATGTGTTTCACACAGCGTTTTAGCTTTTACTGCTTTTTGGAGTGGAAAAAGTTCTGTAATTTTTTCACTCAAAAGTTGAGTTCTTAAAGCAGACTCTCTTAAGAAGTTATAAATATTTGTTATTATTCTGACTGTGTTGCGAATTGAAGGTACCATGCTTGCTTTACTGAGCACTAAATTGAATCTGTAGTTGGCACAGTGAGTATAAAATGCAAGAGGCTGTAAACTTGCAATTCGAGATTGTATTACTTTAAATGCACCACTCATATATGTGACACCATCATATCCTTGTCCTCGAAGCAGAGCAAGATCTAAATTTTTTTCTTTTAATATTTGTATAATGGTGTCAGCTAAATATTCACCAGTTACATGTTCAACCTTTGTGAATCCAAGAAAATGATCCTGTACTGAGCATGTGTTCGAATCAAAATACCAAACACAAAATAAAATTGTTCAGAAATACTTACGTCAGTCGTCTCATAAGCTAAAATACTATAAAACTTTTAAATATGAATTTTTCGAATTATTTTATCACTTATAACATTTCCGCAGCAATCAATTAAACCATTTTGCGTCATCTTACTAATATAGGTAATATTTTTTGGTGCAGATTTGAAATGCTCTTTTAGAATTTGAACTCCAGCGTTAATACAAAATTCTAATAAAACCTTGAAATTTCCTTTTTGATTTTTAATATTGTCATCAACAGAATATATAGAACCATCATCTCTATGCCCACGTAAGGATATATTTTGTAGGCCGCAAAATAGTATGGTTTCAATAATAGGGATTAATTATATTTTGTTCAACTTAACTTGCCATAGCAGTGTCTACTGTTGTTTCTATATTTTGTATTTTTCCATTCATAACAACACTTATGAAATTATCAGATTTAAAAAATAATTCTTATTGTAGTCATTATTTTGATGGCCTTTTTTGTAAAGAGATAATGTACAGTCACTAATTTTCCTAATTTACCTACGACTACGATCTTCCTCATCGTTACCAAATAAAACGCATATTCTACAAAAAGCTCCTCCAAGTTTTTGGCTATAAGATAACCAGGGATACTCATTTATCCAGTGAAGTTTAAAGCAACGATTTTTATCTCCTTGAGAAATTAGAGGAAAAATAAAATTTTTATGTAGAATCCACGGATCACGTAGAATATCATAGTAACATAAAAAAATGTTCAATAGAAAATTGACAGGGGGGGCATGTGCCCCTGTGCCCCTCCCCTGAATCCGCTACTGCTACCCCTGATGATAGGTATCGTATAATAATTATTTGTCATCGGTTCACTGCGGAGTCCAATACAAAATATTACCTAATCAAATATTATATTTTAAGTCCGTGGCCCATACGACCGACGGGTCAAAATGTCGCCCAATTAGCAAATAATAATATCATGCAACACGGTAATTTTGAATTTTAACGCGGAAAATAACTTTAATGTAGCTACTGTAAAATACACAATACTAACATAATATATTTATACATATAGGTAAAACATATTATTATAATATATTTATACATATAGGTAAAACATATTATTATAATATACGTTTTATAGTTATTATGAGTGTTATGACTTACAAGGGATGCTTAGTCAGTGCACAGTAATAATTTAGGGTGTTCGCGAATATAGAAATTATAATTATTATACCTGCGGCATTGTGTGAGACTGCTGCAACCGAGGCACGCATCGGTAATTTTAGCTAAATCATAATAATATAATAAACGGAACACAATCAAAGCGTATGACGAACAGTCAAAACGTAAGAGTAGGTATATAAATTAACATTTCATTGTTTTATAATAATTATTTATTTGCGTACCTATATATAGGTACGATTATGGTCGCGGTCCAGATACCGTATATTATAATTATAATAATATATATAACACATCTATACACATTATATTATAGTATTATTGCCTCGTCACCTCGGTAGTATATAGAAATGTCTGGTCTGTACCTACTATAAATCGTCATTATCAGAATATTTTATTTATAATATTGTAACGGCGGACAAACAAATTAGTGCTCCGGCCTAATGGCTCCGCACAATACATATTATAATATATTATTATATTACCATACTGATAATATTGTATTGTACAATAATATGTGGTACGTATTAAAAACGGTAAGCTCGTTGAAACAAGAGACTGAGAGTTCTAATTTCACTCAACTATAGGTAATATAATGTTACAAGATTCGAGTGTAATACATACATATTCGAGAAAAATTTTAGTTCTTTAGTAGGTAGATAACGTCAAAATTAAAATAGGGTATAAGCTTCAACTTCGGGAATAATAGTGGATCACACACAATTTTAACGAATATATTGTACCACTGTCGTTCTCCAGATTAATAAAATAAACATATGCTGTAAATTTCATGTACCTATAACTGTATACAGTTATTTGTTTTTGAATTACATAAAAATAAGAAAATCGCTACACGTGAAATCGAGTTTTTTCACGGTGCTTTATTACTGGAAATGTTGAGCCCACCACCCTCCCCCACGCACCAACTACATTCACTTTCCCATCGAACAAGATACTGAAATTGAAAATTGAAGCATTATTTCGACTACTTATCGTGTACAAAGACAAAAAATATAACATATAGTTATAAATTCAATACATTCACCGGTCCGCTCAGAATCTAAAAATTGTATCCTTGTATGACGGTGATGGAAAATAATAAAATTAGTATTTTACTAGTGAAAAAATCTCGAGTTGTGCTTTCATTGAATTTGAATCTAGTTCTTCGCATTCGTCTCGGAGTAGCAATACATTTTTTTCTAGAAATCCAATTTTTGCTAGTATTTGATCTAAAGCACACACTAAAAAAAAAAAAAAAATACGAAAAAGTATTAAGACAAGTCCGTATAGTTTACATTTTCATTATTTTTATTCATATGTGAAGAGCAAATATTCAAAGGAATATATTATGGGCTACAATAAATATTATGTTGAAATGAACAAAGGTTATATACCTATATACGTTTTTGTTGTTTCTAGCATTCAAGTAAGCATGCAGTAAATGCCATAATATACATTAATATTTGATCATACAAGTTTACAAGTTTAAGTTTAACTTGCTGCGAGTTATAAGAGATTCTTTCAGATGTACATACGATCTTAGTTTAAATCCGTATTTTATGTTTCATTTAAATGACAGATGACTGTACACGATTAATTTGTCTACTAGCTATTTGAAATTTTAATAAAACATTCCTTCTTATATTTGCACACATCGTTTATTCTTCATTCTCGAACATTATATTATGCTCTTAAAACAATCATGCACATGTCTTATTTGAAGTTACTCTATACTACTCCGTTGCTCATAAACGTCAACGCATTGATGAAATCATTAATCGTTACCATTGGACATTGGTAATCAGTTTGATGTTTAATCTTTAATCATTGTTACTTGTCATTAAAATAACCAGTTTGCGGTTTAGTCATTGAATTAGTAACCTAATCTGTAGATGACGGACTAAGTCGATTGACCCCGGGAAGAAATAAATCTACCTAGGTACCTACAATAGTGAAATGTTTTGTCGTTCAACCAGAAACAATTTTATAAAATTTGACATGTATCTACTGCATATAGTAAAACAAAAATACAGGTTTTACATAATAGATTACTATTTTTAGGCTTATAGACGTATGGTTAATAAAAGAATCTAGGAAAAAATCCAGAATAAAACGATGGTATAAAACAGGTTCTTTATTAGCTTCTTTTCTTCTTATTCTTCTTATTCTTCAACTGTAGCTACTAACTAATTTTCTCAAGTACAATTATAAGTACTAGACTAAATATTCATATATTAAATATTTAATATAAAACCATTAGTAAGGAATATTATCCTTATTGTACATACAATTTAATAACCCAGAAACTATACTTGTTATAAACATTAATTTCATTTTAATAATTAGAGTTGCTATAGTTTTCAATAAATATATGCACTGAATAATGAATATCCAATATACATTGTAAGTACGTATTTAAATATTTTTTTCTTTTTGTCTTCTTCTCTTGACGAAACTTCTCTACAATACCAAGTAACCTATTTTGTACAAATTCCTCAAAATTACAATACAACGCAAATTCTTTATTAAAATTGAATTATCTGCATCTGTGTTGCTTATTTTATTATTTCAGTAATGCAAAACAGAAAATATCGAGTAGAATAGTAGATCATTTTTATCGTTCTTCGTAGAGTTAAATAATTATATCATGACATTTTTTATTTTATGGGCTATCATTATTATTGTTAAATTATTTAGTTTTTATGAGAAATTAATTACAAAGTTAAAATTTTGTAACTATTATGGTTAAAAGTGTGATATTTTGATTTTATCTTGTAAGAGTGTGTCTTCAGATGTTGTAATTTTGACACCATATCTTATGGAACACCAAATTATTGACATTTCATACTGTCATATTATAGACAAAACTGTTCGGTTTATGTGCCATTTGTTCGTAATACTTACATTAAAATGCTCCAATATTAGAAAAAAATGTTAATAATTTTAACGTTGATTTATGGTGATATAATTATATTTATTTTTTTTATGTAAGTATATTATAATAGTATTATAAATTATCAATATTATGTGTTTTTAACTATGTTGTAATACTACATAATATTATGACGTATATAAAACGATATTTACAAGCATTTTGTACATATTTTGGCTGTAAACATTATTTTTTTCATTGGGCTCTGCTTGTTTAAATAAATACGTTTTTGGATGACATAAACTTTTAGTACAATAATATAGATTTCGTATTAAGTTGAGTATTTTACAAAATTACTGTAGCTTACAGTTTGCTAGGCAGCGGTAGGTATTAGTTAAGAATAATATTATATAAACCGAATACGGTGACAGGTTGTTGAGTGATTTGTCGATACGCGTAGTTTAATATTGACTGATCGGTTTTAGTAGGTAGTTTAGAAGTTTAGAAGGAGTTAGGTTTAACCAGAAACGGGAAAATGTTCTGAACATTTTACAATTTGTTTAATGACTGAGAATTAGATCAAATTTATTTCAAATTAATATTTTAAATTTACATTTTTAAAAGACACTCAAGTTATACATATTATTAGAGGTAAGGCATATTTTTTTTATTAGCTTTGGAGATTAACAATAATTACTTTAAAGTATTTTTCTTATTAAAATCACTGCCAAAGATGAAAAAGTTAACAATTTAAAATTAATCATAAGAAAATAAATATTTTTGAATAAAAAAAATTGAATTCTAATGTATTGAAATTTCCATTTATCACATACATTATATTATAATATGTAATATGTAATATTATAATCTATAGTTTTTTTTATTTTCATTAAACTGTAAATTATAATTTCAAATCTGTCATAATATGTACCTAGTTATTATTAATGCAGAATATTACATCTTAATCGACAGCTTGTGTTTGCATAGCGTAACAAGATACAGCGTACAATGGTGCAGAACGAGGAATATATAACGTGTATAATAATTGAATTCAAAATATCTAGCGACTAATACGTATATTATTCGACGAACATCAGCACGTGGGACGTGGGTGCCGAATGATGGATCCAACCGAGTGAAAACCATCAGTGACGATAAAAGATGGTTGATTTTGATTTGAAACTATACATTACCCACATTATATTATTATTGAATATTTTATGACACTATACAATAACAGTAAATCGACCGCAGTCGAGTCTCGGGACTACATGTTTTTGTGCGCAAAACTATATGCGACGAGTCCGTCCTAAAATGATGCGTGTATGGCCGTATGGGATAATTGCCAAAGTTCCAGAGTTCCGAGTAAAAAGGGTGTCTGGGTACGGAACAGTCCAAGTGCTTTCATGTTTGTTTACTACTATAATGGTAGTGTACCGGGTAATCATCATTATAGGCTGACCAATCGATATAATATGTGCCATTATATTATTATCATATAATATTTAATCGAACTTTTTGTGTCCCCCGTTGTGTGTACGTTAATAACCGACGCGTGGGTACTATGGTGGGTAGCAATTGGGTGGACATTTTTTGTATCTGCGGCGTGATAATTACCAACGTCAAAGACCGTTCAAAGTACTGCAAAATGAGTTTTTTTCGCTTTATCGGCTACCTGGTTTTCTGCCGGCAAAACTCGGCCCGTAAGATAATAACAATTACACAGTCTATATAGGTATATTATACAATCCAAATACCATTCACTCACTCACTCATCGCTACATCTCAAAGACTACCAAAAGTACGAATCGGAAATTTGGAATAGAGGATCCTCTAATAGTCTAATTATGATCTAGATGTGTATAAGAAAGGATTTTCTGATATTTGCATTTCAAAGAGGTGGTTAAACAGGGATCTTGAGATTCACGATGGAAATTTAAATCTTTTTTTTGTTTATGAATTAGTATAAATTAGTATAATTATTTGTATATATAAAAATGGTGGCCATTGGTTACTCGGGTAGAACAAGTACAAAGCATGCATTAAATCGTCGCGTTTATATATGGTCTCGATTAAAATCTGTAGCTAATAATATACTCAATATACTACCTACTCAATTGAATTTGACGAAAATCTCAGTGATTATTTTTAGAGATATCAGAAAAATGTAGAGAGTAAGTAGTTTAAATCACGTTAAAAAATATACCTACCAAGTGCTAAATCCAATGCACGAAAGTCGATTGCCCATCTATTGGGCGAATCATTTCACAAAGCTACGTACACTAGAGCCGAATAATTGTTCATGAACTGAGGTACACTAAAACTGAAATACACTTGAACCGAGATACACCAACGTATTTATTATTATCCCATGATAATATATGATTTGTCACAAAAACAAACTGTACAAGGGCAAAGCCGGGATATTCAGCTAGTTTCACATAAAAACAATAACATTGTTTTCGGTTTTGTTCTCCAACGCATTTCTAACGTATATCACCAACGAATTCTACAAACCATTGCCCTTTTATGTTGGTGTCAGCTGTAGTGAGTAGATAAAAGAACGTTATTTCCGAGGGCACACGTGAATAACCTGCAGGCGAATGAGTGTTATATCAGGGTGCTGGTATCTTCTCGTTGACAAGTCTTTTAAAGCGGTGGGTCTTTATTTTCCGTCTTTATTCAAGGCCTGTTCCAGATATTTCGCTCTCAGGTGCAGCAATTGTACCGTTCTTTAAAATGTAAATGATAATTTGTATACAATAAACATACATAATAATATTTTGTTTGTTATAAATTATAATAGTCATCGAATGAACCAAATTTCACCTCAAAATAATAAATTAAGACAATAAATATTCTAAAACAACTGATAATATAATATTGATGCTGATGGAAAAATTGCTACTGAATCTATAATATGAATGATTATTGATCGCCATTTGTGATATATAATAGGTACTGTACAATAATTGTACGCGCTCTTAAAAAACTTGCGCCTGTGGCCGGCTGGCTGGAACAACTAAGCCACTTCCATATGTTCAATGGGGCCCATTATCTTCATAAAAAATAAAAAAATATATATATTATTACTAACAGTGCCTTATAATTTATCACTCTTGTTTAAAAACACTGGAAAATTTAATATAGCATAAATAACTATTAATTAATCCATGAACATAAGTAAATATTCATGAATTCATAATTTATTTTTCATTCAAATACAATACATCGAAATATATATTATAGAAATTACTACAATTAAAAAAGAAGCCATTAACTTTTCATACAAAGAGAAAAATCTGACTGCCTTGGTAAAAAAAAAAATTCATCGACAATAGAATGCAGAAAACTTATGTGAATTTAAACGAACTAAAGAAATTTATTAAATAAACTATTAGAAGTTTTTATAGAAGATTCCCCACAGAGTTATCTAAATTAAACAAAAAAATGGTTTACAGGAACGTTACAATAATTTTTTGTAAGCGTTTGAATTTAAAATGTTTACGATAGGTATTTTTATGCAGCGAACAATTATTAACGTATTCCAATTAATCGACTTTTGATATTTTGTGTATTTACAAATTAAATAACTGTAAACACTTAATATTTTTACCAAATATTTACAATAGCATTTTCCATAGATGGTTGAATTTCCAAACTATTTTGACTCTTTTTGAGCTATTTATCCACAAAAATTTTTTAATTTTGTAAATTATTTTTCAGTTTTTCTGAAACAAGTTAATAAATTCAACAAAATCTTCATCCTCGTATATTTCATTATTCATTTTTAAAATAATAAAATGATTCTTCACACAAGTAATATTGTTTAAACAGAAATTATCAGTTCCATGATCCATGACCGTCAAAATGTATGAATCTATGGCAAAAATATTTGCTAAACCTAGTTTAAGCCATCAAGATCGGTGATTTAACGAAACTTGCTTTTAAATTGTGTTTACTAGTCTCGTAAAACATAATATATGTTTTGGTCTTAAACCGAGTTTAAGATAAATCTAGTTTGTACTTAGTTTAAACTATTCTGGTACAACTGGCCCTTAGTCATCCTTTAATCTGGCCTTTCGTACAGATCTATTGCTGTGTTTGAGCTGACGACGGTAAAGGTAAACCCTCTAATGCTATAACTATAACTATGCTGGTTACTTCGAGCCGACGAAGCCGCCGCTGATGACGGAAACAAAAGTCCAGGTCTGCTTTCAGTTCCGATTTGGATTTGCCACATGGCTCGCAGTCACAGAGCTAACTGACCTAAGTGTTCACTGGAAATATAACTCCAAAGAAACTATCTCGCGAAAAACTGCAACGCCACCATTTTGGTAGTCTTGGAAATTATTGAATAACTAAAAAGTCTCAAAATGCTTATTATACTTAACTGTAATAAGTTACCAAGTTTCATATACAATTGTATGCACTTATGATGTTAATTTATTTCGGACATAAAGAAAACACCAAATGAAACTAAATTACTTAACTTAATCACGTATAATATTACGATATTGGCTTCAGGTGCAATTTAAAACTTTAGAATGATCATTGAAACACGAGAAATAAATGTATTTTAATTTTATAGAAGTACTTTATTTCAGTCTCAGAACTGTATCAACTGGAAAATCCGGGACGAAATTTGTACATTTTAATCAGGGGTTCTTAATCTACTAGCAATGAAATAAATAATAAAGATGAAACAATTTTAAATATATTAAAAGTCAAACAAAAATGTGTTTATAAAATATAATAATAAAAAAAAATATACGTTGATTTACTTAAATCTAATCAATATTAATATAGTCCATTATATAATAAAATAAATATCAAAATCAAAATGTCGGTCAATAATAATACGAATTTAACAGTATAAATCGATTGTAATAAAAAAAGTAAACAATCGTCGATCACTTAAATCTAATCAAAATAAATAATGTCCATAATATAATAAAAGAAATGCCAAAATCAGAATGTTAGTCAAAAATAATAATAAAATCAATCAAAATGTCAGTAAAAAATTAAGTCGTAATATTAAAGCTCCCTTATAATTATTATACAATGGAGAACTCCTGAAAATGAAATACAAATTCTACTACCTAACCAATATAGTTAGACGCAATATTCATGTATACCTTCTTTACGGGACGCAACTAAAGTGCCCCGGTATAAACATAGACACATATTGTCTCATATAATAAGATTAAAATGTCGTTGTACGTGATGTTTCTAACATTATAGAATATTAGAATAATGCAAGTTTTATTCAAATCAAATAACTATTTTCGTTTTATTTTAGAAGTCCTATTGGTTTAGTGTAAGTTAAAATTATTACATCAATATAAATATGCAAGAGAGCAATTATTATCAGTTTTTAATTAAAATATAAAAATACGGTTTAACAAATAACTCAAATCAGAAAGGTCACTCTACTGAATACTTTTTTTTTTAAATTCAAACCATTAAATTACTTATCTAAACATTGAGCGTTGTTATTATCATGGTAATAGAGGCACTATGATTCAACCATAAAAATGTATTATTGGAAAAAATCAGGGGTTTCCAGTTTTTGTATATACACTTTTTTCCGGATTACTTTGAACAGTAGGTTCAACCTAAGGTAGGTAAGTACTGGGATTTTCATCAACTAGATACAATTTGCTACCCAAAACCACGCACTAATTTGAAGATTGAGTATTATTAGTACTTCTAAAGGTCACAAAAGACACAAAAATATGAATAATAAAAAACACACATCAATGTATAACCAATACTTTCATCGCTTTGCCGACAAGCTAAAATAACAAACAAACCAACTTTATAAAGATCCAATAAAAAAAAACAGGGAATTCACTCTATATTATAGTAGGCTTCACGTGCACCTCATCACTGAGTAAGTAATTTTAGAGGGTGTGTTTAATTTGAATTTAATGATCAATCATTGCAAACGAAAAACGATTCTGAGCGGAAATGGTATGTCAAGCTTTATTTCTGAGAAAACTTTACAATTTATTTATATTACTATAAAGTATAAGTTATTTATTTTCCAATCAATAATACAGTATGTTGTACTCATTTTTGCAGAAATCAACGCGTATATTATATAATATAATAGTACAAAAAATAAACGTTGAAGGAGATGTCGTTATTTTTTGTTTAAATATCCAATTTCGTCAATATTTATTTATTTAATTGGATTTAGAGTATTACAACATAATATAATTATTTTTCCTGAATGAAAATAAGCTCATATATTATCATCTCCTTTGTAAATTATTTCAACTTTCATCATTTCAACAAGAACAAGAAAAAAAAATGTCACTTGGAATGCTTTGTAAACATAAGGACTCTTGTTAAATTATTAAAAATACTAATAACGCATAGTAAAAATTATTTTAATAAGCTTTTAATGTTCAAATTTTGATAAAATTGGATATTTAAGCGAAAATAGTAATGATTTCAGTTATATATTTTATAATTAAAATAATATTATTTGTAGGGACTTGAAACCATTCACCATTACGTAAACTATTATATAAACGCAGTGTATATAATTCGATGGAATTTCCAAAATAATTAGATTAATTTTAAGTTATTTATATTATGAACCTATTCAGTTCAACAGTTCTACGGTCTACGTTAGTATTGGCTTAAGTACCTATAAGTCTATAACATCTAGGTAGTAATATTATCATAATACTAGAATTATTATTATTTTATATATATTATATTATGTAATTGGTTTTTAATATATAATATAAAATATTAAAATATCTTTACACATATATAGGCCAACAATTGTCTCCGCTCATAATCGGTTTCCCTACCTATAAAATGGTATTTTATCATTCAATTCAAATTTAATACATCCATTACAGAGGACTACTCAATGTCCAGTTACTCTCCTCATCTACTATACAGCATAGCGACTTTTTTCTTAATTTTATCGTAGCTCACATTTGTTATTTTACATATTGATCGTTTTTAACACTGCACACAATGAAACAAGGTATAGGTTACCTTGTATGGATCGTACTCATTGTTTGTTTTGAGTATAATAGCAGCTGTGTTTTCTTTGTATTTACAATTTTTAGATTTAATTCAAATGCAAAATACCTATGTCTTATTGTAATTCGGATTACTTTAAATGCGTATTAAAATAATTTGGATTAAAAAAAAAAATTCATAAAAACGTACCAGAATAGTCAGGCAATATATTAACAGGAAAAAATATTTATTTGAACAATATTTCTACGCTAATATGGCTGCTATAACTTGTTTTCACTTAATAGTTGTACGTAATATTATGTCCAATGTCGAAATACCTAAATAATATTATTCTACCTATTCAGATATTTGTATGTAGATTTACAATACGTCATACGACATACATATCAGGAATGAATCATTATTTTATTCATCGCTAATGAAAAATATTATCTTATTAAATCATTGTACTATAATTTATAGTTTATGACTTGAATTTTATTTTGTTTTAATAACAAGGCCTAATCAAAATTTAGTTAATCATAATTTCATTTATAATTTGGTAAATAATTGGAAGAACGAGCAATAATCACTCTACCGAGACCTTATTTGTTGCACGTATGACTGAAGCGATTTTGTGAACACTTCGTGAGTGAGGCATTTGAAATCAGCCTCATGTTTTAAACAATTTAAAAAAAAATGCATGCACGCACGCACGCACACACACACACACACACACACACAGAGCGGAAAATATCATACTGTAGTTGAAAAATTATTGTATTTACCATATTTTAGAAAAAAATATGGGAAATGGTTACCAATTGATTTTTTTTTAATGTCTGTATCTGTTTTTATTGTAAACATAGAAATAGGTGGATGTTTTTTATGTCCACTCAACATAATTGATTTATATTTTTTACAATGTGTGTAACTTTTTAATACAGTGACTTCCGATTTTATTGTCTACTTAATAAATTATTGCAGTATGCTTCATACTCGTTCGATGTAACTGGCATTAACCACATTTTAAACAAGTGATTTTTCAGCCATATTCTATCCGAAATATGTTATAAATTTTTTGTAAACGATGTTTTGGGTTTTCATTTTTGCCATATCAGCACATCTGTTAGTTCGAATTTTTTTTTGGCCACTATAGTGCTACTACACCCTGGAATAACTGGGTGTCGTATATGCACCTTTCGGTAATATACCTCTATAGACACTTGAGTCACTAAAATACCATAAATTAGCCCGTTACAGAACAAACCTTATATTTAAAGACAGTCACAGAACGTCAGAACATTACATATACTATTATAACATAGAACCAAAACCAATAAAAAAGATAACAGTCAGCAGCTTAATAAAAGACAACAAATAATTTACAAAGTATACATTATCTATATTTGGATTTTTGGGTTTTAGTAAAATTATTAAATTATTGTTATTTTTGTGTACGACAGTAAAAATGCATCGTCCATTGTATACAATCATGAAATAATCGTATGCATGCGAAGATTATCGTACGGATAGCAACCTTGACACACACACATAGGGAAGTGTCATGTATATGGGTTAGAATGTTCATAATATATTTTTAATAGTTTGATAAAATTAATTGATATAGTAATACTATTATAATAATAAGTTGTGACTGGTATGAACGATAAGTCACGACATCGTAACATGTCGTAGTGACAATCGTAAAAATTAGGTTTAGTGGAATGGATTATGGATCGATAGTCGTTCGAACGTGTTTGACCAGAAAATTACTTTAGAAAACATACGCAGCGTCCTTACGGTCACCTCTGTTATAGTGATAAAATTGACAATATTTTAACCCTCACAATAAAATGTGTTAATAATTCAATTAATCAATATAACAGCGCGGACAAGAAAACCAGGAACAAACTAAATTATTTATTCGTTTCCGGTATTGATATTCTATTGTTATTAAAATTATTGCTGTACATAAATCACTTTGTTTCGTTTTTTTTTTTATCGCTTTTATAATTTGTTTTGAAATACATAATTTATAGGTACTATTTTTATATTTATTTAAGAAGTAATAATAAAACCATTACAAAAAAGTGTGACGACACGTCATGGCTCACGCAGTTCTAATGTCATTCACCAATAATCGCACGAATAATATAATGCTGTTATAATATAATGTATTATACAGATCTATAAAAGTATAATATCACGGATGTGAATAATTTTATTTACGTTATGGTGGGTAGACCAATTCTTCTCGAAATGTATACAAATTACATCTTTTGCGATCGAACGATAAATAATACTTTGAAATACATATGCAAATAATATTATATGTACGTATTGTACTTTCGACATAACTCTTTAAAGACGTGTTTTATACAATGATCGCCTTTTATTCGGCTGATATTATTATAATGTGACCGTCACGTAACCACGAAATTGGTGCCATTAAAATTTTATACGGGAAGCGCCTTCATTATCTGAAATATGGATCGCAGACGCGTCACCGAAATCGTACTTTGAGGATTTTCGGTTTACGAAATATGCGTTTAATTAAAGTCCTCTTTGCAAATTCACAATATCCATACTAGCTAGTTGTTGTCTAAAACGATATTGTTCTTCTTAGCCGGACGGGTTAACGTTTTAATTGCTTTAGTTCTCAATCATTGCACAGGGTTGTAGTGAAATAATATACGACATTTCGAAATTAATATTAATAGGAACTGAGCTTAAAAATATATTTTCAACATAAATTAAAAAAATCTAGACAACTAGCTATTTACATCCTCGAGAAACGAGTACACCAGAGTGGTACATCTGCCGCAGTGACTTTGAAACGCTAGACGAAAACGTAGAAATTAGGAAAATACGCTCCCGAGTAATAATCATCGACCTTGTATGGTAATACCCGAAACTAATGTAATGTTAGTTATTCACCACTTGATATTTATTTTAATTTACTACGACGTGTTTCTATTTTAATTTCATACAATGTGAGTCGACGCCTAAATCAACTAATCTTATCGGTTTATTATAACGTGACCACGGTGTTATTATTTCGAACGCTCATATTGTTTGTGACGTACTTATTAAAATATATTAAAAATAATAAAAATATATTATAATTAAATTTATATTTTTTCAACAATTAAAATCCTAATTTGACTTACTGTATTGACTTTTAAACGGCGTTTTTGATACTTTTATTTCTATTTTACCGTTTATTTCTTGAGCGTTATTTTAACACTAATAATTATTGCATTTAAGTATCATGTACAATTTTTTTTTTCTTGGACATGTTTTGCTATTAGAAGCAATTTTGAAATTAGAATTAATAATAATTCTTTATTATATACTGTATACATATATATATATAATTATATTTTTGACCGACATATTAAACTAAATTATTGAGGAATACAATTGGGAAAAATAATGTATTGATAATAATTATAAATATTATGGTGGACTTACCTAATAATATATTTTATAAACATTATCGTTGTGGAATATTTTAATTATTGTTAAAAATTCAATAATGCATTGATAAGATGGCGGTCTTATTGTATTTTGATTAGAAATGTAAAAGTAAAAAAAAAAATACAAGGGTATTCAATATTCATTTTAATTACTATACAATCCGATGTGCCACCGATATTCACGAAGCATTTTGAAAATGCTATGATGGGAGAATGAGAACTTTCATTATCTACGTCATATATTATAATACTAAATTTATATCCAGATAAAAGAATAAAAATCTAAAAAAATTATACCTGACGCGCTCTTTAGGAATCACACCTTTAAATTAATTATGAAAAAATTTAAAAATTATCATAACGTTGTACGAAAAGTCAGCGGAGCGCGTCTTTCAGTGCGCGACTGTCGTATAATCCTGTTAAAAAGTTTTTTGGTCGTCCCAAATATAAAACTAATAAAGTAGTCGTGGCGGTAAAATATCTGTCTCTGCAAATTACGTGTCGTGAAATTATATGGCGTGAATGCAACACTACGTGTTGAAACTTAACTCTTTATGTATAATTAGGACGTCTGCAGTTCACATAGTCTTCATTATATAAATGTATAGTTAATAATATGGTCATTTCGGTGGGATAGTTAATTGTGTTTTACAAACGATGACAGTAAACCTATGGGGATTAGGTTTAGACTGATGACATAATGAACCTTTGTAATTTTGTTCACGGGCCGTTAAAAGATTACTGTTAATATTTTTTTTGGGTGCTACAATTTTAAAAACTTCTAATTACATTTAGTGGCATTGTAAATAATATTATCATCTCGCATTACGTCAAAACACTATTGCCATGATATTATGGAGGATGATTCACAAAGCATGCTCACCCATTTTTCTACTTCGATAATGCAGTCTTTCCGAACCTGATTTTTGGAATTTTTCAATATATTTAAATACCCCTCGAGTTTTTTTGTGTTACTTAATATTGCGCGTTTTCGTTGGTTTGTTAATATTTTAAACCGATAAAGCGAATAGATGTACACTTTTTTCGTTCTACCAAAATCAGAGCGAATAAAATAAATATTGAGCAATCGATGAAAATGATAACTGCAGGAACATATCTAATTTCGTTAAGTTGTTTGTAAAATAAATAATACAAAATAATATACAATATTTAATATAATAAATAGTTAGTACTATATATCTCCATTTTACATACTACATAAATACATAACACAGCAAATTTATTCCTAAGTTAGCGGTACAATTTCTAAATGTAAATGTTTTTATTATTTAAAAATAATATAATTTAAAGAACATTATTTTGCTGATTGCTCAAGAAATAGTATTGCGATGTATTGGACACTTTACTGGAATTCGTTGAGGACATTTTTTTAAATACCATTCAGAATGAATTTTTGAAGTTTATAAATTCATTATGATATTTATAATAGGCAATAATAGTAACAAGATTTTAGTTTGTAAATATGATTTTCCGAGTATACTCTTCTCGGAACGCTCATATATTATAGATATTCGACACGTAGTTCCCACTCATGTATTTCATCCTATCTACAAACCCCCTCAAGACCGTATCTTATAGTACTGATAATCTACATACGCCCATTCACCCATTATCATTTATAATATAGTCCAAATAGTATGAAACTTATCACACAACGTGTATCACAACCCGGCTGAACAATAATTACATCTTTTGCCAAAATGTAGGTACAGCGTAACACTGTAACGCGTATATACTTCAAACCTTATAAAAAGCTTTATTTTTTTTTATAAAATTACATAAATCGACTAGAAATGCGAGCGTGACGAGTCACGCGGATCACCCTGTAACGTGAAACAGCTATAGATAACGAAAATATATCACCAATCGATTGAGAAAGAAAACAAATTCCATAAACACACAAACACACGCGCGCGCATCATTAGACAATAACGCGATATTTGACGCGATATCAGAAAGTACGTTAAAAAAAAAGTTATTGTTTTGCGCCCAGCAGGGTTCTCTCGACCCACCTATGTATCGGGGATGACGGAGAAACGCTGAAGAGGCGATTCGCATGTGGAGAGGTGAAGGCGTGGTGACGGTGGAGGTTTATTGCGAGAAAATGGATGCGGAAATAGAAATCGTGCTGAGTGGTTTTATCGCAGCCAGTACAAGAGAGACTGACTCTTATTTTATTTTATCTTCTTCTTATTTTTTTTTTTTTTTTATTGCTATTCTTTAGCCCCGCGCGCGCACTTTGGTCTTTGTAAAACAAAAGTTAAAAACCATATCTGTTCGCGGGCTATAGTATCGCCGAAAAACGGTACGCTAAATATATATTGCCACCACCGGATATTTTTGTATTACATACATACAGGGTGATTCCCCGTGCAAGCTCACCTCCGTTTATTCTTTTAACAATACATTTCTCAAATTTTCATTTTTGGAATTTTGGAACCTAACCCTACAAGATAAGTATTTTTAAGGTTAGTGAACATATTATGTTCAAATACTTAGAATTTGTATACAATTTAATGAATGTTCTGTGGCTATACAAATTAATTTTTTCTCGAAACCAACTTTTTTACTATAATATACATTATTGATAGGCAGTTTTTAAAAATAGTTTTCAAAAATATGAAATGTATGTAATATTTAATCTAATACTTAATCTACTAATTAAAAAAAAAAAAATGAATTCCTATTTTTTTATATTATCATAGCCCCTATATCTTCCAAACATAATATTATCTTGGACCTATAGTCCTTATTACACAAAAGTTAAATACCACAAAAATTATTCATTCAAATTTCTATTCAGGTACATCTAAATTTTCAAAAAATTGTCATATCAATTATAAACACTCCACTAGCAAATAGTGGTAAAAATTTGCCTGTGACGGTTATTCGTGCTTTTTTTCGCTTATTGTAATAAAAGTGTAGTGCTATAAGTTTATGATAGTAAATATAATAATTTATTAGAGAATAATAAATTATCGTGAAATGAAACCTCGAAATTGGTGTACCTATTTTGCCTATCGAATGCGCCGTGTGTATAAGAGGTATATCCACAAATTATATTTAAATACCTTAAAAATAGATTGCGTTTACATTATTGCCATGAAATATACGCATATGCGATGAATATGCCAATAGTTAACTGTTATAACGATCCTTTAAAAAATGCATGTAGTTATACCTAATTCGAAAATGTATTTTATTCCAAACGCTAAACGCATAATACACGACATAATAATACGACATTAAACCTTTTAGAAAATAAAGTTTCTGAATTTATGTTTTCATGTTATAATCACTAACTAAAATATTAGGTAGGTATTTTATTGTTCATTAACAACGATTTTACACATTCAATAAATTTGTAACATCGTGCTATTCGTATACAAAAAGAATTATTACTATAATAATATATTAAATATTATTATAGCCTTGAGATACTACTAAAAATAACGAATAACATAATTATGTTGCTGAAAAGTATCTTGAGACCATATTATATAACTAATACTACTTTTGGAATTCAAAACTTTAATTAACTTAAAACTACGATGAGTTGTTGGGTAATATTTTTTTCCAATTATAATAATATGGTTAGGTAGGTAAGAAGCCAAACATGTTTTTAGTTCGTTTTATTAACAATATGTTTATGTTAAGGTTTTACGGTTCTGAACAAAATATACTCCATCAGTATAAAATCGTTATATTATTATATACAACTAAGCTATAAATAAAAATTACCACTGACGATTTTCAGCAAGTAAATATGTTTTTATGTAGTAAAGGTTAATGGTATATAAGTGAATATAATCGTAGCATTTACATATTAATTAGGTAATAGTTGTTTATTTTGCCAGTTTAATTATTTAACTAACCATTTACTCTATATTAATTATGGCATTGTATTAAAATTCACGTTTGTTAAAAATTAACTATTTTTTATGTTGATAAATGGCTTATAAATATTTACATTATGCACCGATATAATATTATAATTTCCCGGGATTTGTAATAATTAAATATTATGTTTCTAAAGGTGTTGTATTATAGAATATTTTTATAGTAGCATATAAAACAATAATTCATATTTACGATATTTTTAATTAATAATTTTAAGTGGTTGTTTGTGTTGGGATGAACTTTAGGCAAGGTAGAAAAAAATATAAAAACTCAATATTCTCTATTAAATATGAACAATATTAATTTGAACAATATTAATTTGAACTCGTAATCGATCAAACGAGTATTGTTACAGCAAAAGTTTTAATTTTAACGTTCACAAATTATATATAATATTATTTTTAATTGTGTTTGGCAAATCGTCCAATGTTTTTTTTTGTTTTTGTTTTATCTCTTCCCCAAAGCCTGCAAGGTTTTTTTTTATCCTAACTTTGTTTTGTTTTATTTTTAACGAATAATGTTTTTGCTCGATTTATTGGCTGTGGTTTTGATTTTTATTGTTACAATTATGGTTCTCTGTTTTAAAACATTTATCGCATTCTAGTAAACAATAGCATACACTTACTTCAGACTGTTTAGTATAGTTATAACTTGTACTGTACAAAGTATAATAATCTTAATTTTGAAGATAATTTATACTTATTTTGTGTTTTTAAAATACTATAAATATACACCATTGTTATATAAAATATATACCATTGCGGTATGATATTTTGTATTACTTATAAATTTATAATAAATGGTTATACATTTTCTGCAAACATTTGAATAAATCTGTTTTATAGACAATGGTACTTTGTTATTTGCATTACAATTTTAACATTATTTAACAGTCATTAGAAAATAGAAAATATTAATATTTATGTATAATATTAATATTTACTATTCATTATTGAAATACAATAAAAACCCGATAGAATATAATTATTATGTCTGCCAACAAGTTATATGTATTTTTTTTTTATGAACCCGCGGAAACTTAGGCCATTGCCATTGGGTGGTTTTTAATTTTGGGGAGTGTAGGTTTAAACACGTGTGTTTGTTAGTTTGGCAGAATTTTCTAGTGGGTACCCGTAGGTATATGCCATGCTCGTGAGGGGTATGGCGGCCTCTTTCTCCAGAAACCGTGACTGCTGGAAGAGAAGTGCCACCCGTGGCCAGGTTTAGAACCGGCGACGGTGCGCGCCGAAACCGACGCCTTAGTCCGCTCGGTCACTCCGTTCCCCTTTGTATTTATTATTTTGGCTAAATAATCTATCTAATAACCACGTAACATTAAATATTACAGATTGATAAAATAAAATCTTGAAATAAAAAATGAATTGTTTTTACAAGCCATTTAATATTTTTACTATTATAATAAAGTGCCTGATTTAATTTATTCGTCTTTGAATCCTATGACCTAAATATACCTAATCTATAAAATGAACTGGCTGGTATTACGTGATTTTCCTAAAATATATAGGTTTTTTCTACATCCGTCGTGAACAAATCTCCTCGTTGAGCTAAAGTTCAAATGTAATCCGTACCTAAGGTAAATATCAGCTGGGAAATGTAATGCGTTCCATTTCAGAATTTGGACTTTCACACACCGTTACTCGTGCGCACACACACACACACACACACAATATTATCCACACGCATATAATACACAACTTGAAATAACTTAATATGTTGATACGAACATTAAAGCGGCGAATCACACCCGTTGCTTTGAGTTAATTTATTCTATGGCCGCATAAAAGGATGTGTATTATTTATAACTATTGATCGCACATTTTCGTCAAATTTCCATCTACCATACTAGGCAATTAACCATACAATATACATACATACTTAATATGTTATATGCGTGTCCATAATATACGCAGACATGAATAGAAACTAGTTAACTCGAAATACATTCATTATAATATATTATATTATATGATATTGTTATTATTTACTTACGCTCATCCCACGCGTCCGTTCGTCTTCACAAATATATCGGAATAATAATATTATTATCGCCGACGCTTGTCATACCTATTTCGATTTTTGATAAAAAGTAGTTTTCAACGTCAAGGAAATGTATGACATTGACAAAACAAAAATTCAAGTCGTTCATGCATATGATATACACTGTGTGGACAATAATATGATTTTTATTGTCTCATTATATTTGGTCGTTATCAATATCATGGAAGACTGCTGTTGTAAGAACGGCTTTCGAATTGGGGATTTAATGGCTGTCAAATAAATAAACGCTCCTTTTTTATAATATATTTTTCATTGGATCAAAAAAACATTTTCCGTTTCTACCTTTGTCGGATTCAAGTACAACCCCTCGACGACAAAGTACACAATATATATTTCACATAACCTATATTTATATAAGTATAATATACTATCGATTATCGGTTAAATTAAAACCGTCGAAATTCCGTTCTCTTTGCAGTCTTCCGGGATTCCAAAAAGACCGCCGGCGAGCCATGTGCACGGTCGCCGCATATATTATTATATATTTATTACGACGTTCGAGTAATATTATTACGTCGACCGAAAAAAAAACAAAAGCTCGTCGGCTTTGTGATATTTTGGCGACCGGAGTCGAATACGAATAGATACGTCGTTATCGTCACAGTGCGATCCGACCCCGATAGCACTTACAGGTGACCATATTATAAACCACGCGATCGATATAATTAATAATGATACTCAAATAATCATATTAAAGTTACATACTTCCACGTAAGTATATGCATAGTTGAGCATTTACAAAATTATTGGGACTTAACGCAAAGTGCGAATAATTAATAATTGAGTTATATTTTCATATGGTGCTAAAAAACAAATGATAATTATTAGCTTGATCACTAAAAGTAATCGTATCATAATTATCATTCGTTATTTTAGTAACTAATCGACTTTGTTACTCGGCACGTGAAACGCAAAAACTTGGAAACGCGCGAAATCTATTAATATGTTTGCTGAATACAAACATTTACGAATACCACTGACTAGAATAAATATAGTAACTATAATAACTATAATATTATAATATAATAGGTATCATATCGTGTAATATACAATAACAGATACATTCGTTGAATCCTCAATAATAAGTATTAAACCATAAAAATAAACAAACACCTTCCGTGTAAACGCACTCCATGAAACTGTGCTACACTATATTATCATTTACTTAAGAAGATAATATAACCTATTTCAAAGTATGCAGTGTATTATACTACAGTAATATTATTATATCATCTATTTGGATGGAAATATTATTGTAACATGCAACAAAATGTATAATTTATTACCATCTCGTCGACGCAATTACGCTTATACGTATTTGAAATTATCTTACTAACCAAAAAAAATGTTAAAAATTTTCGATATATTTTGTGTATCGACATTTTCAGAAAAGTGATCTGCTTCAGATTATGAAATTAAAAATATTGTTCTGATTTTAAATTAATTGTTCATAATACTAACTAACAAAGATGAGAATTGCATACCATTATAATAGCAATGTTACTTGAGTTGAATTGAATCTTTAAAAAAGAAAATTTTCGAATAAATTTATACTTAAAAAAAAATAGTTAGTGATTACAATGTTAAAATAATAATCCTATGTATGATACACATCGTGATCGAAAAGCATGTTGATCACGATTTTTTTTTTTAGAACGAATGTTTTTAATTTATGATTTTTCAATTTTTTTACTATGTTGTTAGGATCTTAAGAATTAGAATCCATTGTACATAATATACGCTGATATCGTTATAATATTATTATATTAAGTTTTATATGAATCACAGCGTCACACCATATTATTACGGCTTCATTTGTTTTAGTTTTCAATACTTATCCTAACATTCCTAGCGATAAATTTCTCCTTTGTGGTGATTCTAATCTTCTTGAAAATTGAATTTGTTAGTTGTCGTGCTCTGAAACTATTCGAATTCATAAAACGAACTTACACATATCTTAAATTCTCTGTATCACTAAGAACACCACACTTTATTGTTCTTCAGTTCAGAGCGTTTTAGAAGTATTATATGGGACCTCTAAATCATCGATTGCCCGATCTTAACTTCAAAGTTTTCGCAAGAGATTCTTCTTAAAATATGTAGTTTTATACTAGGTTTAATTTTTCTATCTCACGAATACACAATAGTTCAACCTTGTTCAGCTTTAATCTCTTACCAGCCATAAAGCACCCCTTGTTCATCACTTTCTCGTTAGTTCACTGCCTCACTGCTCACTCAGCCATGTCGATTCACCTGAGATCCTCTTTGAGACAGATTAACTTCTGATTTCCGACACGTTTCATACGTAATTTTGCCTCTTTCTTCCTTCCCTTTTTTACTCTTGAGTTCTGACATAATCGCTGTCGAGTGTAGACCTATATTTAGACTATTGCAAGTCGCTAAGGAATCTCAAGCTGATTTATGTCAGAGGAATTTGATTTTATAATAATTTATGTTCATAAACTAATTTATATAATTAGTATAGAGTCTGTAGAATTATATTAAACTGTGTATTATCATTATAAATTTGGTTTTGTGCCGTGGTAAATGCCTAAATAAATAAATATAATATTGAATGTATGTAACGAAAATAATAAATACTAACATTTCGTTGAGAAAAATGTATTATTTTTTTTTTTACTTCATTTATCTAACTCAGAGTTACGACGTTCTGGAAGATTACTTTGTTTTTTTTTTATCCAGTTCGTGACAATCGAACAACCATATACGATATTATGATGTAATGGGTATTTGAAAGGGGTAAATGAGCAACAACAATGACTAGTGATGGTGTGCAGGGTGTATGTTTGTGTGGGGGAGGGGAAACTTCGCATTTGTGTAAATAATGGACTTCGTACGGAGATAGATAAAGTGTGCGTGAGCGAGACAGGATGGCCTTTATATGAAATAAATGTTACGAATTATCCTTGGACGACTAGGTGTATACCACGCCGCCGCCGTTGATGTAAGCTGCCGACGACACGGTCACAGCTCTGATTTCTTGCAATAAAAACTAGTTGAGAATAAAACTGATTTATTATTACGTAACAGGCCATTATTTATAATAATTGATAACTCCTTCGTTTATTAAGTTAGATAATCGATCAAATGCCATAAACCTTCTCCACGATGAGTTCTTCAATTTTAAAAAAATAATCATAACGATCGGTTCAGTAGTTTCCGAGAACATAGGCCCAAAGGTTTTCATTTTCACATTTATATATAAGATATCAAAATAATCAGTATTATAGCAGTCATATAATTTTATTTTTTTACAAATTTTACTAATGGTGCAACATTTTATTTGACCAGAAAAATATTACATTGCATAAAAACCTCACCTATATTAATTAAGTTTGATAAATATATTCAGCATTTATATTCAAATATTTCCAATGTTAATAATATATAATAATAAAAAATAATTGTTTTGAATTTAAAAAAAACACTTGCGTAGACCTATACCAGCTGCACACGGGTGATTATGGTATCTACTTACTACAACCATCGCCACATAATAAACTACTATCAAGAACAATAGTATTTAATATCAGATAACGGATGGGTGTTTTTCAACGATTTTTCAATTTATTTTAATTTGTTGACATGTAGCCATCACTGATTGAACCAAGACTAATTTGCATACCGAAATAACAATAATAAAGATACGAGATAGGTAGATAATTGTTTACTTCAAACGATAAAATATGTATATTGTGATTTGTGATATGCGAAATTTTAATCGATATTAAGACATGCGTATTATATTATTGTGTTTATAGATGCTAACCTTCAGTAAGGATTCGGTTGAGACCATTCATTGTATCTAATTTATTTTTTTCAGCTTGCGCCCGAAATCCTTGAACTGATTGACGCGTGACGGTATTCGTATTGGAAAATCGATAATATTTCATGGATTGTAATTGTGTGTAGTGTAACATGTCTTTTTGTTTCGTGGCTCGGACACAAAAGACGATTAGTGCATTCGAACACAAAATACGGTTAGTGCATCCGAACACCTGCCAGTAAGTTTTTATACGATATAAGTGTATTAGACAGACCACAATTACTGGCTAAATGCCGAATTCTGTAGTGGGTAAAATAAAGCTATATATATATATATATAAACTATCTGCTGCCAAATATGTGTATGGCTAGTTTATGTCTGGACAATTTAATATTATAAGTAGATTAGCTCTGCTGACTGCAAACTTGAACGGTATGTTATAATACACAGATATAACAATACGCATAATTTCGATTTATACATATGCAATACTGTTAAATCAAATCAGTTACTAGTGAAAACATTTAAAAAAAAAGCAGCTTAGTGGATGTCGTACTGCTGTATAGTAGGAGTAGGTTACAAGTGAGTCAATGTATAGTGGATTGACTGCCAGGATTGTATTAAACTTGAATACAAAGATATAATATCATTGTATAAAAAAAACGATTCTGAGCGAAGACGGTTTGTCAGTCTGGATATTTTATATTGTTATTATGTATTATAGCCTGTAAGTTGAATTAATGTTATAATATTATTATTTTTTATTCGTTTTTAGAAATTAGCGATTTTTCGTAATTTATTGGTGGTTGTTTTCTGTGGCATTAAATTACTATTGAGAAAATCGAAAAATGATTTCTTTAAAGTACCATTTTGATCCAATTTTCTAATAGATAAGATACTATATGTTGAAACCGAAGCACTCTTTTTGGTAAAAATTTTGTATACGGGATAAAAAAATTAAAAAATAAACACCATTTTAAAACCCCTAGCTTCCTCGCTCCGCTTTAAAATAAGATGAAACCAGAGTTATGTTGGCCTATAGAGGGAACGGTTATGTGATATCCAATTTAAAAGTTAGTTACTATAAATAATATTGCATTGAAAATAATGATTCCAAGTGGAGCTTATGACTCATACTATGGTAGCTTAGAATACGTAGGTAGGTTTTAATTTATTCAACAGTCTTATGTTGTTTTTCATTACTTTCGTATAGTAGAGAAATAACTGAGAAAACCTTAAAAATTAATGGTTCAAAGTAATAAGTATTGACTTTGTTTTGTGTCGAAGTGAAACGCTTCATACAAATTTTGAAGCGCTTTTTCCTGCCAAATGATACAATGTGCGTAGAGATAGATAAAAACCAATATATATTAATGATATTATAAAACATAATAATATTGTAAAATCGCAAAACCGTGCACCCATGTTTCTACAAATATAATATAATATTAAAAATTTAATATTTGAAGTCAAAATTATACAATATGTTTTTAAAATACATTTCAACGAAAATTGATAGTAATATCGTGGATTGTCATATAGTGACGATTCGTGGACAAGACATGTGTATTAGCTATATATATAATATATAAAACACAAAAAATGCTTCTACCTACTTATGTCCTTTATTTATTCCTAAACCGTTCATCCGATTGCGATGAAATTTGATACAGAGATATATAGATTAGATCTCGGAGAAAAAGATAGGCTACATTTTGTCACGAAAATAGGTAAATAAGAGGTCTAACCAGGTGAGGTTCTCAAACAAAGATTTTAACGATGGAAATGTTTGTTTATAAATGTTCACTAATGGTTTTAATGATAATTATTATTATTATTAATGCGATAAGCCTGTGTATTTTAGTGCATAATATATTGAAGTTGAACCACGGTTCCGGTGGACAAATTGTTTGCATTTTTTGATACTTAGGAGTTTTATTATACACTTACGTACTCACTACACGGGGTCCGCGATCTACCGCAGATAGATTGCCTGCCTGATTATATACTGGTAGCATAATATTACAAGCGAATCTCACGGACAACGCCGGTCGGGATGGTTATAAATTAAAATATAATATAATTTACTCTTAAAAAGACATTGCTTCCACAGCGTGTAATACCCAAACGGCGTTGAACAATCGCAAAAATCTAGCAATAGCAAAACATTGCCGTATCAGCTAGTATAATATAATATATTTAATATATATGCTAAATACCACTCACTTACTCACTACATACTTCGCTACGTCATCTCAAAAATTAAAAAACGTACGAACTTGAAATTTGAAAGTGATTCCTCTAATGATCTATAATATGTGCTAGCTTATGGCCTCGAATAAAGGAACTGTATATCTTAAAAACAAATGTTTCTGTGTAGCTTATATTATACTCAAAAACTAATCGATAGCCTTTGACGAATATATCATATATTTTTTCAGAGATATCAGAAAAGTTTAGAGAGTAATTAGAAAGTTAACGTTAAAAAACACACCAAGTGCTGAATCACGGTTGCCCATCTAGGTCGAATTATTTCATAAACCAAAATACACTGATGCTTTTACACTAAAACTGAGATACGCCTAATACCATAAATACTATATAGGATTTGCAAAAAAACTGCACATGGGGAAGCCAGGATATTCAGTTAGTACATATTTTATAATATTCATTATAATATATGTTTATTTTAAAGTCGATATCCAATGTGGGAAATCAGCGAATTTACGTGTTTGTGCCACGAACATTTTATCAGTGAACATTTATATTCAATTCGCTATTAAGTATTATTTTATTACTTTGATACGCTATTAAGCCCAGTTAATCATAATATCACACAATTCATAAAAATGTTATACTTCCTCGTCGTGACGCAATGTTTGCTGTATTATTATAAACGAGTACGCTATTTTGCACATTGTTGTATAATATATATTAAAATACGGTTTATCTCGTCAGACATCATAATACATTATTATTTATAACACACCCACCATATGCTGTGGTATAATATATACTTTCTGACTTGTGCAGTTTCCGAAATTATATATTATCACGTAGGTGTTTACTTTTGTTCCTGTTTAAACTGTATGATTATTGAATCAAATAAAATGTGTACAGTTGTTTTTATATAAATTATTTCAGGTGAAACATGACACGGTAAAATCTATTTGATTTACAATGATGTGATTTTCTTCTTCGTTTCTTTTTCTTCTCTTGTTTTTTTACTTTTCAACATGTAATCATTTTTTTCCTTAGAAAAAGCGTTCCAAAAGTTTCATAACTTTTTGCATTTGGTATTTCACAAATTTTAAATAATCCTAGAGACTTGGAGTTTTTAACGATATTATAATTTTGGTATTTTATAGCCTTAATACAATTTTAATAATGTATGAACATTTCCATTAGGTAATGTATAGTTATATAATATTATAAAGTATAAAAGTTTAAAAAAATTTTGTTTTGTTTTTTTATTTCTCATTGCAATGATCTCTTTATTTCAGGCACAAGTATAATAATAACATTAGGTTAGTATTTACGTCATTACGAACAACAAAGCATTATTTTCTCTGTGAAAATAAATTCGGTCGGTATGTTATATAATGCGCTTTTAGATTTACATATTTTATATTATTTTGACTTCTGGTTACGTTATTATGTAGTTGGAGCACAAAGGTAGTATGTACAGTTTTTATGTGGTACGTAAAACTTATTTTGACGATTACTTGGTAAGCAACACAATTCATACCTACATCAAATTGATCAGCCCTACCGTTATTCCATATGTTTATATGAACACATTTTTAAATTAGTACACTACCTTTATTACGTAATTTTGTTGAACGTAATTTTTTCCGTTTTTACAACACCATATACAAAAAAAAAATAACATACACTTTTATGATAAAAACATAAAAAATGTATGCACTTTGATATGGTAATTGCAATAGTAAAATTCTAGACCATGCAATTTGAATGAAGAAAAAAATTGTAAATATTTTACGGGACTTATTCAATTATTAATATGTCTTTCTTCTGTGCCGAATGTGACGATAAAAGTCAAGGAGCATAATGTAAGAATACCACTGATGTTTGTGGATTAAAATTTCAACGCTTTTCACAAAAACAATAAAATCTAGGATTTATTATTCTGTAGGGGTTGTGTTAATTCTGTACAATATTTCCACATAAGTATATTATTAACGTAGATATACTTAGACAACATTTTGTTTTTCAATGATGACAGATATTTTATAGGATCATTACATTTTTATTTATAAAAATAATAAATTTAAGCGATAGTCATTAGAAGATTATTTTCATTATTATTATTTATCAGTGTTGGTCTGGCTAATGATTGGGTTCCCGACACAATAATTTTCAATAGGCAACTTTAAAAAAAAAGATATATTTTTATTTAGTGTTACTGGGAATAACTTGTTGATTAAATGTTTTTATATTTCTTACGTATTTGGCTGGAGCCCTCAATACATAAAAATATCCAAGTGTCCCCAGCGATTGCCGGTGGGCCAGTCAGAGACTGATTATTATTATTATTATTAATATAGCGTCTTGTTATATGTGTATTTATGGTCCATAAGAGTTTAACACCATATGTAACGTACTTATCTCTTGATCAATGATCACGGAAGTGGGTCAATCTATGCCATAATAATTAAAAATGTAGGATTGAAATTTAGAGAATTTAGTAAATAAGTAAATATATTTTAAACTTTTTTTGCTATTGATTATAATTTAAGATAATTGTTGAATGTAAATTGCATGTATTTGAGGAGGTTTTAACCGACGGTAGTGTTCTATAATATAATTATTAATTACCTACACATTAAGTGTTACAATAATAATAATTATAATTTAAAAAAGTCTGAGGCACTCAGGGACTGCTGCGGTAAAGCTATTACATAGCAACTTTGTAGCTATGTATCATGTAATTATAACTACTATTTATTTTTGTATGATATTAATTCAAGTTACACATTTAGAGCGCGACGACCGAAAAGAAAATGGCACAATGAGTTTTTTTTTTTTGTTGATAATGATAGATAAACAGAAATATTTTATTTGAGACTTTTTTTGCTTAGTAACTGGTTAGACTGTAAATAACAAAAATAATGCTTAAGAACATCTTACGGTCACGCTTTTTCGTTACGAAAATTTTTTTCCGTCACCACGCCAAGCCTATGATAAAAGCTATACAATAGCTTAAAAAAGAAACCATTATTAATTAGGTATACCTACTCATGTATAGGTTTTATAATAACATAAAAGTATAAAATATTATAATCATAAAACAAATATAAAATAATACATACGATTTGACAATAACAATAATTTGTTCGACAGCTGACTCAAGAAACCACGGTAGAATATGCAAACAGTCTTGTATCGGGATGACGGAAATTGTTCTGCCAATATCAAAATATGCAAACGAGACCACAACACCTACGACTCGTATCGTTTATACCCTCGGGGTGTGTCAAATAACTAACAAATATATTTATCAATAAAATGTTTGTAACTTGGTGACTGTAAGAATATCAAATTTTGGGGTCCGTTACACCGATTATTTTTACATGTAAATAATAAACGTATGTAATCAGCTGTGACGTCATCACAAAAGGTACTCGACGGCGAATCAACTGTTGGTCGGACAAAAATAGTTTGGGCAGAGCACTGCAGTAGTAGACGGTAGCAATTCATCGTATAATTTATATTTAACTTATAAATGTACGTAATATTATAATCATGATCCATATTATATTATTATCTACTATAATGTCCATAATATTATATAAAATCAGCGTCTAACACTATTTATTATGTTAAGGGAATACAAACTGGTGTTGGAAAGAACATCACTTTATTTAAGGTTGGATACGAAATCGACTAGTAAAATATGCAATATGCTTAGTGATTAGTGATTGTACCTGCTCCAACAGAAGTTAAGAATAAAGCGATACGCATGTGAAAGATATAATATGTTGTGCGAAGAACTGACAAAAACTTATAGCAATAAATTAAAAAATGAATAATATCTTTCGTAACCTCCAATGTCATGGTAGTAAGTAAGGCTCTACATTCCATCCTTCCACCACAGGGATATTCAATAGTCAACATGGAAATCACCAGATGGTAAGACAAGGGACCACGTATTATCATGTTAATATATAATGGAGATCAGGAGTAGAATATTCGACGGCAGAACCTATTGAGCAGCAGATTGTGACACGGATCGCTTCTTACTGTTCTCAGTGAGATCATATTTAAGATGAAACAAAATTTCAAGAGAAAAAAAAACTGAAAATAAAGCAAATATTAATATTTAAACTCTGAATAAGACAATAATAATATAATAAAACCCTACGAGGAAACATTGAATAATAAAATCTAAATATTACAATATAATATTAATGACGTGGACACAGACTGAGAAGCTGCATTTAGAGTTGCAAATAAAAATGCAGCCAAACAGTGCATTTGTATGCTTTTGCGTGAAGAATTTATAACCGATTCAAAAATATTATCTTCTAGTAAATATACTGAAAAATTCTAAGAATCAGACTTTTAATAAATATTTATAATGCATCGTTGAAGGGTGAAATTATGAAGAGTGAGCATGATTGGCGAATCACTCTGGCACATAATATATACGTGCACTGGCCATCAATTAATAATCGGAACAACCAAGTAATCATACGCCGCGGCCGTTTTGAATAGACACAAGTACACAATAATTATTATTTTGATATTAATGTATTATATCATGGATACGTATAAATTCATATATTATATTGTATAATACTTTTATATGATCCGTACTCATTATAGGCATAAATGTGTAGTAAGTACTACACTACCTGTTTGTGTATAATACAATATTATGCTGTCTACTAATTATAATTAGGTACTAATTAAACCATGATTAATCTTACTTTTATTTATCTTATTTTTGAAACCCTATGGACTCTATTTGACTTTATTTGACATAATATGTATTATTATTAGATACTTGTATTATATTTTCTACTATGTAAAAATATTTAAATATAATGGATACCTTTTGTGATTGCTGATTAGGTAAATAAATCAATATAGTTTCTTGATTTAATGTAGATGTATACTAGCATACTGCATACGTAGTTGTTATGTTTGTATATTATCATGGTTCCAAAATTTGGCAGAAACAGGAATCATAATATGTTTTTGTTCTTGGTGGAAAACGGCCATGCTTTAAGTTTTTTTGATATTTTGGGATCTGGAATTCAGTAGCGACAGACTAACTTAGAAATGTATAAAATATTAAAATTTTGCATCATATATGTGTGAAATCAAGTATTAAAATAAAATCAATATAATAAATTATTATCCAATAATTCCATAGCCAGTCATGGTTATGCTAGCACCATATATTATATTTATATATATATATATCGCCCATCACTGAAACAAAATATTACTCTCGTACGTAGGACATTTTTATTATGTAGGTACCTATGGCCACTATTTATTACCCAAAAAGCCAGATAATCTAATATAGTGAGAACAATAGTAATAAAAATAAAAATAATATTATTGATTTTTCTCGAGGTACCGAATGGAAAAGCCGTTGTGGGAGATGTGTCGGCGACGGTGGTACAATATAATATACTATAGTTTTGACAAAGTCTAGACTCTGAGAGTCTGAATTATTATTATTATATTATAATAATTTACTTGTATACATAATATACATATTATAACGACGCGGCGTATAACCGCGACAGTGAGTCTGCAAAGATATGATCATTGTGTGGGGTGGGGAGGGGGGAAGAAAGAGCAGGAAAAGAGAAAAAGACTCGGCGACAGATGGGTGTTAAATGGAGCGTGTTACCACGGGCATATTAGTATATTTTATCATAATTGAAATTGATGAGTCTCCTCTATCTCAACGGAATCGCGACCAGCAATTTTACAATATCATATTTTTGGATACAATGTTCTTTTTGTTATTATTTTTTCACCTCTTGTAATGCAGTAGACAATATTATAGACCGTCGCATAGTAATAATAATAATAATAATAATATTCTTCTGTTGTATAATTACGAGAACGTGGCGGTGGCCGAGGGTGAACGCGAGTGACTGCGTAGAGATATTATTGTTATTACTTATTATTACTCGGTACCTACTTGGTTATACAAAAGTGAAACATTAAATAACGTTAAATAATGTTATTCGAACGGAACAAATATTATTATTATTACTATACCAAACTACCTGCCTACGCGTGGCATTCATTATCCTCATAATAAATTCAGGGGGAAAAAACGATAATAGTTTTTTTTTTCGCCGCGTTATGAAATTCGCGTTTATTCCTTTTATTATTATTATTATTATCATCATCGTTATTTATATTCGCTGAAAACGGCCGAACCGTTGAAACCACCACCACGTTCATACACGATTGCAGCTCGATAATAATTGTATATAATAGACATAATAATTAATAAGCCACACATCAGAATATTATTTACATATTAGGTGATGCAATACCCGGTCACGGTGTACCTACACGATAATATCGACGATATTTTAAAGGATTTTTATCTGTAGAAAACGATAATATTGTTTGAATATCATTTCAACTGGTTTTTGTATGATATTTACCTTTATTTCCTCTCGCCCTTACCAAAAATACCAAACCTTATCATTGGTCTTATCACTTCGCTTTTGAGGAAACCGAGAAACCGAGTTGACTCCCAGTCGTTTTTATCATTTTTATTTTTTAACTCGAGTAGCCTCCAGGGTTATTCGGAGGAAATTCAAATATTGCGTGTTTAATTTACTGTGGGTTTCTAAAATATAATTTACGAGTGTACTTTTTTGTATAGATAAACAAAATAATAATAGATAGATGACGTTTAAAATAATAAATATCTTTAATAAGTTTGCAAATATGCTAAACAGACTTTAAAACAAATTGTTCATTAATATAATATTATATAGACGTATATAGTTAATTAACATTGATACTGATCTAGTAAAAAAAAAATACATATATATAAATCTGTCAATATAATATACATAGTTATAATAGTTATATATATATATTGTAATTTAACAGACTAAAATTAAAAAAATGGGTAAGAAAGAAAATTAAATTCAAAGGGGCTACTGTAACGTTATATTATCTTTGTGTACATTCGTATTATTATATAGGGATTTTCTTTATGACAAAAATAACGGAAAACAAGATAATAATTAATAAATGTTCTGAAAATAATGCAATAATGATTTTTATTCTAGTTGGAGCTGGTGAGGTGTTGATAGCGGGTGTAGTACGTCCCTCTCCTCGAACCTGTCCATTATGGCTTTCAAAGGTCTATACGCACTGAATTGTTTCAATAATAATATTAAACGACAGTATTGTAGGTCACCGATACTTAATATTGAACCATTATATTTTTAGGTACGGTAAACGATTTCTTACAATCTGTCTAATTTTATTTTTTACTACGGAGAAATTGATCGAAAGATTAAAAATATCTTTAATTATTATTGACTAAAAGGACACTTATTCATTACACTCTGTATGCAAGTGACTACAAGTAAATAATAAAATAAACAACTAAAAAAATAAATAAATCAGAATCAGGAATATGAATGAATTAATAATATGAATTTTATAGAGATATTTATTGATGAATAAAAATGAAATTTAAATTTTTTTAAAGCAATTATTATTTTTATTGAAAATACAGATGCTATAATACAAAAATATTGAAGAAAAATAAAATGTCCGCGTAGAGTACAGTTTTATTAATTCCTCTTATTATGGGAATGTGTCCGAGTGTGTCCCGTTTTTTAATTTTCACCTTTTCCATAGCACGTCTGGCCCGAGTGTGGCTGTAGTCTTATCGACATATTAAATTGAATAACCAGAGTGCGTCCTCGGTTCGCAGCAAAAACTTTTAAGAGACAGAACCGTAGATCTACTATTATAGTGCAATTAATGTTCAATTATGTACGTAATTTTTACAACAACGACTGGTGGCGATAGTGGGGAAACCGCATTTTACTTTAACTTTGATAATAACTGAACACGACTACGACTCATTTACGGTGAATAAATGCTAAGTAGGAACTGATGCGCAAATTTGTGCAATAATAGACAAATAATTAGGTACTGGTGTTTTTAATTTTCAAAATTTTTAAATAATGTTTAATTTTATTTATAGATAGGAACAAAAAAAAAAATAATACAAAAATTAGTACACCACCCACGCTTAAAATGTGTAAAAATGGGTAAAGCCAGAATAATAAAATAAAATAATAATAATAACTAAATATTTTTTGGGGTGCAGGCCAGTTAAATTTTTGGTGATGCACATAAGGTAACTAAATGGACTGGGACGCATTCAGACTACATCAAAAATATGATCGTATATATTCTTGGGACGCACTATCGGATGATGCCTTATTCCGGATGCACTCGGGACATTAAATAAGGGTAATTTCACGACGCACTCGGGAAACTCCCTAGCTTATTCCGCATCTTCGGTCGGTGCGATAAGAAATTCACCAAATTATAAATAGAGAAAATCTGCAAACATGGTCGTAAACATAAAAGTCAACAATATTATCGTTTTTATCATTATTTGAGATAATAATGAATAATTATATATTAATATTATTATATTCTATTGTATTTATTCCCGTTAAACTATATTTTAGTTTATCTTATTTCATTTTATTTTACCACGTTTAAATTGTAAACTTAAATGTAATATTTTTAATTTTTATGACTGGTGTATGTGGTTGACATGAATAAAAAAATAATAATATAATAATTTAGTACTGTGCCGACGCGAGTTTTTTGTTACTGTATTTATACAAAAATATAATAATTTTAATAATTTACACCAATGAATTTATATAATATTATGTATTATGTAAAATTATTTGGGGGCCATGTTCATTTAACCCCCCTCACTCGTAGATTCATGGTGTGTAAATTCGACCAGGCTTTAATAACTCTAAGTGCGCCAACACTGGTGAGATAATATTATAAATTTGTTTGCTCGCGTGGTGGAGGACCATACGCTAACAGTTAGATTTGGTGACGGGTTATCATGCCATTCATCGATAAATTATCATTGTGAATCTTACTCGGACGAGTCCGATATTTTTGTACAATATTGTATCTGCATCCGTATTATAGCTGTAACACTACCTGCGCGATGGTTTTTGTTTTGGCTAGTCCGACACATGATAATATTGTTACGACCGAAATATCGCGCAACCTTCAGTCCACAGCACGTGCAATCGGTTTACATAAATACATATATAGTTTACATAGGTACATTTTATGCGGTAAAACAAAAAGATTATTCAAACAAACGACCGGTGCTGTTTATCGTATTCGCTCGTACGCGCCTCTTCGAATTTTGCATTTGACCGCATGGGGTTCCGTTCGATACCAAACTGACATTTGATTAAAAAAAAAAGGAAAAATAACCATAACAACGAATAACGAATACTTTTTGTGTTTTTATCCTACAGATTTTTTTCTCCTATTGTTGAGTTTTTACTGTTTACATTTGTTTGTTGTTTTATGATAGACGCATAATATATATCGTGCGCAACAATTACCTATGTTCATGCTTGTGCAGTCATTAGAATTACACAATTCCGAATATTATATATTATTATGGGTATACATTATTGTTGTACGAAATATAGGACCATGGTCCATATTGTTATTAATCGTGTTGGTTTTATGTTTATGGTTTAATGATAATCATATAGTACCTACCTATAGCTTACAATTATTATTAATACCTTGTATAAATAAACCTACCTTGTATAATATTCTAGTAACTATTATAAGTACGTGTGTTTTTGAAAGTTATTCAAATCGATTTCAAATACTTCTTACTTTTATTTGTGTTCCCTCTTTTTAACTCGCCCATAATTTATAAAAATAATAATTCACACATTTAAATATTATATAATATATATGTTTGTGAGAAGGGAGAAGCAATTAAAATAAAGTAGGAATGAACTACTCTGGTAGTTCTATTATACAGTTAACCTTCCTGAATATAAAATAATTTAAAACTAATATTTATAAACTAACTTGATTTTAATTGAATAATTGATTATATAAATCGATTTTATTATAATAGTTATAAATTAAATAATAATTAAAAAAACAAAAAGAATTTATATAATTGTCATTTCACATTAAACATGTAATTACAACTATCGCTAACAGAACTTAATATTGTATACTTTTTTTAATTTGGAAGGAATGACGTTGACTTAAATGATTCGTTTGAATTTATTTCTCTCTGGAAAATTCTTTTAATTTTCCACTACCGATGCTGAATGCTTAGTATTTTATTTTATTACAATGCAAATACTTTGTTACCTGTTACTACTGCTGTCAATGGTATTGTGGTAAAAGTATTTTGCAGTAATAATAATTTAAATACAACATTTCTAAGTTGATCAATATAATAATATTATGACAAAGTTGGCCAAAAAATTGACCAACTCATCATATAAATAATTTCAGTAACACCAAAATATTGTTATTAATAAAAACTAATATTATCCAGACTAATAATGCTTAAACAAATGACGACGTTCTATCTATGTGTGGTGTATATAATAAACGTATTATAATATACGCACTCCGTTAAAAGTAGCATAATATGTATCTGGCAGCTCCCACATGTACAGTTTTAATGTAATTATTTAATTAATCTCACCTATAATAACATTATGTCTATTATAAAAGTAGTATAGGTACTCATTGTACGATGATAATTACATAATAAGCGATTAGCATATTATTATTCATTATTCTCTATTGATTTTGTGATCATCGCCGGAAAATGCACACGGAACACCGCACAACCGCTATGAACAACAGTCGAACATTTTCTACTGTATTTACAATAATAATTATTGAACAAACAAAAGAATAATTAAAAACCCAGGGATACAATTATTTAAGTACAACTATAATAATAATTTATCGAAACTGTACAGTGCGTAGTACGCTATAATATTATAATAACATAAAATAAAATAAAAGTTAGGCCGCCCAGATATAAACAAATGAATTTGCGGAGGCATGTGCATTATATAACATTATTTAAACTCGGCTACCTCGGGACTTGCATCGGCGGGGATGCAGGGTCACGTACGTTACGTGACACTGTGTTGAAATGTGTGTTTATTTTATATACACAAATACACTGCATACAGTATACGATGTATATAATATAAAGTGTGTAATACTGTAATAGTGTAATGTATAGAGGTACACCAGGAATCGAAAATCAATGAATAGGTGAATTTTTCAGTCCGTCAGAAATGAATGTATGAAACCTCATTTAATTCAGCATCAAAAATAATAATTAATAAATTTTTAATCTGCGGGCCAGATACAGTTTGTCCATAGGCCGCCGTTTTGTAACCCTGTGTATATATATATATATATATTATAAGTATACTTTACAAGGTGACACAATAGTGTTTACATTATCATAACTTCGAAAAGTTTACACTTTTTTAACATATATTTTTACATATTTTTTGTTATTGTTTTGTAAGTTTTTAATTTTTTGAGTGATAACATAATTTTAATTTCACATAACAAAGCAGGATATTTTTTGAGTATTTCGATATGTAAAATGGAATTTGTAACAAGTGGTGAATTAGTCCGAGCAGCATAAGTCTTTAAAGTTTAGATGAGCGGAGTAGAGTGACACAGGAAGTTATATCTCCCAACATTTTAGGCTACTGCTCTGTTCATACAAAACTAAAACTCTTATCAAATTATACATAGTTAACTATATTTTGAAAAAATGATGACGATAAAAAATTGTAAAAACATATTTTTTTTCTCATAAATATTGATTTTTAATGGCATAAAATAATGTCAAAATAATATTAAAAAAAGTTCTCGAAATAATGATTATACACTTCATTTAAATGGATCACGCTGTCCATATCATATAAATTTACAGAAATAGCCGATGGATTTAATTAACAAACTGCGTACGTAATAACATTTATTACTATCGATTTTTCTAATTTAGATATTATATAGTTATTACTTATTGCACATTTAGTCAATTACATCAATCGTCAGCTATTTCTAGTTGAACCCTATATGTATATATATGTTTGTGTATGTGTGCGTAAGTGTGTGTGTGTGGGAGAGGGGAGAGTACGTACGAGTTTGTAGAGCTGTGAGGACGTTGTCGTTTCGAGCGCGCAGTCGAAAAGTATACCAAAACTTCCAGGGCTCGAAAAGTTTGTTATTATCATTGTACCAGGTTTCATTAGTGTTTGGCGGTCGTCGTCATCGTTTGAGGAGGAGGAGGAGAAGGTGCTGGTGAAGAAAGGGTGGAAAAACTGTTGGGATTGTATGGCGTGGGTATGGACCGCCTGAACTCTGCTTCGGGTCCCCAGAAATATACGACGTAATAGCCCGGTCGAGTGTAATTCGAGAGCCACGTCCTTTATTGCCGTCATCATTGTCACGTTTGTCGACTTAAGTTTTTCATATATATATACGTATTCACACACACACACACAGAAATACGCGCGCACATGCTCACCAAGTCTCGTGCAGAGGGGTGGGAAAAATTACAAAGTTTCGGTCAGGAGTAGAAGCAGCAGCTACTAGTGTCGTATTGTAGTATAGAGTAATCTTTTGCCGTCAAAAACCACTTTGGTGAGGTTTTTTTGTTTTCTTTATTTTCTTTATTTCCTCCCCCTTCCCTCTCCCCCCCCTATCCCGATGACCCTCGAAGTGTGACATAATGTTATATATGTGTCGGTACAGTCGTACGCACATTGTTGACGGAACGAAAACTTTCCGCCACTCCGTCCGGCTTATGGCCGATCGCTTTTCGACCATTTATTTACACACCGTGTTCAGTTACCCTTACATTTATAAATTATTTTATTCGCAAACAATTTATTGTTCCGTTTGACGAACTACGTCCGGTCCGCTCCTCTGCAGTTTATTATAAATGGTCACGTATTGCAAAATGTGAAGGGTAAAAACATTTAACGAAACATGTGATTAGTGGGGGTTTTTTTTTTTTTTGGAACGTCTCGATGTAGCACGCATAAATTATGTTAGGTACTATGTTAATGATGTCATGCACCTATATACAATTAACATCCTTACCACAATTCAACAACGTTTGTAACATTAAATCTGAGTCTGGTAAATTTTTATTCACTTATCATCACTACAACAACATCATCGCAATTATGCAGGACACGCCTCCGTTCGGGTGTATCGCGCAGACTACGTTGCGTTGCTTTGAAAAGAAAATCCTCGCTGTCGTTTTCCAAGCATCTGTAACAGAATTATGGCATAAATAATTTATATTTATTGTTATGAAAAAAAATCACTTTTGATAATATTCGTTCATTTACAAATAAATCCTTGAATCATAATTTAGACGGTGCGACGTATTATAGTATAATATTCTGTAGCACAACGGACAATTTGACAAAGGTTATCAAACAATTCAATAATCATAGTCTCTACAAAATATGTTCATTCAAATCATTCAAAATGTATTTATTATTATTCATGTCTGATAGTCTGGTAATACATTGTTATCTCTATATATTATATAAAATACATACAATGTTTGCGACTGACTGATTATCCTTTATGTATTCCTAAACCGTTCATACAATTGTGATGAAATTTGGTACAGACATAGATTAGACCTCGGGGATGATGATAAGCTACAATTCGCGGAAAAAGGTAAACAAGAGGTCCAACCCGGGGATGTTCTCAAACAGGGATTTTGAGATTATTATTATTATTATTATTTTTGTTTATAAATGGTTGCAATTGGTTTAATAAAAATCATTATTATTATTATTAATGCGATATGTCTATGTATTTTAGTACAGACTGTATTGAGTTCGAACCACGGTTTCAGTGCACCAATTTTTTGATACTTTAGAGTTAAATTATAGTATTATACTATTATACACTTACGTAAGCACCACGGGGGGTCCACGATCTACCACAAGCAGATTGTCTATACCTGAGAATATACTGTTCGCGTAATCACAAAAACCTAACAATAGCAACGCATATATTATAGTATGTGATATTTGAAAATTTTGAAAACGATTATGAGTTGCAGCGCTTACAAGATTATACGAGTTACAGATCGGTACAGGTGTGAACCTTTACGTAAGCAGCTTTATACCGTATTGTTATAGCTTATCCTTATAACACGTATTTAATTAGATAACATTTCAACGACGCTTTTTGTTGCCATTGCGTGGCATATCCGCAATACTGATACATTGGCCACGTAATACTCCTAGAAGTGCGGACGGGCCGTTTGAAAAAGTTTTCGATTTAATAGTTATAAAACTTTCTTCGTGCTTCCGCAAACCAGCCGTTTTAGAGACAGGTTTTGGAAAAAAACGAAAAAGAAAAGGAAATCTGAATCGATGACCACCGTTAATCATTATTATTACTGCAGTATGAAGTGAATTTTTATTTCACCCCACAGACTTCGGCAATTAAATCGCAGGACGTGCGCGATACAATATAACATTATTGTGGGCAATAAATTATCGAATGGCAAACGTATGTGACAACAATGCGTTCACCAATGAATTATTATGATCACCCTTTATGTATAATATAATATTAAACATACGGTTATTCGACTTCCGCAGAACTTTTCTGCGGGAAAAATCGTTTTAGCGATTCAATATAATATATTATAATACCTATAAAGTATGTGGACGAGATAAACGAAAAATAAGGTGAGTTTGATATAATATATTACAGTAGTACTCCAATAGGTTGTATATGTATATAGTAAAGACATATAGTGTGTTTAATAAATAACTCAGTTTTTAAAATGAGCATTATTTTTTTGTTCCTATAGGTTGACGGCATTATTCTTAAAATGTATATTATTTTATCTATTGTTCTCAAGATAATACAATTACGTTGTATGTATGGTTTTCTGTATTCCGTTTGGTCAATTTGCGTTCACTTACATTAATGGTATGTAATTAAATATTTATTATACATAAATCAGTTTAATTCTCGTCAACTCCAGCAACGTTCGCAACTCGATTTTATGTAAATGAGGGTATCCACTATTATACAGGTAATACGTCTATATACATTGCACAAAACGACGTCACAAGCATAAATGACTTCACACGGATATATGGTGAAAATGACCCATGGGTCCAGGGAAAATCACCCCTTTTTACTCTTTTTTTCGTCAACCAAAAGTATACGTTCACATGTGTTATGACATCGCAAATGGATCAAAGTTAATGAATTCGCAAATTTTCCTAAAAGCTTTTCCGTGTTGTTTATACCTAAATCCAAAGACCCGCAAATACCAACGAACGTAGTATGTACCAATCACGTGTGTATACAGGTATACTGATGTAGATAAGCGGTTTTTATCGCGATCAAAATTGCCTGTTATCCATATTTATTATTATACTCGTGTTGTTGCGTACAGACAGACGAAACGTTTTCGAACACTTGATATTAACATTGTGCGCATGTGCACGGGCCTAATGAAAATTTAATTTATGAGTGTTTAATAATATAAAATATTTCCATAATTAATAATTAATATTGCACCGATGTGAGTGCAAAATTACTGAATTGAATTTTATATTTACAAGAAGTACATCTATCTATAACTCGCCAATGTATAACAATTAAGCATAAACACGATATATAGGTATAACCGATATTTAGAATTAATTTTATTACACAAAGCTCGGCTTGTGCCAAGTTTGTTGACGCGTTGAAAATGTTATGTGATCAATAATATTTACGTATAAAATTACAATAAATCTTGTGAAATAGTCCATTGGGAACCTTCAAAACTTAAACTTGTATATAATATACTCTCACCTTTTAATAGTCTGACAATTATTACTTTGAAACTACTAACTTTAAATTACCTATAGTTCATTTTAATACAATAATAATATAATAGTATATCATATACAGAGTATATTGTCCTAAAATTTTAATTAGTTATTCAATAGTTTACATTATGTACCCCAAATTAACGGATTAATTAGATTTTTGAATTTAAGACAAACAACTTTTGAATGGGTCTCGATCTCGAATCTATACATTTTAACCTTATGACATTAATTCCGGGTTCTACGAACAATCACTAGATATTTGGTGAATCAATAATGAGCTAATCGTCCTTTAAACATCATGGTTTTGTGGACCACGATTGGTCCATTACATATTATTATTGAACCATTAAATTAATTAATTTGTCATGCAATCCAAGATAGGAAATTTTACATCGACTTGTCTTGGGGTCTTTTTCACTTAGTGCACGTCTTGATATACCTACCTTTATTTTATAAATGTAGGTACATTTTATATTGGTAAACCAGTAAGTAAATCACCTAGTGAATTGATTGAAATAAAAAAAAATTCAATAAATTCTAAGGGTCTTTTGAGGTATTAAAAATATGTGTTAGTCCATTATAATTCAATTTGGTAAATCAATATATAGATTTTCTAGATTTCTTCTTAATTTCATACTGAAAATAATCATACTCTCCATGGTTATTAAATATTTTAACCTACTGATTAATTACAAAATTGAGTAACAAACAAATGTTTTTTTATTGTCTATGTGATGTCAAATACAGATAGTTACTAAATAATATCCAATTAATTTAGTTAATTTTAATAAATTAGTAATTACTGTTAAGAAAATTAATAACTAACAGCAGTACTATAAAATGTATATTTTAGCAAAACCGAATATAATTTAACTTTTATTAAATTTTAGTAAATATTTTATTCAAAACATTAAAACAGTACCTATACTTGACATTTTAAATAACCTGAAAGGTTTTGATGATAGTTTTGAACACCTAAGATGATTTATTATTTATTATTACTATACAATATTATTTTTTTTGTTGGTATGTGTATATATAAAAAAGAACTTCAAAATAAAAAAATTAAAACCCAACTAATTACTATAACATACTATAAATGTTTTCATATTAATTAATAAGCCTTTAAAAGTCTAACGTGTCTCAAAGTGAAAAGTATATTAATAAAACATGAATATATGTATGTATGTGTTTTAAAATTAAATAAACAATTATATGCGCCTGTGTATGGTTATATGTTAAATATATATTCTGCCAAAATCACGCGTACAGATGTTTTATTTTTTAATCATTTTGCAATCATGATTTAATTAATTTATTAAATACAAGTTGGACCAAAGTGTATAAAGCGTTGTTACCTCGATATATTTACACATAGAGTATTCAAATGTATGGTAAGTTTATCCTTAAAAAATTGTTTTGTGTCAAGTTTTAAAATTATGCATGATATACAAGAAAATCTATACGCAAAATCATCCGCACATTATATCAGCGAAAACAAATATTTAAATGTCTTACACTTGAAACCAAATATAAATCAACTGCGTACGGTAAACACTACATGGCACTTATGTTATACGTGTGATTAGGTACACGCCAACAACACGAACTGTAATTTAAAAAAACAAAAACAACTTTACAAGATGATACATCGTGCGTACTATTCTAAATAAAATAATACGAAGGTTTTTTTTATTATTTTTGTGTGATTCCATTAGAAACATCTAAATGGAAGACATTTTACACTCCGTTTCGCCCAGACCAATATAATTTTAGAAAACTTACGAAAATAAAACTGTTGTTGTTAATATCGTTAGAACCCATTGTTCCTACTGAGTTCGTTCGGTTGAATAAAATGCTTTACAGTCATGTCTCATTTTTGTCTTATGTGATCAAATGATTATCACAAGTCGCTCTCGTAATGTAAGTGGGGGTCTACTCATCATTTTATTTTATTTTTAAAGTGCAAAATTTAATTTTCATTTATTATATACAAAAGTTAGGTGATATAAAATCAAACATCACTGTTAAAGACTTAATTTAAAATAATTACAATTAATGAGGACTTGAAAATTTGAAATTTAATTCAAAAATCCTAATCGGATTACATCAAAAACTAAGCAAATCAAAATACATATCATTGTAAATATGAAAAATAGCAAAAATAAATTATATGCCAACGATGTTAAACGTGTGTTTTAGATAGCCACCATTTATAATTATTATGGTTAGTTAAATACATATATTTTGTTTTTAATATCACAGTCGAATAATTAAGTATATTTTTTTTTTATTAATTAACCCCCGGTAACTTAGGCCATTGAGTAATTTTTAACTGTGGGGGAGGGTACTGTAGGTTCAAACACGCGTGTTTGTTAGTTTGGCAGATTTTTTAGTGGGCACCCGTAGGTATCTGCCATGTCCGGGTGGGAGATGGCAGCACTTCTCTTCGGACACCGTGATTTGTCCAAAGAAAAATGCCTCCCGCAGCCGAAGTTTGAACCGGCGTTGGTGTAAATATTTTTTAAGCGTCTTTATAGTTACGTTAATGTTTAAGTCCAGACAGAAAGCAATTGGTGTATAAGCCTATGATCAGTGTTGAGAATTATTATATAATATGGTAATATGGTAATATTATGTACTAATTAGATAATGTTCTGATAGAACAGTTTTAGTAAAAATAAAATTAATATGATTAAAATAAAATGTTTCTAGATAAGATTATCTTTTTTTCTTTTTGTGGCATCGACGACGCCGCTGGAACTGCTTAAGCATTACATCGACAGCGCCACCATCGTTTATTAATTTTAAATTAATACATTACACTTAGCTAATAATAATAATAATAAAAATTACTTAACAAGACTAAATATTTTAATTTACAACTTTACGAGTATACATTTTTTAGCAACAAATTAGTTTTTGTACACTCCGGGTGCCAAGGATTACTTTCCGTAGCGATTGCTAGTATATATAATAATAGTAATTGCAGTGTATAAAAAAACCACAATAATTTATAAATATTTATATCATTGCTCCATTTAGTACGTTATATGTATGGTGAGGTTAAAACTGGTTGAAACGGTTTGAAATCCATGGATGCTCGGTTCTTAGTTCTTACAGATAGTTAAATTATATTATTTATCTTTGGAAATTTTTGTATCCGTAGATTTAAAACCGTTTTAATACCATTATAATTTATGTATATTTAATATTTATGTATCACTTATTTCGTTGTTAATACGTTAAACGCTGCCCGTAACGTGTCATACTTATTTTTTATGAAAAAATTGGTATTTCATTAAAATATAAGTAATCATAGTAATAAGAATATGATCGATTGTGAAAAGACTTATAGTTTCAACGTGTGTAAAAGTGTAATAAAAGTCGTAAGGAAAAAATCAAATAAAAATGTACTTCAATGTTTTACTATTGTATCATATAGTATTTCAATAGTTATATAGAAGTTACTAAGAAGTAGAAATTCACTGTCAAAGTAAATGTCACCAGTAATTAAAAACGGCTCTGGTTGAAATTTAAATGTGTGCAAATTCAGCAGTGATCATCGAATTACGTTACGTTAAATTTCAGTTACACTCTAGATACCTTTTCCGCTTGTCATTTTTGGAAATTACAGTTCGGTCGATGTTGTGGTACCTATCAAAAACGAACATTGATCACTCTATTTTACCACAATATCACGTATCTTACTAGTCGTATTAGGATTACGATTATGTCACTCGAACACGTAACTACGCAATAGATGGAGTGAATAAATATGTAGGCAAAGCATTGAGTTTATATTACATTACATCACTCGTGTATGCTATTAAATAACGTACGTCATTATGACAAAATAGGAACACAATAGCCATTTAAATTTTCAGTAATATTGAGTGATTCACGTTAAAATAATCACCGGAAATTAGTATAATTTAGTACCGTGCTATTAGTATGATTTATGTATTTACCACAGTTTTATATACTAAAGCTATCGTGGACTTTGTCGAAAACCGTTATAATGTGCTTTAAATATTTCTAATAAAAGTCTTAAAGACTTTTAAACTTTAAAATGACTTTGCGTGATAAATTAGTTTACTTTAAAAAAAAAACGAACGGTTAATGAATAATATTCAGAATTATTTTTATAATATTCATAAGTATAATGCTATTTTATGTAGTTGATTTTTTCTAAAAGTGGAACTTGAGAAATGTTTTACAAAATATGTTAAAAAATGAATAATTATATCATCAACCAAATTAATATTGTAGATTCTTAGAAGAGTGATCAAAGTATCATTGATAATTAATTTCAATTTAATATGACTGCTAAAAATACACCTTTCACGGATATTATAATATGACCAATCGATGTTATGTAATTATCTCACGTTTTAATAAAAGTTATCTAAACTGCGTGCTAATTATTTTTTTTAAAGGACATTTATATTTAAAAGGATTTAAGCTGTTTCATTTTTTATTACTTCTTGATGACATTGCCATAATGTAATTTATTTATTAGTAAATTAACTTCAGATAAAATCGTTTTGAAATTTGCACATAATTTATCAACACTTTTAAAATATTATGTAAAATGACAACAGGGGTGTAGATTTTAAATACTCCATAAATCTTAATTATTAACTACCGACACAGTTTTTTTCCACACGTGCTATATAATATGATGGATTTAAAATCTAAATTATGTGTAAGTAAGTAGGTGTATTATCTCAACAAATTAAAATTTTTTTTTTTTTTTAATAATAATATATATGTTATATAAGCCTAATATTATTTTTCTTATTTTTCATATTTATCATATTTATCATAGCCCTATAAATAAACTATTATACGTAATATGTATGTTATATGTATGTTATATATAAGCGCATAATGACCTTCCAGAAAATTATAATCAAGTTTAAAAAAAATAACAAATTAAAGAATGATTTAAAAAAACTCAGTTAAATCAAGTCACTATAATATGCTATAGTATAAACTATAAATATATAATAGTTGTATGTGTCGGGAGTACCTCGTTATGGAATAGGTTACTATAATGGATGATTTAAATTTGAATTAAATGATAAATCTTTGAACACAATGGAAAACGCTACTGAACGGAGACGGACTGTCAGTCAATCTTTCTGAGGATATTTGACTATACATTTCTATTGATATTAGTAAATTTATTTTTCTGTTGATGATATATATATTACTAGTTGATCCCGCGCACTTCGTTTCCAGTAAAAAATGACAACTCTGAAAAAAATTGTGTTTGTTCAATTCATATGTGTCCAACTCGCAGCAGTTAGTGCAACTCATCCAACCTGGTGACAATATGCTACAGCATATCAAGTACCTATACATATTATATATACACAGTATACATATATATATTATATACATGCCGATGGTATATAATTGAATAATTATTATAATATTATATTTCATAAAACGTTACTTGTTGGTGTTTAAAAATCATAAATCAATTAAAAATAATTAAAATTGTTATTTTTCGTTTAAATAGTTTCTTAATTTTTTTAAATAACTGACTCAATATCGTCGAATGCCTTCAAATACAATAATTGTATACAATAATATTATGTTGAATTTTGATACTTTTAGAATTTTGTGAATAAGAATTATTTATGAGGAATCTTGTTTGACCAGCATCAATGTTTGTATCAACATTTATAAAAATTAAAATTAAAATGCCTAATAGCATATACCAATGTTTAATATTTTTAAAATTCCATTGTGTTTAGAAAATCATGGTGGGATGTTTCAAGTTTTTGTAATTAAATATTCTTTGAATATTAAAACAAAATATCAAAATTGTTAGATAAAAATCGTTATTTTATGAGTGAATATCTAATTTTGTCATAATTTGAACTTCAAACGCTCATAAAAAATTAATGTTGTTTTACGCTAATTTTTGTTTTAAAATGTTTAGTACAAATAACTTATGGAACAATTTTGTATTACATTTTCAAGCTTTGGTTATTTTAATTTCTATTAGAAAAATGTATGAGGAATCTTGCTGTATATTTAATTTTTTACGCTTTTTGCTTAATAATAATATTTACAACCTTTCGTTGATCCTGAAAAAAATATCAATTCAAAAGATTTCATATTTTCACGACTGAATCGTAAGATAATATACATTTTTTCTTCGATTAAATACTACAGTATATACTATACTATATATAGTTTTGTAAATAACCAACCACTGGTTTTTCTACTTTGTCATTTAGTCGAATATGCACAGTTTATTTTGTTTAATATAAAATTTAAAAAAAAAGTCTTATTAGCAATATGAATAACTCTTTATTTCGGTGTTTTAAAAACGCAATACTATTATGTTTGCTACATTCAGTGAATTTCACTCTGATATGGTTAACTTCGTCTCGGATCAGAATCCAGAATCAGGACCCAGACTTAAAATAAAATTTTATAGTTTTGTACGATTAAGCAACAGGGCTTAAACTGCCATTTTAACGGTTTTGGCCCTGATTTTGTGAACGGGTTTTTAATTTTTTTCCTAGCCTAAAGGTATTAACTTATTATTCATTTATTTATTACATAGTTTTATCGTTCCGTTCCATAATAATCCCAATATAAATTGCAATATCCCGTATTTTTATCCTGTTTTACCTTTTTTCATTTTAAATATACATTTTACTATTTTTAATTATTCATGATCAAGCAATTTTTGAGGGCATAGGCGGTAGATATATGCATACGTTTTAAGTCATCTCACCAAGTCTCGTAATTACAAAGAAATCGTGCAAATAATATCATGCCGTTGTACAATTGATAATGCGAAATAGGTATAATAAGTTGTATTCTTTCGATTTAAATAGAAACATTAACTAAAATTATGGATGTTTGTGACGTCAAGAAAAATGTTTAGGTGTCACTAGGTGGTCTTACATTTATGTCAGATTGATGTGGAGGATTTATTTGAAATTCTGAAGACATGTTATTGTTTTTTTTTATTTAAATGACTAGGCTTATTATTATTTTACTTGTCTTAATCCGTTATCATATCGTTGGTATTTATTATTATTTATAAAAAATCGGTGATAATCCTTTTTGAGCTTCACTGTGTCTGGGACGAACCACAGCATTATCGGTCAACACTGTGTCTTACTAGGAAAGATTTCACCAACTCGTGTTGTAACTACTCCGCTGCTATAAGTAAAAAAATCTATTGGGGTATAGACTCGGTCATAAACCACCGGTTGATGCTTCAGTGGTTGATCGTACTGACGTTTCATTTCTCTTTCTATTTGGAGTGTCCAGATTCAAATGTCCAGTTTCTTTTGTAGTTTTCACTTACATAAGTGATACATACTTAAATATTCATGTTCCAACCACAAACACCTTAAAACAAAATACTCTAAGTTTTCCTCTTATCGTTTTCTTTCCAGAAACCCTATTCAGTATTCACCAATTAAAACTCTAACAATATATATAATCATTTACTGAGTAGGTTCCTACTTATGTATGTATAGTTCTGTTTAATATGACATAAATAATCGACAAAGGTCCAATTTCAGTATTGCGTCGACGGAAGAAAACTTTAGCTGTTATTATTATCAAGCCACTAAAGGCTCATATTTCATTTTATATTCATTGTGACAACTGACAAGTGCTGCCAGAGGCAAAACTACTTTTGTACTAATATTTATTATTATAATTATTGTAATGCCAGTCACTGGACATATTTTTTTAATTTCTATTTCATAGGCAAAGTTTTGTTATTTACATCTTATGACCATAATATTATTGCAGCGTTGGATATTTGAATACAATTTATTGTACTCGTATACAACGAGATTGTATTATTGTTGAATAATTTGACGCTAACATCGATAATTATAAAGAAATTTAAATTGAGTATTTTATTTTAAACTACATTTGCGCAAAGGTGTGGGTACTTAATATAATATTCATCTTGTAGGAATAGCCGTCGCGTGCGTGAACATTCAGCGCCTATTTATACAAAAACTTCACGAGCCACACAATGAAGTTCGGTGTGATGCGTTTTGCAAAACAAATGAACCAATATAAGATACTCTATAGGCATAATGTATAAGTTTGTCGACAGTTATCGTTTGTATTTGACTTGGGAAGCGTGCTTCTACTGACGTTGTAAGTTCGTTTTCAACTGTGTAATGCCGTAGCCAGAATTATGGAATAGGTATAGGTGGTTAAACGACCTCCTCTAGGGTACACCACTGCAAATGTATTCCAATGATATATAATATTTAATAATAATGTTTCACAAAACTTTTTTCAAAATACACAATTTATCTAAAACGTTATAAATTTATAGTTGTTTGTTTGGTATTCTTTTTTTTTATATAGTGTGCGGTGAGATCCAAGGCCTTGATCTATGAATTTGAGTCCTAAAAGTTTGCACTTTATGGCGCTAACCGTACGGTATTTACGTATTATCCAGACTACCTGAATTGATATGTATTGACCTCCCAGTTTTAAGTTGTTTTTGATTTAACATTTTCTAAGGATACAAACTATAGGTAAATAAAATAAGATCGATGCAAACAAAATGTATTTTTTTTTGTCGAACAATTTGATGAAAAAATTATGAATACAAACACAACTATAATGAAACAATAAGAACATAAAACTAGTGATACAATATTAATACATTATTAATATTGTGGAAATTTCTATCAGTGGGGGTTTTATAGTTATTGGATATTTATATTTAATATATTTATGTGTAAAGAGATATTTATTAATTTAGTTGTATACTATAGTTTATATTTTCTTATCATAAGCTGCTAATTGTAGTTTGATTAGTAATTTAATTGGAGGATTATAGTTCTAATTTCATCTGATGCATATGATGAAAAATTAATGGTGTTAAAGGGAAAATGTAGATAAAATATGCGATTTTGAGCAAATTAAATGGAAAGAAGAGAGAGAAAAAAAATTAGAAACCAAATCCGTTAGTATAATATATCTCACTTATAAATAAATATACTTTTCGTATAAAATTTAAATTCTCTCCCTGATTTTTTTTACTGAAAGCAGTAGGGGCTTCAAAAACACATAACAATATTATATGCTATATGGTATTATAGTAGTCCAGAAAATTCTAAATTAATGAGGTCTATATGGACAATGCTTAATTGTATATCGCACTTAAACTATATCGGAAGTCTATTATACTGCTATGAAGTTATTGAGATCGGTTCCGACTGCAGGTATTAATATGCGTGCTAACCATTATTTACAATTATCGTTTATTTTTTTTTCAAGTTACATTATTTTCAGTGACAATAACTCAGAGACAACGTCGTCAAAAAAGGCTTCTAAATTATTCTCCTATTGACGTCGGGTGGTTGTTGAGAATTTCGCGAACCGAAGCATATTCCGGACAAACCGTGATATAAATTATGTGTTTAAATTGGCCGCAGATATTCTCCATGGAAGTCATAAGTTGGTCTTACGTTATTTCTATATACGTCCAAAATCGATTATAAATCGTCGCATTCGGGTAACGATTCCGAGCAGAGTTCCCGGCTTAGTCCCTAGGACGAGGAACAAATAAAATGGTTGCGCGCACCGTAAATTTCACCGTTTTTCAATCGCATTCTTTTTTATACATTCAACCATCGGGAAAACTAAAAAACGACCTATCCCGATCCAAACCACTATATACGATATACCCGTTCAATATAATATTATAATATACTACCGTTTTCATTTGCCATTCCGCAATTTACTGTATTATTATTAAACGACAAAAATCGGATCGCATAAATGTGTTGTTATTATTACGTAAAAACATTCCAGAAAAATATTACTCGCTGTATGTTTTGAAAGTGAGTGAGTGAGTGAGTGAGTGAGTGAGAGAGAGAAATAGAACACTCTGTCACAATAATGATTATTACGAGTATTTACGACGGTTAAGTCACGGTCGGTGTTAAAAGCTGTGTGAATTCAAAGGCTAAAACAATTTCTCACGTGGAAATCATTTTGATATTTATCTGTACAACAACCCATGTATGTGACCACGCGTGATCGTTTATTTTTTTACGACCAGTGGGCCTTGGCGTTAAAGGCCAATGGGATTTAAAATGTTTTACCGTTGGTTTTATAAGAATAAATAACTTAATAATAAATAAAGACATAATAATAAAAAAAACAAACATTTTTTTATTTTTTATTTAGGAGGACGTCGTACCTGCTGTGTTGTCTCCGTCTTCACACGTACGACATAGACAATTTTAGTTCACCATTGTCAATAGTGGGCTATTAGTTTTGATATTTGAGTGAATTCTATACTAATAAACTTATAGGTAAGAACATATTATCAGTTTTCTCACTTAGGTTATTTACGATATTTTAATTTTTAAGTAAGTTATGAGTATGTGAAATATTAATATTCAAAAATGCTCATAACCAACTTAAAAATTAAAATATCGTGAAAAACCTACGTGAGAACACAGGTAATGTTTTTACCTAAAATTTTATATATAGTTGTAGAATTTGCTCCAATATCAAAACTAACTGCACACTATTCAAACTGGTGAACGAAATGTTTTATGTCGTATGCGTGACGTTGAAGTTGGTTTTGATCGAATCGGGGTTCATTGATTCAATCAGATAATTATATATCTGCATTTTATACTATGGTTTTTTGCTCGTCAAGTGTTTTACAAAATTGGATATTTTTACGAAAAATAACGATTTTAGTTATTTTGTTGTAATTTAAAAGTACATAATTCTTAGGCACTTGAAAATTTTTCCACTATATGCATATTATTATTATTTACTATATAAAATGAAATTTGATTATGAATATAATAATATGTGATCATCGTAAACACGATTTAATTTCAAATAGCTATTGATTACATCAGTTTACATTAATATTAATTCATCAGTTAGGTTGGTTGCAATCTTGCAACTAGTTTAGCGCACGATTGAAAAAGCATGAATATGATGCATGAAATTAAAAAAGGCAAAACGGGAAACCCCTTTTATTCTTCTACATCGTACACAAAAAGTTAGCGGTAGAGATATAATATTTTGTGATCATTTGAAAAGAACACAACAATTTGGTATATATTATTAAAGTACAGGGTGTATCAAAAGTCTTCATCCGATTTCAAAAATGTTTATTTATTTAAAAAATGAAGTTATGAGGGTGAAATAAAGTAAAATATATTCTTAAAATAGGTAAATTTTATTAATTAGGCAAGCATAGGTCGCTAACTTGCAATTAACCGTTACTGAACTATATCAGTTCGTAATCGGATGAAGACTTTTGAAACACCCTGTTCATAATATACATGATATTACGTTTAAAAAACACGTAATTTATATTTATCGTTATGATAAGGTCAGTTGTTACCACAAGGTCATCCAGTATCCATGGTCGTCCACCAGACGCTCGGGAACCATATCTGTTCTAGGACCAAGGACCAGACGACGTCGTAGTACTACTGGCAGAGGATATCTCCAACTGGGTCCTATACCGTTCAATTGAGAAAATTATACGCCCCCCATATCTGTCTCATAACAGCGTGACGCCCTCTTTTTATTTGTATACTTAAAATTTAAATGAGCATAGTGCCTTCTCTAATTTGGCCATCTATTTATATGCTTCATTTCAATACTCGGCTTGTGTCGTATTACGTTGTCTTATCCCAATTTCAATTTTATTTTATGTATTTTATTTATCGGCTACTATACAGTACTACGGCTACTAAACTAAAAAATATTAGGTATTAAAATCAACTAATATACCACAAGAATAATGATGAGTTGAATCCTTTGCGAAGAAGTGCGGGACATAAACGTCTTAACCATTTCATACGTTTAAAGACGCACAAGTAAGGATATTATAAAGAAGTGTTTTTCGGAACTCTTGTTTTTTGCGTTCTGGTAACTTTATCTCGTATCAAACATTTCCACTTGCCATTAAATGGAAATCAGGTACTAAAAACCGTGGCTACTAGCCGTCGACCAAGTACAATATAAAGTCGAATTTAGAAGAAATACTTGTCTAGGAATAATTACAATAGCACAATATGTATGATTTTTTCTAAGTTATGTATTTATCAACAACTAAATTTGTAAGGCTTCTGCAGGAATTAAATTATTGTTAAATCAGCAATTATTTCACGCATCGTTCAGTTTGTTAACAATTTACGGTACGATCGAACGATACATAATGGTAATTGTAAATTAATTTGTGGACCAACTAAAACTTAAAATGTTTTCAAATGTCTATAACATCATAGTCATGCGAAATTCGGAAGTCCGACCTAAGCACCACACCACAGGAAATAATTACTTTATAAACGCTTTATAAGTTTGCAACCGGTGGTCCCAACGAGACCTGAGAAAGGTTTACAAAGAGCTCAGATTTGATGCATGGTGTATAATAGTTATAATAATAATAATAATTATAATAATAGTATATATTTATTACAATATAATACTATTATAATCGATATAACGCGATGGTGCAGCCGTACGGACCCTTAAAATGCATAATTGCAGTATGACCCATATTATGACCACATGATACACTAGTGTATAACAAGACGTGTAATAATAATAGATACGCGTTTGTTTACATAAGGGAAATAAATCAATATTATAATCCAAGCTTATAAATAGATTTCTAAGGTACTACTATAATACTTATACTTCGATGTATTGAATAGTATTATATTATAGGCCTTAAGCCCTAGAGTACAATTACAGTATTATAATATAATTACCTATTGTATTTAGTGTATTTTGTGTTTCTGTGTTCATAATATCGTTTTTACATTAAAAATTCTCAGGGAAATGTTTAGTTAGAAAGACGATACGTAAGAAAAAAACGTTTTATTATCGACTAGATACGAAGGAATTATAATTTATACAATAATTATAATATTTTTAGAAATTTCCTACTCAACGCTGCCTTAAAATAAATAGAGGCTACTGTAATTTAACGACAGTAACGTCAACTAAACTTAAAAACAGTTTAGTCATGTAAAGTGTTGTTAATATGGGGTTATCCTTTTTTCATAGATTTATGCGAAAAAGTTTCATCATTACATTTTTTGCTCCTTACAGTATGTAAGGATTGTCAACAAATAGAGAACAAAAAAGTTTAGCTGATCGTTAAAAATAAAAATATAACCATATCACCAAGCGCTTCTGGACTACATTATTCTCTCTTGTATTTTTTTTTTTTTTGATTCATCACTTTACGATTTCATATTTTAGATTCTAAGCGAAGCGATGAATGTATTGATTTTATAATGATGTGTTTTTTTATTTTATTTTTGTGTATCTGTGCCGCGAATCGTGATAAGTAGTTAAAATAATACTTCGATTTTCAACTTTAGTATTTTTTCCGGTGGGAATGTGAATCTAGTTGGTGTATTCGAGAAGTCTTAATTTAAAATTCCCAATAGTTTCCAAAAGTGCCGGGGAAAAAAAATTAAAGAACAACGGAAATTTTTACACATAATCGACTTTGTTTTTTAATGTAACTATAAAAAAAATCACCGTAGATCATGAAATTAATTTTATTTAACATTGACATTTTCACTAAATGTTTATATTAGCATTTTCTATACGCCATAAAATTGTTGAAATATTTGACTCATGTTAAGCTATTTATACTTTATAGGAATATGAAATTTTCTACTATTATTAGTTTTTTTTTATTTATTTCAAAGACGGAAAACAACGTTATCTGCATAATGTTATAATATCAGTTTAAAAATATTAAAAATAATTGAGAAAGATTTTTTTTATTTATAAGTATTTAAAGTTCCAATTTCGACAAAATGTATAAATTATTTTTCTGTTAAACATTTATTAAATGTTACATTTTATAGTTAAGAATTGAAAATGTAAAACAAACTTTCACGTAAGTAGTTCATTCTGTAACCAAAATATATATATATATATATATACAGTAAAACGTTTTTATATCATAGTTATTTGTTCAAATTTTGACGAAATTACATATTAAAACTAAGAAAAACAATTTCAGCTTTTGTTTTAATTTAAAAATATTATTCATGGGTTCTTAAAACTTCTAATGTATATTATTATATTCAAACACAATAATATGCAAATAATATTAAATATTAATTCAATTTACCGGCTACCGTATTAATAATAACGATATAATTATAATATAAAATATCCTGGGTTGACAAACCATCTTTGCTCAGAATCATTTTTCGTGTACAACGGTAATATTGTACAATTTAATACAAATTTAACACTATCCATCACAGTTACCCACTTGTTACCTACTGTAAAGCTGAGCGTCAATCATTTATCCGTTTTTTTTCTTCAAATTTACCAGTTACATAATATTGTAATCATTTCCATAGATATCAATAGTTTTTAAAAATTTAAACACTCAGTTTATTATACTGACATACGCTTGTATACATATTATAATATTATACAGGTACCATAATATTAAAATTTTCTCACAAAATCCTATTCAAAATTAAACTTATCTTTTTTTATGATTCTTGTAGTATAAAATTATAAATTAATTTTAAAAATGAAAGTCGTTTTTTCAAATAAAGTGTCATTATGTTATCCTTTTACCTATATTATATATATTGAATTCAAATCGTTTTAGAACCTCTTGTCTAAATTGAATTACTGCAAATAACGTTAAAATCATTCTTATCCTCTTTAAACTGCATCAAGATTGTTATTAATGCAATATTAAATGACAAAAGGAATTTATAATAATTGATATGATACCGGTTTTATTATTAAGAATGTTATACTGTACGTGCACATTCCACAATATTTAAAAATAAGTTAAAATATTACGATATGCACCCAGGATATCGTAATGTTACGGAATTTTAGTCCCTTTTAGGAAATAATATATATTATACTCATAAAAAATGAGCGTTTCATATTTTATAAGAAAATCACTAAAAGTGTAGAATTGAGAATACATAACCTGGTACACTTCAAAGTCTAATATAAATTTAATTTACGGGGTCTTCCGCGTTTTATGTATTTCACATAATGAATATCGATTTAAACAACTTGCAAGAATTATCTTTGCGTTCAACATAATTTTAAATGCAATACGTATAAAATCAAACAAATTTTGAAACATCGCTATTTTAAAATGAAAAATGAAAATCAGGCTACCAATATTAAATTATAATTACCAGGCCTTGGGTGGTGATACAACAATGAAAAGTGAGCATTTAAAAGGTGTCGATAAACCATAACATTACTGATAAAATATTTACTGTCTACTTTTTAACTGCTAAGTTTTAATTCCTCTGCTCAATTAATTTCAGTTTTTTTTTTTATAATATTCCTAAATTATTCCATTTATTTGCGTAGTGAACTATATATTATGTTGAAGTTAAAAAGAAAGTTTGTCAAACGGCCAACGACAGTCAACGGTTTCCGTGCAAAGTAGTTGAGCGGCCAATGAAAATAGACGTTTGCAGTGCCACGATAAAAAAAAGTCATAACTAGCCCAGAAATGAACAACATTAAACCTGAGAAGTCCATCGGTACACAAACAACAGACACTTTTTCTGCAAAAGCCGACGTCTTACCGGAAAACTCTACACGCGGTCGGCTAAATGTGATATTATGGGTAGGTAACCAATAAAATACCAGGTAACACTCGCCCTGCTAAATCGAATTTTCTTGTGTTAATTTCGTAGAAGGGACAACGAAAATCGACATTTGCCGTGAAAAGTTCATAAAAGGAAAGTTAGAGACAGAAAAAAACAACATTAATAATCACTTAAAGACAGGTGCATAAGTTGAATAACATTTTAAACAGGTATTATAGAATATAGGTAGTCTAATTTTTTTTATACAAGTTACTACGTTTTAGTACCCTACATAATATGATTTTCAGAATTATTCATCTATAAACAATTTTTTTTATATATTACACATGAAAACAAGAATATATAAAATTTATATTTTTATTGCTATTGACCTCGCTATTGACTTTAAAATAAAGTGTGTTATAAGAAAAATCTAAATGGAGTCCAGTAGTATTTGTAAAATTAAAGTATTGTACCTAATTAATATACTTGCATATTTTTTTGTTAACACGTGCCCGTATTACAATTTAAATTGTTTGCTACTTTACACGCATAAAAAATGTATCGATGTATAAAACTTATATGGGGTGTATACTATTATCTAGATGTGTAATTTCAATCAAACAATTAATCATGTATTTATTAAATTATTAATGGTGACCAATGTTTAAACAAATAATGACCTAAATCACATATATACACAAAAACAAAGAAACATTCATTTTTATATAATATTCAGTGTTGAAATTTTACAAATTAAAATCAAAATGTAAGTGTCAATATAGCTCCGTAAATCGTATCAATATAAAAGAACAATCAAAATGCATTAAAAATTAAACTGTACGCCAACCACATTTCAAAATATTGTTTTCCAATTGAGGTTTGAAATGTTTCACCCCAAATCTCCCCATTTTTAATTTATAATTAAAATAGTTTACTAAAATCATCTAGGTTAAGTGATTCCATATCGTATTTACATAAGTCATTTTATCGTAATTTAAATATTATTTCATAGTGAAGTTGTGTATGGTTGTTGTAACATTTAAATGTTTATTATGTTATAGGTAGGTACATATTCAGAAGCGATTGTAAATAGATCCATTTGAATGACTTATGTGGAATTTTATTTTTTGTTTTTAAGAATAGTAACGCGAAAAACCTGTTAATGGATACAACGGATGTTTAATATAGCAATAAAAACAAAACGCGTATTTACGAGTATATAATATACGAAACGTATACACATAATATAATACAAATTATATACACACACACTCTATTATAATGAATAGATTAAATTCTTTATATCTACTTATAATGACTTTACGAGAAAGTTTTTAATTTTAATCTTTTGTGGATATTTTAGAAAATTGTGGATACAATATTGTTATTAGAGAATAAACTCGTATAAGTTTTCTAGCTTAAACATACAGTACATACAGTATTATAACTATAAATCTTACATTAATAATATAAGCCTCATTATTTTCGAAAAAAACTCTTTCTTTCCAATAAACCATAGCAACTGAGTTACTCTTAAGACTGATTCATTTACAAAGGTCTTTCTCTGTAAATTCTATAAAACATTGAAGCAAATAATTACGTACTATTAATATTGCCTTTATAAATCCAAGGCACACATATTATAATACCGAAACTAAAAATATTTTAAAGTAATCGATATCTATAGAATCTATAGATGCATACACATTACACATTTATAGGTTATTAATTATTGGGACTGTTTGAAATTATGTATTCAGTTTGTTCTTTGAAAAAGCCAAGTTTCATAACTTATGTAGGATTGAACATATTTTATATGTAGCTTATAATTAGTTAAGTTAGTTAACATATTTTTAGCATGGTCTGCAAATAATTAGAAGTTACAAAACACCAGGTTTCGAATAAGTTGGCCACTATTTAAACTTTTGTAGATGATTGAAAACGGCCGAACTTACAAATTACCAATGTTTATGGTTACCAATAATATTGTAAACGACTTACTAAATATCGATAAAACTTGAGTTAAACATTTTGAACTTGGGTGGCTCACGAACCTCGCTGCTCGCGGAATTTTCAGAAATACCTATAATTTTTATTTGCGAAATTTCGCGTTTCAAATGGGATGGCAGCACTTTGTTACTATAGGCTGCATTATTGTAATATACACGTGTATCTGTCAAATAATAAATCATGATGTGCTAGTGCATATTTATCACATGACACATTGTACCAATACATAACAATATGTGGAGGCACACGATAGCAAAAACATATGCGAGTTATACTCACACAATGTACAATATTAGGTTTACGTGCATTATGTAAATCCTCATGTAAATCTGATATTGTAGTCAAAATCAGATTGTCTCCTCAAAACCATTACAAAAACCAACGAGATTTGTTATCGATGTTTAGCGATGCACTGATGTTCTAAAACGTATTACACGTCTAGCAAACGATACCACAGTGCCGCATAATGTGCCCGAAAATAAGAAGTTTTGGATGTCTGTAAAAAAACAGTAGTAAGTATCGTGATAATGATGATAAAATTACCTACTCGATATTTGAAGCCAGCGCTCTAGTCGTGTTATTTGCAGAGAGCGCTTATAGGGGAGAGAAATCATTGTTTAAAAAATAACTAATATGTATTGTAAATTGTAATATTAAATTCGTTTAAATAAAGAGTCGTACAAAAAATAATTACGCATGCCGTGATAACAAAAATAATACATAAGTCTTGATTCCTGAATATTTGCAATTGTGTGAATATCTGCAAAACCCACTAAGATATATCGTTTATACCTCAAGTTTTGAGGTTCACCCGTGAACTAAAATTCAAGTAATTTATCAGCTACTAATTTTGTTTGACACATAATATTATAATATTATTTTACTCTTATCCAGTTATATACAACAAAATGAAGACCTCAATACTAGCAGCATATTTACTTATAATACGTTCATAATAATATACTCATAAACGTATATAAAACCAGAAAAAAAATGGGATAATAAATTCTTGGTCATTTCAAATGTACAATGTAACAATAAGGTTTTGAAAAAATTGTTTTTATATTTGAAGGATAATCACATAAAATAAAATAACATTTTAGATTAATTTGTCACGTAGGTATTCAAGTTCTGTTTGTAAGAACAGCAATTTCAAAAGGTTAAATTTTATCATGAGCGATTGGAATATTATGTCATGTACTTTTCTGTGGTTATATTATTTTTGTAACTAATCGTATGCTCTATACCTATTTATCTCTCTTTTCGTTATAACTTATGTCCTATTCTTCAGAAAAACGTATTAAAAATGTTATTTGTCAACTCTGTATATTATTTTCAAATAAGACAAAAAGTCATGTTTATCCATGATAGTAAATAGTCTTTTGGATTTTAATAAATATACGAAATATAAATTTTAATAAATATTCGCGTAGGTAGGTGTACTTATATTATCATAACGTCGTATAATATTATAATACCATAATATATTAAGACAAATACGTATCTACGCATTTTTTGATTTAATTTTGCGTACACGCATATACGTATATAAAAAGTGTCGTGGAAAGGGGTTGGGAGGTGAAGGATTACGACGAAATATGGAAATGTCGTCGGTTGTTATACGTTGTTTTATTCCATCGCAAATAGATTGATAGTAATTACTATATTATGAACGCTGACGTAAAGCGTCTTATTCAAAACGCAGTGAACATTTTTCGTAATTTGACCCTAGCACTAGAAATTTGATAAGTTAATAGGTATTACAGTACAATAACGACACTCCCGCGCGCTGCTGGATATGGTTTTTTTATTATCGTTTTGCGAACTTTTGCGCACGGGTGGCAGCTGTTTCAGCTATCTCCGTCATGGCGATAAAAAATAATATTCTTAAAAACCATTCGAGATACATTTCATTACGATTGTACGTACATCTATAATAGCTGTATACCCCGCATTCCACGCCGCACCAGCCATCGAAACGAACCGACATCGAATGTATTGTGTTTGCGCGTGTATTTCTGTTCACGTACTTTTTAACAGTTTGACGATATGATTTTATAGATTGCTACGATAATAATGTACTTTGTAATATAGTTATATAACACAATACAAAAAGTATACAAAAGGTACGTTATAATACGGTTTTTTTTGTGTAGAAACATACGATATATCTGTGTGGGGTGGACTGTGACGGTATGAACGGTTCTGCGAATAATCATGATGAAAAATTATTAATTTTTATTCGCATGGTGAATTTGCTTGTAACACAGTTTTAATAACTTGAATAGATTCTTGAGTTGTACTAGGAATAGTCATCTGTTTGCAATCAAATATTTTAGTGTTCTCATTACATTGTTCACTTGGCGAGCTCGTACTTTCAGACATTAAAATATGTTTCTTCTCGGAAATATAGATTCAAGGACAATAATAATATGTGATATATAGTTATAGTTTCAGAATAAATATTATTCAATTAAAAGACTCATTCAAATTGAAATAAATAATTTTAATTTAGTTTTATTAAAAAACCAAAACGAAAAATAATAATATCATCAACGTCGTGTAGCTGTGTGTAGTCTCCGTGTCATGGAGGTCTGTGTGGGTCCTAAGTAATTTACTTCTCATAATGAAAGTAGGGTGTCTAGAATATTAAATTTAACTGAAAGACTTCTGTGAGTCTATAGTAAATATAAAAAAAACCTGATGACCCGTTCGTATTCAATATATAATATAATATTCAATATAATTGCACATTTATGAGTTATATTTATTTATTTACCATTTCATATTTTCTAAATAGAATTTAAACAATTATATTGCTTTTTTGTCTTTCAAATAAAGAAATGAGGGAAAATAGTTCTATGATATGTGGTACACTGTTCCAAAAGGTCTGATCGAGGATGATCTAAAAATCAATTAAATTTTTTTACTTTTGAATAAGTGTTTTGTGCACTATAGTGAATTCAATTTTCAAATAAGTAAAAATGTTCGGTGATCGGGCTTATTTTTCTGGTTAGACGAGTGCATGGGAGATATCTACTCTACAGATAATGATACATTTTGCTTATCAGTTTCACGTGGACAGTCCGACTGTGCGCACGCATTTATCCGATGCTCGATGTTTATCCTTGTATCTCTATAAAAGACAAACGGAAAACATTATATCTAATATCAAACTTACGCTACTCAAAATCCTTCTCGGATGTACCCTACAACAACATCCCACCAGCAGGGTAATATACTATAATATACTCACTAAAATAATATAAAAATATTATTTTCACCTCTCACACATTACGACACTTATGTAACGAGCCACAGGCACCGCTCGTTCGGTGACCTTTGGACTGTCGATAAGATAGCGTCATTATGCCGCAGATAAACAACCAGACCGTATCCCCAATTAAAATTGTTGCCAATAAAATCGTTAAATCAACGCACAAAAATAATGAAACACAATCGAAAAAGCAGTCATTATCTACTTCACCGCCACAATCACCTACAATAAGAAACATAAATAAATCAAAGAAATTCGTTACCCCCAACAGATATTCAATTCTCGCACAAGATGATTCGGAACCTATTAGCGCCAACGTCACTGATAATGATATATGTGACCATCAAAATCCGGCGCAAACACATACCACAAACGATACATTAAAATAAATGTTGCCTCCACCTATATTTGTCAAAGGCGTAATCGAATTTCTTCAACTAAGGAACAGCTTCATCGAAGAAATTGGTCCAACTAGCTTCTTGTGCAAATCTACTTCAAATTACCTAAAAATTCAAACAAATGATCCTGACAACTATAGAAAACTAATCCATTTTCTAAAAGGAATCGATGCACAATTTCATACACATCAACTCCAAGCTGATAAACCACTCAGAATAGTCATCAGAAATCTACACCCGTCATAGGTTCAGAACATAATTTCATCATAATTGCTAACTGACATAACATCAGAAATTGAAGAGATATGACACTCTGTCAGAAACGTGATTAATATTAAACACGCCCAAACAAAAATACCACTCCCCATGTTCTGCGCCGACCTCGATCTACAAGGAAGTGACAGCGATATCTTCTCAATCACTACTCTGCTTCACACAAAAGTAAAAATAGAAGAACCTCATAAAAAACGCCAAATTCCTCAACGCCAAAACTGCCAGTCATATGGTCACACTAGAACACATTGAGCTCACGACCCAAAGTGCGTTAAATGTGGAAACGACCATCCCTCTTCTTCCTGTGTAAAATCTCCAGACCTCCCAGCAAAATGTGCCCTTTGCGAAAGAGCACACCCTGTTAACTACAGAGGATACACCATATACAAACAACTATCCCAAAGACGCTCCAACATCTCAAGTACAAAACCCAACCTCCAGCAGCCATTCGATTTCAACACTACACACCAGCCTCAACACCAACAATCAAATAAAGAACACCTACCAAATCAACGTAAGTATGCAAATGTAACAGAGGGTCACCCTCCTCTCAATAATATCCCGGCTCCAACAAATAACAACGAACTATCCTTTCCTAAATTCATAGAAGAATTTAAATCAATCATAAATCCTCTTATTGCTCTTCTCGCCACTCTAGCCTCTTCCCTAATAAAAATACCAACTAATAAAATAACTTAAAAATCCCTTCACTCAAATCTCTCTAACCACCACAATCCTCTAATCTCAAACTTATCTACCCTCAGAATTCCAGGCGATCCTGGAAGGCGTTTAAAACGAAAATGGTGTCGGGACCTTCTGACTGAATAAAACCGATCCACAACTTCAAGAAGTCCCATCACTGGATGGATTCTCCGCTCAAGTCATCAGTCCTTTATTTTTAATCTACTACAACATTTACGCTTATGGTAAAAATAATATATTCACAGATTGTGTAATAAAACTAATTAAAAAAAAAAAAAAATGCTTATCAAAAATAAATCCATCTATGCCATAAGGTGTCCAAATACCGTGATACGCGACATACCACGATTTGGACATTCAGGAATATATTTGGATAATGTCAATCGCCTCTTAGAATCTACGAGTTTTGAATGTGCCGAATTATAATATCATGTGTGTCCCTATTATAATATAATATATTATGTATTGATCATTATTAAATACGGCCATCGTTATAATATCACAGACAATGCACTCGTAATGATATTATAATAATATGACATGTATTTATTTTGTGCAAAATATAAAATTGCTGTCACTTCGCACAATATCTATAATAATATTATTATTGCTCATTAGGTAATGATCATTCGGACAAATACGTTTTGAATTCTCAAATAGATACAGTTGTGGTAGTGAGGGGTCTTTTTTACTTGTTAGATAACTACCAAAACTTCACGACCTTTTTAAACAACGCAAATTTATATTCAATTATATTATATCAGTCAACCCTTCACATCATTATGATGAAATATAACAATTACAATTATACTGTATCCGTAGGACCATGTAGCACGTGAAATAAAAGCCATTCGGGTCGAACGGGACGAATGAATTGTAGACGTCTGAAAACCGTAGTAAAATCCCAAACATGTGACATTACGAAAAAGTCCAATAACTTACTGTGATGTATTAAAATATCTGAAAAGGGTACCAAAAACGAATTCTGTGGTTATTTAAATGTATTAATAAAATAATAATAATATGTCGTGATCGTAAGATACCGGAAAGATGAACACATGACACAAGTATACTTATTTTGCCTATCCAAAACGCCGTGTTATTAAAACGTATTTTATTATTGAAAATTGAAAATATACGTTAAAAAAAAAAACATAAAATAATAGCCTCCGATTTTGGTAAAATAACTAGGACAAAAAAAGGTGTACCACATCACAACCTGTATATATATATATTATTATACTTTGCTTTTTAAATCGAATATAACAATAATTTGTTTGATGTAATTGTTAAAATAATCATAAGTTATAACACGAGACGTTGAATTATTACAGTTATTAGGACGAGCTTCTATGTATATGAAAAAAATGTGTCCCTAGCTAGATGCTTTATAATTATATTTTTTTATTTCGTATTTTTTTTTTTTTTTTAATAACTTAGTTAGTGAAGTATTTAACAGTTATTAGATGTACATACCGTGATTATACCAGCATTTCCATCTAAAACACTATAATCGCCTTAGAACTCAGCACCACGATATAGTTACGACCGTTACTAGGTACTTTTTTATACTAACTATAATGTAACAAACTATTAGTTTAGCAAAGGATTTACAAAAGTTTCGACAACGCTAAAATCAATTTAATTATTTATTTATCACATTATTAATATACTTTCGGAGGTGACGACCGTTTATAATATTATATTATAATGATAATATTACAACGGTTCTGTATACTAGTTGGTTTGTAATGTGTGTTGTACACGTCATACATTTTAGGTGGAATGAAATAAAAACATGTCATGTATCAAATTTGATTGAATCCTACACAAATTCCTCTGCTCTATCGTTTAGTTAACTTGATAAAATCTGTTAACTACACTAAAACCGACATAAAACCTTTGATATGTCATTATTCTTGCTGAATGTTTTTATTACTTTTGCGCGTGAATAATGTCACAAATCAAAATTATATTTTAAGTTGTGACATTATTCTTAACCAACTTGATACAACTTCATCTCTAGAAAAATGACACAAACTATGTTTTTGTGGAGTACCTACTCGCTATCTTTATGGTTTTGAATAATATAAAATTATTAAAATTATATTAATAGCACCAGCCAATAGTAAAATAGTCTATTATTATCAAAATGGCATAATATTATAATACTAAGGACCATGTCTTAAACATAATAAATAATATTAAAACCATTATGGACTGTGGTATAAATACAAGTAACATTGAATATATTATAATTTATAACAACGATATAAATATAAAATAAGGAAGTGGTATCTACATTGTCGAGTATGTAGGTACTCGACAATCGTCTTTAGTAGCATTCGTAGTTTCTATGCATTTAAAACATAATTTCGTGTACTAGTCGACGTCTAGTTTATAATTTTAAAATGACAAAAGTTGTGAAATCGAAATCAAAAGCGAAATTTTATTTAAAAGACTTTCCTAACGAGACATTTAAAAGTGATGGAGAAATCTTATTCTGTTCATGCTGTGAAAAGGCAGTATCAATAAATCAGCGTTTTTTAGTTACTCAACATATATCTACATCTAAGCACCAAATTTGCCAATATCATTAAAAAAAATTCTGGATTTCAAACTATTAAAATCATCAGAGAAATTTTTAATTGGTAAAAATCAACAAGGATCTTGGGACATTGAATTTACTCCTTCGGATATAGTGAACATGAATTATGCCCCTATCACATTTGTTGACGTAGAACGCTCATTTAGTCAATACAAGAGTATTCTCCGACCAAACCGTCGCAATTTTTCATTTGCAAACCTTCAACAATATGTTGTTTCTCATTGCTTTGTTCCGGAATAATACAAGTTTTATATACCTACATCGTTTGTAATACTTTAATTTATAAAATATTTTTTTTGTAATTTTCAATACCTACTAATACATTTTTTTGATATTCATATTTTTAATTTTTTTACATATTTTAATAAAAATAATTACATTTTTTTTATTTTTTTATTACAATAAAGTCCGTTTCCTAATTATAAATAATATTACTACAATTTATTATTTTAATTGATATAGGTTTAACACTTTATATAATACTCAGTTTTAAGTTGTGTCGCTATTATTTCAGCAGGCAATATACACAAAAAAAAAAAATAATTACAGTCACGACAAGTGACATAAGTCAAAATGTTTTCGAACATTTGTCAATAACATCAATAATAATTCATCCATTTATAACATCTACCAAGCATTTTTAAAAACAATGTAGTTTTAACATATTTCTATCAAAACAGCATAATAAAAATTTCATTTGAAATGTATTTTTTAAACCTTAAATAGCTGATTACCAACAGTCTTGTTTGTGAGTTGTATCAACTATTTTTTCTGTAATGTGACATATTTAAATGTTTCACGCTAGACTCCACTCGCGTTAATATATTTTGTGTTATACCAGTTCGTGGGAAATTATTATTTTAAAAATTTCAGATAAGTTAAATTATATTTACGATGTGTACTTGGCGATCATCCATCCAACCATTAGTAACACACCATGTAATTTAATACAATTAAGTTCCAGAATTGTTGGCGGAAACGAGATAACAAGATTAATATTTAGAGAATTTACTTAAAATTTTAATGATTGTTAATTTACACGATCGACCACATACAACACATTTATGTATCAGGTAAGCATTCGTATACGCACTGTCATAATTTTTAATAAAAAACCGATCATTTTAGATTTTTCTCTAAATTAACTATTGGTGATTAATATTATTATCTATTATAAATCCATTATCATTTATATCTTATATTGTATATTTCGTATTTAAATATTATACTTTGAATCAAATTGACCATTTAACCAGGTTCTATTAAAATGAACGGACCTCTGATATTATATTTGATCGAAATATTCGATTATTAATGATTACATTAGGTAAATGTAGTAAATATATATTATGAACATAGCTAAATAACCAACCAAATTGTTACGAAACACGCGGTATTCTTTTTGTTTAAAAACAACAAGTAACAACAGTAATATATTAATATACTGCACTGCTATTATCGTTATTATTGATACCATCGCACTGCCGTTCCGCGTCTGCAGAATTTTCCATTATACACGATTGACTTGCTCAGATGTTTCATTTGTAATGTAATAGCAAAGTTATTATTATTTTTGGAGTCGAAGAAAAATCCAAATCTCATAGTATAAAACACTCGGACAAATTGAAATATCGTTTATCAAAAACAACCCTTCGTAAAACCGACGAAGGTACACGTGCTCCCGAAAAAAAAAACCACTAACTATCTTTCAATAGAGAATAATAGCTTTATACTATGCTTATCGTCATGAGGTTTCGTACGTGCCATTAAGTCACTAGGAGATGCAATGATTTCGATTCGGCGTTTGGATTCCGGTCAATATCCTACGGTGTATATCCTACGCAATTCAATTATTATTACTTGGCACCAACGATATTATATTATTGGCGCAATTACTGCGAGTTACGTGTAACGGGTACACGCTCAGCTACATTCGTACAGAATAAATTATTAGTTTTATTAATGTATTATTAATAACACATCGTCTATAATGATAATAATATTATATGTATTCTAGTTTCGACTAAACTGAGTAAATCGATTGATATAATATCAATGTATAAAATATATATTTCCAGTATACATATATTAATGGGTTTTATTTAACCACGATTTAATTTTATTGTATGTCTAATGAATGTGTTTGCAATTGTATAGGCACACACGCTTTCGACCACTGTTAAAAATGGGTTATCCGGAATTGTAGAACTGAACGTCAATAACAACTATACTGTTATAGTGGGAAGTATGAAAATGAAGGTTAATTGAAATAATTCTTACAAAGTGCGGTAAAAGATTATTATTTTAAAAATATTCAGGAGAGTTGACGATGTGAAGCATTCATTGTCTCAAATGTAGTTTAAATGTGCTTATAATAAGCGCCTAATTACTCTGACAAATAATCATAGCCTACAGGTGGCAAAAACGTGAACCTGGATCTTAGTGATAATGAGAATAACAATGATGGTAATAATAGTACTAATACTATTGACAGTAAGTCGTTGGGTTCTGCAGAGTATCGCAAGTATATAACTGTCCAGAGATTGACTGCACGTTCCTAACAAAAACTGGAGTAGATAAAAAAAAAACTTACATTAGTAGTCAACCGGACCAAAAACAATATAAAGTTTTTGAAAATGGAAATTTATGCAGGCAAACTGCTGAATTTAGTTGCCCTCTCTGTAAACCTTCCAGATAACAAGTCTGTAATGTAATAGCAATACGTCAGACGGATTAAATTTGCATGGGTGCATTTATATTTTGACGGACCACGCAGGATGTTGGTACCTAACAGCCGATGGCCCATGTAGCATACGGTAAACTATCAGAAAAGCCCTATTCATGGATAGGGCTTTATTATTGATAATTGGTAGTGTTATTTTCACTTTTATATTACTATAATAATGATGAAGTATTTTATTGAAAATTATAAAAAAAAGAGAAACTTTATCGATTTCCTTAAATGTTTTATCTGCACAAGTGTGTAGGTATACTTAAAATCAGACGTCAGATTGTTTTCTTAAAGAAAACTGCAAATTTTATTACTAGGTAATATAGGCGCATATAAGCGAATTATATCTAGACACGTGGCAATAAAACGTTTTTATTCATTTTTTTACCAATTGTGAAAAGCGCTTGCTTGTAGCCATTTTTATTATTATTATTTTTGATGCCATTTTATGACACGCAATAATATACACGTACAGGTGTAAAAAGAAAAAATTATTATAACTTAAGATTTCCACCTCTCGTTATGTCACCGTCGCGTTGTGCCACTCGCCCGGGGACGCGTTTGTCCCTTTTTATTTCCACGGTTCTGGTCCAACATGATGTTATTAAGGTAAAATCTAGCCATAATAGAATTAAAAGAATATAAAATATTTTTTGTGACTATAGTATGATGGAAAAAAAACTGATGAAAACAAATAGCATAAGAAGTTGACTGAATACGTGATATGGGATTTTAGAAAATAAGTACACGGATTTTAGATTCTGAGCGGAGCGATGAATGTATTAGTTTTACATTGATGTGTGTTTTTTTTTTTGGTCTGTCATCACAGTTTGGGACAGTAAAACTGCTTCCATTTTCTTCAACAGTATCATGTTCCATGGGAAGTGAATCTAGTTGGTGCATTTGGGAGGTTAAATTTTAAAATCTCAATAGTTTTCAAAAGCGCCGGGAAAAACAACGTAAAAATTAAGAAAAAACGGGAATTTGTACGCAAAAGACCAAGATTTTGGCTATCGGTGTAACTCTAAAACAAATGATCGTAAATACATGCAATTTTCACTGAATGTTTATATTAGCCTTTTCTATACATGAAAACATTTTAAAAATATTTTGACTTGTTTTGAGCTTATTAATGGATATATTCAGTTTTCAACTTGTTTAGGTTTTTTTTCTATGATTGTCAATAAAACTTTATTTGTTGGGTAAAAAAGGTTGAGAATTTAATAAAAAGTTCCTAATACTATATTGTTACCATGACGTTTGAAAATTATCTTTATCTTAAGTTACAGTTTTTATTATAAGCATTTAAATTTCTAATATTGACAAAACACAGAAAAATCACGGAAAATAGTAAATTATTCTGAGTTGAGAATTCATAAAAATGTTTGTTTTAAAATCTAAGATTTGAAAATGTATTACGAGATTATTCATAAATTTTTCTACCTTTACCGAAAAAAAAAATGTCTACAAGCAAATTAAATTACATTTTTATGAGCTTTTGAAGTTCATAGTTTTACAATATTGGATATTCACTTGATTTTTCATGTAGCGGTTTTGATATTTTGTTGTAATTCAAAAACGAATAACTGTGTAGATACATGAAAATTTTACCGAATGTTTATATTCTCAATTTATATACAGCATCCAATTTTTAAAATATTTTAACTCTTTTTGAGCTGTTTACGGTCATTGTCAGTTTTTAATTTTTTTTCCTATAACTGTCAATGAAATATTATTTGTTGGGTAAAAAAGCGTGAAAATTGAATACAAAGCTCCTAATATAAGTTTGAAAATATTAAAAATACATCGGCACAATTTTTTTTTATAAGCATATAAAGTAAAATTTAACAAATTTCAAATTTAATAATTATTTTGTAGTTAAAAATGTATTGAATGTTCAACTTTTATAGCTAAGGATTGAAAATTTAAAATAAGGTTCCATGTAGGTAAATAGGTTATAATATATACATTACTTTATTCACAATAATATCATCAATTATACTTAGTAATATCATAGGCTGACTGACCGTTTTCGCTTAGAATCGTTTTTCTTTTACTGGTTTCCCCTAAATTTATTTTTACTTTTTAAAAATGCTGGGAATTATTACTTTTAACTCCCTGAAAGTACTAAATAAATAAAATTTGACTAGAGACCACACTTCACGTTGATGTAAATAAAAATAAAAAGATACATATGATTATAATTTAACTAATATATTCATCACCCCGCTTAGAATCCAAAAATACATTTTAAATATATCATCATTTTTTAGATTAAAATTTGAAATAAGTTTTTGAATTATTTTAATTTTATTGTAGTTGTAAGCGCGTACCTCTCACGTTACTACGGCGTACAAACGCTCGCTTGATGTTTGGTAGGATGGACACGCCGATAGACAATATGCACCAATAAATAATAAAAATATCGAAATTATAATATTTAGTTGTGGACTGTATTAATCATTAAATTATATCATAACAAGGTATCTTACCGGGTCTAACCGGGTCGACCACCATAAAGAATATAATATAAATTACCAATAGTAAACAATAACTATTTTGGTAGAGACATCGCATAAAAACATAATTTTATACATTATAATATTATATTATACACCTGACCTGATCCCAAGGTACTGCCGCCCAACATCAATTGGTTAAAATGCCGCTGAATTGTCTGTGCAGGTGCTCCGCCGTTGTAGACCACCACTGCGACGTAAACAAAACGTGACCGTACGCCCGTACCAAATGTAAAAAATGACGACCGATCGTTAATAAAGAACGGCACGGACAACAACTTCGTTAGAACTGAACAATGACAAAGTTGAACGTGTGTTCACAAATTTGCACCGACCGAACATAAACAAAAATTCACTGAAAAACAAAACGGCGAAAAAAAACTAAATAGCGCAAATGGCGGCGGTACAAACAGTTTATAATGCGGCGGTTGGTGGAGGGACATTATCATTACTTGATACCACGGTTGATGCTAGCGGTCACCGCTCGAATCATGGTTATGATAACTTGCTTATGATAACACCAATGGTATCAAACAGTATATAGTTAATTATCTACTCATAATGGAGGCTAAAACCTAATCTAAATACCTATTATGTATTGCAAGTTTATGGTTAAAGTAAGGTCTTGATTAAGCCTGAACTTTAAAAGTGCTAGCAATTTTTTTCGCATCTGAATGGGTACTCATAAAAGTATGCAGTTAATAAAAAGATAAAAATAATTGTCCCAGAGGCCATGTAGTCATCTATAGTCACCTAAGCACTCACTAAAATTATGCCCAGTTATTCATTTTCTACTAAATTACTCATTTAGTTATCGTGCAGTTTAATTCCAATCGGATAATTTATATTAGGTGTAAGGGATGATCTTTTTAACGTAGGATACTCATTATTTCAGAAATCACTTTTTGAAAATATTCCTTTTATATAATATTTTTAGAAAAATTTAGTACAAAATTCAATTTTTTTACATCCAAGTACTTCAACCAATTATGAGCTTTGGAATATGGATTTAACAATGTATGTTGTCATAAACAAAATTTAAAAAAATAATAACGTCAAACAATATTTTTTTTATAGAAAAATGTTATTTTTAACGATTTAATATTATGCGAAAACTGGTTTTTATTACTTTGATCATAATATAGTAGTTATAGTATAATAGCGTGGTCGAATGCTTCCAGGTGGCTGATCTCAATTATTATCAAAATATAGCTGGTGAAAAAACATCAAAGAATATATAATTCACTTGATCTATGAGCGTCTACAGAGGATCTAGATACTGTGAATATGTCTAAGATGTAACCCGACTTTATTAAAATCATATACAGAGTATAAATGTATAATATTATGCATTTATAAACAATTTACGCCGTGGTATTAATAGCAGTCTTCTACGATATCGTAGTCATTCATATTTGTATATTATGCGAAATATCTCATGTACAAGCTATAATAGTATGTCTCTTGGAAACAAAATTTATTTTTGGACTGCACCTAATCAAACAAACACAATATATTAAGACATCATGTAATTATTAATAGTTTTGTTATTATTATTTTAGTACTGCAAACATAATATAATTTGTTAATATTTGTTGCTCATTTAACATTTGCAGTGCATTCAGAATGTAATTATATTACAAAACGAGTAGGTACCTACAAAATAATATACTTGGATAGTAACATTTTGATATGTGAGAGTACAATGAGTATGTTTTTAGAGTTTGGACTATTAATAATAGACACTCGGAAAATTAGAACAGAAAATAAAGAGACAACAAATTACCGATGGACAGTTAACAAATAATAAAATATCCAGATAAGCCCAAAAAAAGAAAACAGTTTACTATTTGATATAGGGTAGTCTGGTGAGCGGATTTTGATTCTAATAATGAACTACCTGACTAGGTATGTAAAAGGTCGCTTCGAGGTCGTAACGACTAGTGAAATATTATAATATTATGATTTCGAGTTAAACTTATAATAATAATTATTGTTGTGTATCAGAAACCTAATTATAATAATAACGTATTTTACCTGCATAATATTAATTAGTTATTAAATCGGAAGGTATTTACTATTCAAAATTTACTATCGCAGCCCTTTAATGCAGACGCTTGAATCTTTCACGGCCCATAGAAAATAATAATTATATATTTATAACCATATGCTCATCTAGATTAGATTTCTATATTAAACGTTGTTAAATATATAATTATTTTGATTATTCAGTTTGTGCTTGATATTATGCACCCCGAGAAAGTGATAGACCGCTTTAAATTATGATTTCTATCGACATTTTTTTTTTAAAATAACGCGTATTATATTATACACACAGGTACCCTTTATACATTTCATGGTTTTTATTTCTATACAATGTTTCGGAAAGATAAAAACTAAAAATAAAACTAGAAATATATAGTTGATCGTAAATCAGAATTTGATGCTACTTTAAAAATTAATCGAGCTCTCGATAAAATAAAAATACATGGGTAAATTATTATTCTTGGACGATCGTAATAATATACCGCCATAATATATTATAATAATAGGTGTTTTTCATAAATCAGGAAAATTTTTAAAATGTTTCCATTTTTTTAATGTACCTACTCTGTTTATTATCGATTTATCTTTCAAGTAAACTACATGCCACATTTATAAACTATTGTGAGTACCTATAAGGGTTTATTAATTATATTTAAAAATAAATGTTGATGTTCATAGAACTTATGTAACATTAATCCAAGTAATAGTAGTTCATAGACAACAAATTAATTAATGAATAACCTATATTATTTATACGGAAGTAAATAAATATAGATAAACACAAAACTTTTGTTTAACATTTTGAATGCACTAGATAGAATACCTATAATATTTTGCTTTCAAAAAGACTATATTGGTACTAGGTATTATAGCAATCAGAGATAAAATACAATTTCAAATGATATTTCCATATTTAATGTAATATTATATGCATCGTCAGGGATCATTTTACTATCTAAGGTCAGAATGGTTTTTGTTTCATGTTCAAATACTACCAATTTACTTGTAGGTGTTTGCACAATTTCTACTGCAAATTCGTTCAAACAGAAAAAGTTTTGCAAAATTAATTTGAAGTCTTTTCACGAGTTACTTCTGCAGTTTGTGTTTCTGATGCTGTATAGCAATTTTCTTAATTTGAAACTGTAAAGAGATAAATCGAATTTTTTTCAACCTTTATTTTAATTTTAAACTACGTCCGAAAACCCATGACGTGTATATTAATCGGTGATTATTTCCATTTTTTTTTCGGTGCAAAGGGAATAGTATTCATCGTAATTGACAGCAATAAATTATGAGATAATTTTCCCTCGTCAAAGCCTATATTTCTGCTTACGACAAATATATCTAATCCAAATGATGTGCATACATAATTATATTATAGAATGATGCTTTTAGCGGTGAACTCTATTATTATACATTTTGAATTCTATACGATAACTATATTATGGTACAACAATTTAAAATTGCAGTTCTGCATTTTTCTATGGAATTTTATATAACATACAAATATAAAAGTTAAATTATATCCAAACAATATTCGATAAGTAATTTAAAACTGCTTATGAAAGTATTTTGTTTCAGACATTATAAAATACGATTAAAAATATAATTTTCAAAATCAAAAGTTTATACTCATCTACTAAGAATGTGAATGATATTTATTATAAAAATACAATTATTTTAAGATAAGTATATATTCGATATATTCGATAAGTAATTTAAAACTGCTTATGAAAGTATTTTGTTTCAGACATTATAAAATACGATTAAAAATATAATTTTCAAAATCAAAAGTTTACACTCATCTAACTAAGAATGTGAATGATATTTATTATAAAAATACAATTATTTTAAAAACAGTTAACTCGCGTCATATTTTCAAATTATAATAATTATCGTTCTATGTTTTATAATAATTACACATTAATTTTATTATCCCCGTTTTACTAACGTTATAGATATTCTTCGAATACATCACTATTTGGTTGAATGTATAATTACGCAGCATTATGCATATATAATATACCATATACCTAGATCTGTGGTGACTTTTTATGTAAGTAGCTATAAATTTAATATTTATTAAAAAAAACGACATATATGTTTTTAAAATATGCATTAGCCCAATGTTGTTTGAAATCTACATGAACTATACGAAGTAAATTTTTAAATGTATTGCAATCATTTTGTCGGATGGTGTTCGTAATATTTTGAAGAAAAGAAATCAAATCTTTTGTCAGTTCACTCTGTAGCCACCGTCATTTTTTTTTTCTTTTAGAGAGACTTACATCAAATATTTATAAAATGTCCATGTACAAACATCGAATATTGAACAAATAACGAATTATTCATAAGCATTTAAAGTTTTGATGAAAACAAAAGCACCAAAAATGTACAAAGTTTCTGTGTTGCTGTGCGTGCAGGTATCTACCTATATATATCCGTACACATATAGTGTAATTCACGGGGTTATGGTGCCACTTCACTCCTCGTAACTAAACTTTATATTATGATAAATAATCAAATATATTGGTACCTATTCGATATTTATGTATCTCCGTTTTCAGTTAAATAACTTCAGAAAATGAACCGATGATAAAAACGCTGGTCGATATTTAAAAAAAAAAGTAAACTCAAAATATAATATGATAAAATGTTATAGTGACAATTGTAATTAATTTTTTTTTTACAAACAATAAATTCAACTTAAAATTATATACGCACAAATATTATGATATGAATATATTATTATACGCACGTTGTGATATTATAATAATTATTTTTAATTATTTACCGGTCAAGACTAGGTGGCACTACAGTACAAATTACCAATATTAACTTATATTTGCAGTAACAAATAGGATCAATGAATAGCATCACGAATGGTCTGCGATAAATCGTGAAACCCCAAAAATAATATAAATAAAGGCCGTAATCTAAGAAGTATCTAAAAACACATATTTTACATTATTGTCGTGTATATATATATATATTATACATATCTTGAAAAGTAAAACGTCAGTCACGAATGCGCTCATATTTAATGCAGTTTATTGCTTTCTTGGATAGCACTGGAGCACACATCACTGCCGATTTCGGTGTTCCGACCACGTCCAATTTCCGGTATTTTCGAATATTAATGAGATAAACCACTCTCGAATGGCGCGTGTATTGTGCGGAGTAATTTAACTTTTCGGAGGATTTTATACACTAAATAATTGAGCAGAAATCGGCCAAATTTGCGGAGCCGACCCGTATGCAAATTTAATCGGCTAGGGTATTCTACTTTCTTATGTGTGCGCATTTTTCACCGTCACGACGACCGTGTATATATACATTTATATATGTTATATACAGTATATACACCCAAACCTGAAGTTATTGCTTCAACTTGGCTTGTGTTTCTCTTTATACCAAAAGTCCAAAACATACTTTGGAATCAATTGCCATTCCGGCGGTGAGAAGGAAAGAATAGGAGGGGGGTATACGACATATAAGAAATAAATTGACCTAACCTAACCGACTTATACCATCCCTTAGACGTAGACAGTTTCGATAGATATTAAACGCAAGTGCAGCCCCATTGAATTGCCTCCCAAAGCTAGGTAGTCAATATTTTTTACGCTTAAATAATACAATGGTAACATTGTATTGGTTCCTAAACTTTTACCAACTATAGCTGGCTCACGATAATTTTATTTAAAAAAATACATAAGATACCAAAATATTATTATTAAAAAAAAAAAGTTTTATTATATACAAGCTGAACGCATCGAAAGTCATTACATAATATATTAATTTAACAATATTAAAAAAAGTAAAGTAAAAGGAGAAAATGGTAGAAAAAAACCACAGTAAAATTCAAATAATATTAATATTGAATAATTTAAGTTAATTATTAATTAATGAAAATATTAATATAAAACGTAAATTCAATCATTCTTCATGGCTAATATTTGTATTCATTGAACCTATGAAACCATACCAGTCATAATTTTAAATTTTATTTTCTAAAAAAAATTATTTTATCTTGAATTCATTTCCTGTGAAGTACTGAAGTCTCATTAAAGTAGACAAGTAGAGCTTCATAAAATAGCTGTAGAATCAGCATGAGAAATACACAATATTATACTTAAGACCAATATTTGTATTCTTTCATAACCAATTTTTTTATTTTTTTGGCACTTACACAATGCTTTTCCAAGTACCAATTAAACTAAATTATTTTATGATTTTAAGGGTCAATTCAACAGTCAGTTTTGAATTATTTTAATATTAGGAGCCAATTTGATCTTTCAAATTCACATTCAATCAATAAATCTGAAACGCGTACCTACGTGTGTGAACCTCAGTCGAACATCTGCGCATACCTACTACTATTTTATGCCTATTGTCTATTAATAATAAGACAGCCTGCACAACTCTTGATGAATTTCTTTCGATATTTGTTTCGTAATCTTGCATCCTTGTTTATCATTTTAGAACAATCATATGATCGTATTCATATTATACAATAGTATTATATTGTCATACAAGTAATCGGTAATCAACAAATAATCGTCATCAAAAGCGAGTGTATACTTAAGAATTGTATCAATGCCGTAAATTGTTCTCAATTTCTGGAAGTGACAAACTCGAAACTTCACGTCATCTCCTTTTACATATAAATTATAAATGTGTCACACTGACCACTGCTACGCATGACAGCTGTCCCATCGCAATGGAAATTACAATTTTATACCTATTCAAATGTTCACGACTTCCTGGTGTTCTAAAAAGATGAGTCTGACCTACCACATTTAAAATGTGACGGTGCAAGTGCTACATTTGTACAGGATAACTACACTGGTTACGCGAAAAAAATAGCGTTGATTTCAAATCATAACCTATTGGCTATTATAATGTCGCCCCGATCGTCGATACGGTTTTCTATCATCTATTTCAGTTTCCGGTTATAAATGTTTATTATTCGAATATTTTACGAATACTTGTTGTTGGCCTTTTTAGGTTTGTAATGTGATTTGACGATCCCGCGTGGTTTATTCACTGTACTTAATCAATTCTGTATAATAGTATTCCGTTATTATACTCTCGAAAACCTAACAGTTGAAAATGTATTTGCTGTTTCGATTACTTCAATTACAACAATTATATGATTACATATAATTGTATTATCATACGTTCATTCATAGGATAAATCAATAGTTTGCTTTCAAAATAATACAATTATACAATATATGCATACGTTATTCAATATAGTAATAGTAGGTACAACTATTATCATCGCATTTTGAGACAGACTAGGTAGGTATAATACGCATCATAATGTACAACAATGAATCGTTGTATCCAATTTGTTTTTACATTATTACCATTATAATAATATATTCACTTAATCCGGTATAACTGTGGACAAATGCAGAAAAAACACAGGAGTATCGTCCTGGGACTACAGATTTGCTTCATGCCAACCAATATTTCATCTGAACCGGATCCAATATAAGTGATTTATTTTTATTATTATAAAAGTAACTATATCACTTAGGTGTATAATAATAAAAATGCTATGTAATAATTTATTATTTTGAAAAAAATAAATGAAAAATTTTCTACCAACTTTTTTAACCAGTATAGTAATATTATATTAAAAAAAAAACTCAATATTACGTATAGGGATAAATCGAACTTAAATTTTAATAAATTATATTTGTAATGCAATTGCATCATCATGTATACAATATATATATATAATATTATTATCATGTATGATATTCGATAAATTATAATATTACATCTGTACGTTGTTTTATGATGACATGGGAGATGATATTTTTTTTCTCTTTTACTTTTTGTGGTAATTTGCTTTTAGATTTCTGAATAATTCTTTAGCAGAATATTACCGTGAATTAAATACGACACACCTCGTATGTCACTGTTGCTGCCGTCAAGCGGATATTTGATAGATATGTTGGATATGTGATATCTTACACTCGTAAATATAACTAAAAACTATAAAGTTACCTTGGATAGAAGTAATAAAGGACTAAGAGATAAAGTGCTCAGTACAAATAATACAAGCACTGAGTGTTGTGGCAAGGAGTGTTGAGGTGTTGGAGGCGGTAAATAATTCTGGAGACACATTAGATATAAATTAAACAGTCAACTAATCTGTTAATCAGCTAGGTCAATCATCAAGCGTGAAACACTTAATAAATTATTATTGTATAACACATACCGATTCAATGGCTCGGATGCTCACGTAAGCTACTTAGCGGCTGAGTTTCGTAATATAACAAACCATATTACTATAACAGTACCTACCTACTACCTGTCTACCTACAATATTCAACTTATAACGTGATACCCAAATATTATAGATATAAAAATAGTGTTATCTGAAATAGAGTATTTATACGACGAAACTTTCAAGTGTTTAATGAAATAAAAAATGAAATATATTTTTGCGAACTACGAACCATTTAGTGATAACATATATGTTGCTAGGTACCTATTTACACTTTTTCGAGGATTCAAATCTATTGGCCTGCCCAGATAAGATACTTAATAGTATCATAATAATATTTTATAATAATGTTAACATTTTGATGATACTCATAACGATAAACAAAACAAATAAATATACTAATTATTTGGTAATAAAAAAACTGTCTTTGAATATTGATAAAACTGTCTCCATTGCTATTTTAATTAAGCGTGTACCTATCGTAGGTACCAATAAATTAAATTATAATTCACTCTTGAGTGATGTACATTTTATTTACTTTAATATTGTCAAAAAATAGTTCGATAATATTAATTATTGATTATAGATTGTAGTTTACGTCAAAACATGCATAATGATTCTTAAGTAATGAGTCTAAGACAAATTATCTTTATATTCAATAAAACAAATATGTTACCCACTGACACTATAACTCACTGTATCAGCTTCTATATTTTTTGTGAAATCTGATACGGTGTGTGTATTTATTCCAACACTGGAAGTGGATGGTATATATAAGTGTGTTACAACTAGTAAATAAATATACTTACTAAAAATTAAGTTTTATTAAGTTGATGTTCTTTCGTTAAATCATCATTGGTATAACGGTGTATAAATCGTACAATAATAAAATCGTTTTAACCTATTAGTTAGACAAACTTTCAACGTAATGTAGTTCAAAAATATTCATTGAATGTGTTACTTATCATGCATATTATATGTATACTAAATTTATTATAGGTTTTTTTTGAAGTTGTAACTCATCTACTCTGACACATACATATGATTAATATGGTTAATTAATCGTTTTAATTTGTATCTGTTAATTGTTTTGAAGTTTATACATTTGCTTTTATTTAGTAAGCAAAAAAAAAAACGAATGGTAAATATACGATAGTCCATGGCTATCGTTGTGTAAATATATGTTGGAAATATTATGGCGCGTGATTTAAATAACCAACTAACTGTGGATTCTATAAATTATTTTATATTTTTGGGATTGTTATTTACTGTATCTAACTTATTTTTCGTTACAGTACAAGTGTTGCAAGCTCATAGTAACCGATATTTATTTTTATTTACAGTCCCTATGTTGGTTACCCCTAGTACCATTAAGTGTAATGTATCATTTCACGTTATAGGTTGCCTAACGACCGGTATAATTGCATAACCATAGAAACCTCTAAAAAAACTGTTTCATAGACAAATCTTCGATTACACAAATTATCTATTATTCATTGTTTTTCCGTACAACTGAGAAAATTTATATTTTTTTTAAAATGACGACTGTCTTTATTTTAGATTCTGAGTGGAACGATGAATGTATTGATTTTACTAATGATGTGAGTTTATAATTTTCCGAACTATAAGATGCTATACAGTGCAATTACTAGAAAAATAAATAACTTAGTGTATAGTAAATAGTATATTATACTTTACATATTACATATTGTAATATTAATATATTTTTTTTTAGATAAAATAGAGTATTTACATTTTAATATTTATATATAATACAATAAATAAATTTGATTGCTAATATAAGGTACATAACATAAAATAGCGTTAGGAGGGAGGCCCACCAGTTGGGGTAAAGTAATATTAATATAACACATTTTGAATGCAATGTCTTTGGAAAAAAATAAATCGTCTAAAGTATTATACTTAAATAGCAATTTAAAAATCAAATTATGAAAATATATACATATTACTTAGGAACATGGCTGATACAGACTGTCGTATTTAATCAAGATCGTATTTTGTATTCAATGATTTAAATTGAATTCAAATTTATCACATATACACATATATTACAATGACTTGCTCAATGCCTAGGTATAATATATCTACTGTAAAGCATAATGGTTAATTTTACTATTTTCCATTTTTTGAATTTTAAATTTTAAATCTCAAACTTTTTACGAAATCTTCAAAATGTTGTAATATTTTAAGTTTTACGTTGAAGGGTTGGTTATGTGTCGAAACTTACGTTACGTCAGAACTACTAAAACACCAAAGTTAACACATTAAAATGTAATACAATTTGTTTAAAATACTTAGTTTTTTTTTCGAAAAGATAATGACAAAAATGTAATTTAAAAAAAAAGTAAAAAAAATAACTTTAGACACTATATCGGGCCATAACATTATCAAGTTACCAGTATAGTAAGTTGATGAAATAATCTGACAACAATTCTAAAAGTTTTGCTAAATTACAAGTTTTTGACTTTATAGACATTATAGAAAACTTTACCAGTCTTAATATTTGAATGATAAAAAAAATGCCTATTTTTACGCGACTATAATTGATCGAGTAGCCTACCAGTAAGATTTTGTAAAGTACAAACAATAAGAGCAATGGTTCGTTCATATACACGAAACCACGCGCGAAGGTCATAGCTAATAAAATATATTAAAATTTCTTAACGCAAGAGGAATAATATTATTTAGTACGACAATAGTATTGAATACATACTTAATATTTCCCGATATAATTTATTCTTAAAATTATTGATTTTCGTAAAAATACGTAGGTACAATTTAATGCAGTATTGGCACTATTCGTTGAAAATCGTTTTGCATAGGACACACTTTTGCTTTTAAGACTTTAATATTGCAAACATCTAAATTCACCATTTTATACTTAAACCACAGTAGGTGTAATATTATGTACACCATCGATATTATGTAAATTTAATAATAATGTACTTATAGATAACACGGCCGGCAATATGGTTTTCCTCCGAGGCTCCGACGTATGTGTGGTGTGTGTGGTTTAGGTAATATAATAATATTGTACGCAGCATTTGCCGGTGACCGTTTGCTTAAACATCTTTTTAAATTTTACTATTTTAGCGATGTATCACGTGAAAATAATAATAATGCAAATTATAATACGTTGTATGGGTAATTTAATGTTTTTTTCTCCTGCGAGACAACGATAATCGGGTGAGCTAAAGGGCAAAATGTACCCTTTTCAAATACGAAAGTGATGAATTATCACGTTTGAAAGTAATACATTCGGAGCAGAACTCGTGTTATTATTAATATTTAGGTAACTTGAAGAATTTTTGAAAAATAAATAATTACACAATACCTCTCACGTGTTTATATTTTTATCATATTAGTACAATATGCATACATTATAAATACAATAAATTATGTTTTAAAGCCCAAACAAACAATAGCACGTTTAGGTAACGAGATTTTAATATCCGTTACTTTTGCTACGTGTTGGGGTGGGCTATCTAATATGAATATTGGTTGACCTGCAGATCCCCACGAAGAGCAAAGATGATTTTTTTTTAATCCAGTAGAAATAAGTGTGATTTTATTTTATTTTTAAATTTAAATTTTGAATTTATTTCTAATGTTACGATTTTACCAAATTTATCTTCTCAAACATATTATTGTTGGTAAATGGTGCTATGCTGCAAAAGTGAAAAATAAGTAAACTTTATTCGTTCACCCCAGAAAATGTTTTGTAATTTTTAATAAGTAAACTTGTAAATTATTCATTATTAAGTAAAGTGCACGAGACAACTTTTCTTAAGATATTGGATCAATAACTATATTTCATGTGCAGTTATAATATAATACTGCAGTGTAAATTAAAGGCACGAGAAAACCCAACTGTCGACTTTGTGCAGCTCGATTCATACTTACTTGATTCATAGACTTGATACGACATTCATGTCGGAATAAATATATAAACAATATTAATTATAATTCCAAAATCTTATTAACATTATATATTATTGCAATTTATACATCTATAATTACCATAATTTACCCCCATCGTATTTTTCTATTAAATTCAAACATTTTAAACAATATTGTATTACACAAATAAGGACAATAGAAAGAAAATCAATTAACATAATAATTTTCAAGTTTTTATAAATTATAAATAATATATTATATCAACTATATTTAGTGCATTAATACATTGATTTATCCCACTATATGTATAACAATCAATTTAGTGTTACTATGAATAAATAATGGTGAGTGTATTGAAATACAATCGTTTTATCTTGATCAATAATATTTTAGTTATGCGTGTGATTTTTCGTAAAGTTTTTTTTTTTGATATAAATACCTTAGCCACATCAATAAGCAAATTTATTAATAACTCATAATATTATTAAAACTGTTGTCTAATATAATATAGTTAGGTACCTTCTGTACCTACTTAAACTTACCCCGAGTATAGTTTGTGTAAACCGCAGCAAAAGGAGACGGGTAAATCTCGTTGTTAAAACCATTTTGTGGTTACACACGTGTAGTAGATTAAAACAAATTTAAACTATACTTATAAAAATAAAAACCTCAATGAGAGTTTAAAATATTAATTTAGAATTAAAAATTAAAAATTAAAAACATATTAATGCACAACGCGTGGTTATATTTAGAATCTACACGATACGATATTATGGAAGCGCATCAATTACTATAATAGTATAATGTTCACTAGATGATATTATTAAATATACCGTATAACGTTGTACTCTTATGGCTGTATATCATAATATTATGTATCAATGTATCCATGATTCATATCAGGTATTTAAAACATAACATTTATTGGCACAATAAAATCTCACAGCTATTTCTGTAACTATAATAGTATATTATATTAGATTGTCAATACTGAATTTCGTACGGCGCTACATCCTAGTTGGATCTCAATGTATTTTTTTTAGTACAAAAGATAGGTACCTATTGTAATTAATATTTTTTTGATTATAAAATTGAATAGGTTATTAAAATAAAAAAAAAATGCATGTGCGTGTAAAACTACATAATTTAATATAATGCGTTATGTTTATGTCACCATTCAACAGCCATTTTTTACCGTCAATTGGCCATTCAGCATCCACCACCGTCCACCATGGAACGTCAATCGACTGAAAACTAAATCAACAGGATGATAAAGATATCTCGTCTGCTGAAGAAAATGTCGGCTTTCCGATCTGCGTGGTACTTAAGAGAGTTGTGCCTTCTCCATTCGGGACATTTAGTCGAATATCCCCTTTGTATTCGGCCTTATATAATCCGATCTACAGTCCATTTTTACGATGTCGATTAAATGTACTAATTTATATAAGACTATTTAAACTGTACTGGTTTAATCATTTTGGGCAATCTTTTCATACTATTGATAGTGTTCAAAGAAGAAATCAATAGCACCATTGATGGTAACCAGAGAGTAACCTGTTTAATACTATATACTAATGTTTATTATGTGCCTATATTATTCGGGTACAGTAGGATATATTATGTAAGGTATATGAGTATTAATTAATTATTAGTTCTTGTATTATTGCAACTTTTCTTAACGCAAACTTCATTTCAATGCAACATTATTATATTGTAATAATTAATAACGCAATGCACAGATAGTTCAGGTACATTTTTGTATTTGTATTTTTATATTGTATTCGATACATTTAAATCATCACTATGGTGCATATTTGAAGTAGGTAGTGTTTCTCACAGTTAATTTGTAATTAAATATTATACATTTAATGGTTAAATATATTTGAATACAAGGATTTATTTTACAGAAACTTTTTTTTTTTTTATTATTAAAAATAAAGTGTATTTACAATCTATACCTAAGTGTATAATGAGTAAGTGTGGTGACAGAGTAAATGAGTAATATATAAGAATAACAGAGAAGGAAAGCTCCCAGCAGTGCCACCTGACCAGAAATTACAGAAACTTAAAAATCTTAAAAATACGAAATGCATAGTTATTATTTTTAATTTCAATGAACATTGGATTTTTAAACGAAAAATAAATATTTTAGTTAAATATTATTAGTTTAAGTGATAAGAGAGGCTTTCGTTACCAATCGGTACGTCACGTTTTTGTTAGATACTGTATTGATTATTATTTGCTATATATACACAATTGCATTTTCAAGATACTTAGATTAGGTAATTTTAAGGAATATTTATACTACGAACCTATTTACACCGTTCAACCGCACGTCGGTATTGACTCATATATCAATAATTGTTAGTAACTACTTATAATGGAATAATTATATTAAAATAATGAATCACCACTTATTATAATATACGATTTGTTTTTTGTAAAAATTAGTTAAATTAACCATATTAGGTATCTACTAATAAAATTCTCATATCAATATAAATATATAATACAATATCCTAAGACATATATGCAGGGTTGCAGGCTGATAAACCGTCTCCTTTCAGTATTGTTTTTCGCATGATTTAACGTTGAATTAAAATTTTTAAAATACATTACAGTGACTATACGATAGGTACACTATGCATGCGGACAGTAGACAGCTACAATACAGCTGAGCGACTTTCCTGGTTTAGATAAATTTATTTTAATATTAATGAAAACCAAAATAATTAAAATTAACTTTATGCCAGCATCAATAACCTTGAGATATGAATATTTAACCATTGAAAGTAAAACGTGAAACGAGCAATACAACATTACCTATATAAAATTACGTTTAGAAAAAAAAAGTTCTCACAATATGAATGTATATTATATTATACCTAATCCCCGTGAAACATTCATCAGAATAATATAAAGACATACGATTATAGAGGTACACGAAAATTAACTATTTAGTATTCTGATAGATGCTTATATAAAATAATCAACGTGTAGACGTGAACGACTGAATACTGAAACCCATACAAAATTCGAAACTGTACAATTTATACACAATGTTATAATATATTTGTATTTTTAGTTTTAAACATATAACCCTATTTGTACAATTTGTACGACCGACTGCAAGTCGATTTTCCAATTAAAAATCCATCTAAATACAAATTATATTAAAACCAATTACTTCTGCCTCTATAGAAAAATATTAAAATAGGAATATTTATACCACTTAAATTACTATACAATAATAAAATACCTACCTAGTCGTATGATATCGTAATAATTCAATATAAAATATATTATAAGTTTATGTGAATATGCTCTAACTTTATTGTCTATAACTCTATAATAGTAATTTATGTCTTACAAACGTTTGTATTACGACTATAGAAAAACCGTGCAAGTGCTCGATAAAACTATGCGTTTTGTCGGCGACCGATAATCGGTCAAATCTGCCGTATAGTAAATGTCAAATTTTTTGACATAATTTGAGTAAATCACTGTAAAGGACGTACCAATGAAATCTAAATTGGGGCACCCGCCGTTTTTCCTGAATCGAAATTCCCGGATGAACTTTTTCCCGAATGGTATTTTGCTCGAAAATCCGAAAATCCGAAACCTTTTTTCCCGAATGCATTTTTCCCGACGGTTATTTTTTCTGAAACAAAAAAATTCAAAATTTAATTAATAGCATATTGTCACGGTTCATTACTGCTGATTTTAATTCATACCAGGAGCTACAATTTCTGACGGCGATCGCGCATAATATTGTTTTGTAAGTAGTAAATATTATATTTATTTTATTTTAGATTTTGTGCGGAGCGATGAAGCAAGTGGTTTTACAATGGTTTTTATTTATTTATTATTTTTTTTATTATAAATAAAGGCCTCAACAATATAGATAATAAATTGGCCACTTTATACGTTTTATAAATTATTGATTTTTAAATATTTAATTATTACACTACAGCATTTATTATTATATTAATATTATTATTCGATTCGGGTAAAAAGTGTTCGGGAAAAAAGATTTAGGGTATACGAACTTTTGGAAAATATAACATTCGGGAAAAAGTTCATTCGGTAATTTCGATTCGGGAAAAATACCGGTAACCCTGAATTGGATCACAAATCATTCCAAACGAAAAACTATAATACTTAGCAGTCAAGTTAGGCACTCGATTTGCTTGCCAGTAATTCAAATGATTTCAGAACGGAAACAAAAACTCGGTCCCATTATGAAAATAGGTATATTCTTAATACATTTTTGAAACTAAATACAATAACTACATAAAATACATAACATGTATAATAAGATTTAATAGTTGACTTTTACTAAAAATATCAAAATTATTTCTTGAAATTTTCCAACATGCAAATCGAATCCTAAAAAAAAACCCCCAATCTGTAATTGTAAAATATATTTACATATGTAAATTTAAATGAGACGGGAGGAAATACGTTCTTTCATATCTGATTCCTAGAAGGAAAAACCTTTGTAAAAAAAAAAAAATCGAATTCAGCAGAACACTGTTTATATGTCATACCTACGTGAAAATTAATAAATATCTATACAATAATTTAGTTTTCAGACATTGAACGAATGACATTATTTGTTTTTAGTACACAGTGTACTACTAATGTCGTTTATCTCTTTTGTTTTTTTTTATATATGCCATCTGTATGTACGAAGATAATATATTTTGAATTGTACATTTTCAATAATGTGTGTTCCTGTCAAAACATTTAATTTTAAACACAGCACAATTTATTATACTCGATTATAATATGTATATCGTATATGTGAAATCAAAACAAATGTAGATATAATTTCCTTTAAATGTTTTAAACGTCATGTTCGTTTTTAAATTATGTTCAGCGTTTAAAGTTTCGTGAAAATGAAACGAAAAACAATTTTTTAGATCCGTTATCTATTTTCAAGAAAATTAAGTTTAATAGAATTTGAATAAAAAATGAAACATTTTAACTGTTGTACTGTGATAGGTGTCGCATTTGATTGAGTACATCACTGTAATGGATGAGTTAAATTTCAATTGAATAATAAATCATTGCATATTATCGGTTCTGCGTGGAGATTGTTGGACAATTTTTCAAAGCATATGTATTATTATGTCTTTATATTTATATTAGTAATACAGTAGGTTGAACAAATTTTGTATAAAAACAAATTGAATATATTATATTGTTGTTATATTGTTATACTATTATATTGTATTACTATAGATGTCACTAACTTATAAGTGATAAGTCAATGGCGAATATACCGTTGAACAGTGTAAATAGGTTAGTGGAATAAAAAGTTAAAAATTGATCTAATTTTTTTGAAAATGTAATTGTCCCTAACTATACACTAAATAATAATGTATGTATTGGTGAAAATTTCAAAATCCCTTAGATTTTGAATAAAATTAATTTAATTACAACAAAATAACTAAAATATTTTATTTTTATTTAAATATTCAATTTTGAAAAATTTTAACTTAAAATGTCTATGAAAAAATATATTTTTTAGATTTATTAAATATTTGCCTGTGTATTTTTAATGTTATAAGGTTGCTAAAAGAAAAAAAAACTTATTAGATAGCTTGTATTATATTTTCAAGCTTTAGTTAAAGAAATTCAAAATCTTATAATTTTTAACTACAAAATAAACATGTTTGGGGATAGTTCAATTTATTATATTATTATTATATACCAGTTGTTCGTAACCTATGCATCATTGTACACATTATTGGGTATATTTTTAAATTATTACAAAAGTAAAACTCAACAATTGGAACGAAAAACGAATACACTCATTGGTAACGATGAACTGTTTTAATATCTCAATCTATAAACTAACAGATATTATGTTTCTGATTTTGTCCATATACATTAATCAGATTTCCATATTTTGGTTTGGCATGGATTGTAAATATTTGGTTTGAAAAAAATTTAACCGTTTTTAACAAGTTAAGTTACTATTTTTACATTTAACTGTAAGTAACTGGAAACTTATTTTTTTTTATTTTACTTAACTTAACAAACTAAAAAAAATAGTTAACTCTTCCAGCCTTCCAGCCTATTCACTCTGTATATTATCATGTTCTCACTGCAAAATACATATATGTCATAACTAGTGACTCTATAATGTATATCGACTATACTAGTCTATAGTATATCGTAAGAATGTAAGATAGAATAATAATGTGTTTAATAATGTATAATTATAGTGTTGACTGATGACTCCGCAGGTTGTTGAGCGGATCGGTTGCAGCGATTAACTGAGTCCGTCTGGTCGTTGTCAATGCGCTCAGTTCTATACAAATTATAATTTACGGAATTTAAATTTCGTAGTCAATTTTTTTTTCGTCGCGAAGTTTTCATTTTTTTTCAGTCACGCTTCGTTTGGCTGGAGTTACCCGAATCTCAAGTCCGACAGTTTGTGTACTTCCAAATGTTTCCATTAGTGAATTACTGATTTTAGTTGTTGAAATAAAAAAACGTGGGAAGGTCAGTTATGTTTAATCGTTCTCGGTTATTGAGTCATATGTCCAAGTAAAATATTACGTTATTTTCTAAATAGGTTAGACACATTTTGGTGTACATATTGTTGTTACTATTTATAATATCTATTGGTACTTTTATAAAATCATACGAACTACGAATCTTAATATGTATTCATTCTATTTATTATCTATTTTAGTATAATAGTGAGAATTTAAATGAAATCTAAAAGTTCTTTATCGAGTAAAAATGTTAAATTCAAAATATAAGTTTTGTGGATTAGAGTAATGACATTACAATTTATCCTCTCCATTTGCTATTAAAATAATATAACTTAAAAAGTTTATAAATGATTTGTCTAAATATATGCGAAAATCGTTTTTATTCGCCTTATTTTGATAAAAGACAAATTTACTAACGCAGTTCTATATATTAACGCAGTTTCATTTAAGTGCTATATAAATTGTCTAAGTTGCTGAGTAATATTTAGTACTTGCATAAATATAAAAAATTCAATATACATTAATGGTCATTAATATTGTGAAAATTACAAAAATGTGTTGCTTAATGAATTAGGTAGGTATATTGAAATATAACGAAATATAGCGAAATATATAGATATTATGGTACATTTCATAAATCGTATGAACTAATAATATTTTTCATTCTATTGATTAAGTTAGATATGGAAATATAACGCAAAATTATTATTATTTGAATTTGATAATTTTAAACATAACTTTTAAAAAATGTTCTTCCCTTATATACCTACCATATACATTAAACACAGTGAATAAACTTCACGATACCACGAAAGTGTGTATTTTTTTCTTTTTAGAACTATTATCATTTATGTTACGATCATTATTTATCATTAGAATATACATAAATGGCAATGCAAACAAATTACCTGCGTAAGTTTCTCTGCAATATACCTAAAGTCTGCAGTTTGCTATATTTTATAATTATTATTCTCGCGGAGCTCTATATTATGACAAAAGCGTCTTCAATATCCCTTATTACACTTGAGAAAACAAAAAATGTCGTTTCACATATTTTGCAAATAATAAAATACTTTTTAATATTATACTATCGGTGCCAACAATCAAGTGGTTAATGGCTAAATACATTAAAAATTAACGCCCTACAAATTAATGTCGATACTTACAACGTTGTCTCACCGATGGTATAAAACGTGATTATAATAATACAAAATTATGTCGTTCCGTTTAAAATGTACCTATATAACACAGGCACAATACCCAGTTTTAAACATTTCCTATAAACTTACCTACGGTGTATTAGGTATATTTATACATAATATTTACGGACTATACGTATATTATAAAATATAATCGTGCTTGTCACCTGGTCTGATTAATATAATATAATATTATACACCGACCTCGTTCACTGTCTGAATAACTCGTGTGGAAGGTATGCAATATTTTGCAGCCCCGCGATAATGCGTCCAAGAGGCCTCTTTGCGTAGCATAATATAATATGAATATTCATCATCACCTTATACAAAAAATATGAGTTTTTAATGAAATAATATTCACCGTATATTTGTATTCTACGGTGGCGAGGTATTCTACCATTTTGAATTTGGTTTCGACGAGTTAATATGACAACGTTGAAAAACTCTGAATAAAAGAACAATACCGGTAATTATACCTAATAACAATTTCAGTATTGATATTATTTTAAAAACTGAATATTATATCATAATATTTTGTGTAATGCGTATACAGTCCACGCAAACTGAGTATTTTTTTTTTCATATAAAACATCATCTCTACGCACATTAAATGTGGAAATAAATTCCACTTCCCCGTCGAAATTTCAACTTTTAATAACGGCTATTGTTTGAAATCGTGCGAGTACGTTAATTTTTGCGTAAAACCGTGTATGAAAAAAAAAAACAATATGGATAAAAACAACAATAATAATAAGAACCCCCGTAAACTTAACCTTTACAATCTACCTAGTACCCGGATTTGACGCTGAAAAATGTCAGTGCGGGAAACCAACAAAAATCAAAAATGATTACAACCCATTAGGTGATATAGGTATTGTTACCAACTAGCAATTTATAACAATCGCCGGAGCATTATCGTGCGCGCTGGACGACGGTCGTTTTTTACACACATCAGCTTGATGTACATTTTAATTTAATCATTATAAAATATTGTAGCTGTGGTTCCGAAGTAAATATAGGTTTCACACAGAGACGCGGGTAGTATGCGCAGGCAGAGGTGTCCGAATACAAGATATTTTGAATTCCGAACGTATTGATTAATTTATTACATTTATAATATTATGTTTTTTTTATTCGTTATTGCAACAACAATTTTTCCAGATCTAGTTTGAACATAACATGTATATTTATATAACAATCGATATTTCTGTACATTTTAACTTTAAAAGTGTTCTGACTTAAAAACTAAATGAAAATAATCAAAGGATTACTTGTCACTAAAAATTAAAACTTAGAAAAATTGATTTTTAATGTAAAAATCTAATAAGTAAGTTATAGTAAGTAGGTAGTTAAAAGTGTCTAGACACTTCAAACTATGTTAAAACACAAACATTACCGAGATAATGTATGTTGACTCAATATTTTACTCACACATATGACTCAATTTAATATATGGCATACATAATAGTATAATATATTTACCTACGTAGTAAATTTGAAATGTTGAAATTCACTCACGCTAGTACGTACATATTTTAGTTTTAGAATACTTAGAAAATACAATTATTTAATATTTAAAACAGTTCCAACTATAAATAATTAAAAAATAAATTGAATAATAAAAAAAAAAATGTATAGCATAACTAAATTATATATCCTCGATAGTTGATGCGCAGTTATAAGAAAAAGTGATGAAAACATAAATAATATAATCGTTCATAAATAGTTATTTATTGCGAGATTTTGTCATAATCTATATAATAGCTCTGGGTAGCCAAAACGCGTTAGTCGGTGGGATTATAGTGATAATAAAACTATGAATCGTGGAAAATAGCCAGAAACCCCACATTAAATGTCATACATGATAATTAATTTACATTCAGGTGGGAAAATATATTGAATTATAAATTACATAATTGTCTAAAATAAAGTACGTAAAACTATTAAAATTTTAGGTTATATTATTGTATTTTTTTCTCTGAAAAAACAATTATTTTTATAGTGTTCATTAAACCAAATATTTAAAAATAGAATGTTTAAAAAATAACTTTTTCAAAATCGATTATTATTATCTCACTGTGGTGAAAAAGTATTGTAGTAGGTGTATAAATAGAAAACTTTTTTATGGGACCTGGTAGCTCAAAACTTGTTTTTATTTATTATTATTTCAACAGTCAACTCAAAATGCTTAAATAAAACTTTTAAAATACTTTAACTTTGATACACACTAAATATTAATAAAAGACAAATGTAGTACGCTACTCGATATTTTCCACTTCGAAGAAAATTTATGAACCATAAATATGTATTAATAAGTAATCATTAATTGTATATTATAGGGGAGTTAGGTAATTTTTACATTTTAATTGTTTCTACGATGATATACAAAGCATTGTATTGCACAAAATTGATTCAAAATTAAAATATTTGTACCCAACCCAAAAACATATTTATCTTAAAACAATTTTAAATATTTTTCATCATAAACTGTTCTTTTAAAACTATTCCAATAATTTACCACAATATTATACTAAACTGAAAATATGATAATTATAAGCGTTATTGATATACATATTATGTATGCATACTCTTGTGTCCACCCGTAATTTAAATAATTTCAGAACAATAATAAAAACTCGGCAATATGAAAATATATACACTTAACACATTTCAAGCAAAATGCAAGCAGGTACATAATATTTAACAGTGGAATTGTACCAAAAATAATATAATTGTTAGTTAATTTTACTTTTCTCAAAAATTAAAAAGTCAAAATTTCTCAATATGCAAACTGAATTCAAAACTGTAATTATAAATTATATTTACATACATAAATTTAAATCAGATGGGAGGAAATACGTGCTTTTATATCTGATTGCTAAACGAAAAAACCTTTGTAAAACAAAACACGAATTCAACATTACACTAGGTATATAGAAACCTATTTTTTTTTAGTAATTCTGTTTAATATTTTGTTCGTTTTTTTATACGCAACTTATGCGACGTATGTACATTGATAGTAATTTTTGATTTGTACGTTTTTAAATCATGTAATGTAGGTATTTCTGTTAAAACAGTTAATTTCAAACACAGTGCAGTATAGACCCTACTACAATTTGTTTTGACATCAAATGAAATTCGGCAAAATTACATTTAAATATTAAATCCACCAACTTGTAAATATTTCAGATTATGTTGAGCAATAAAAAATTCGTAAAAATTAAATTAGAAACAATCTCCTAGATTCAATATCAAAGTCTCGAAAAAATAAATTTGACAGAAAGTGTATAAACCGGTAGAATCAAGTTTAAAAAAAAAACGGGGATGTAACTTAGCTGTATTTTATACTCCAGTGATGAGTTGGTCAATGTAATGGGCGAGTTAAATTTAAATTTAATGATAAATCATTGCGTAGGTACTAGCAGTGGTTCTGAGGGAGACTGTCTGTTAGCCTATATTTCAAAAGATATAATATTATTACGTCATCATATTTGAATATTTCTATTAGCACCTATAATACAGAAGGTTGACTAATTGTTACCAAACAAAAATGATTTGTCTGACTCGGTGGAACAAATAGTAGACAACCTATAAATTAATCATTGATATTTTTCAGATGAAACTATACTATATTTTTAGTCACTATCCTTCAGAACAATAATCAATGTTCGTTATGTTATAATCGTAATCGAACCATCGATATTTACTTCAAAATAATGAGCATCTCCAATCAAGCGTCCAAACCCAACCATCCTCTCATATCACAGTTCATTGTATGTTTAGTTTTATATTTGTTAAAAGTCGTTGTTAGTATAATACCAAATAATTGTGTATTAGTGACCATATAATATGTCTCTCTGTGCAATAACGTTAGTAGTAAAATACGATTTTTTTCGTAGGAATGCCGATGACAAGTGGGAGTTACAGTATAAATATCTTGCGGTTGTTTTTGTTAATTAATATTCGTTGAAATGTAATAATTTATTTGGTTTTATCATTATTTTTATACTGACTTTGATGTAAATTAAATGTTATTTGAATATTTATTATTTACCGTCAGATAGCGGATGTTTATCGTCAATGTAGAGTACCGATGATGGCGAAACATATTTTCTAGAATCGTTAATGATTCTTTATTAGTTATGAAATCTTACTAGGACAGCGAAGAAATTTTAGACATTTTAAATAACGAATAACATTTTAATTGTATTTTCCTATGTCCACAGTATACTTGTTCGTTAAGTGGTCGGGAAAATCAGAAAAAAACAACACCAAATGTTTCGTCTAACTTGTTTTTCTAAAATTGAAATTATTCAAACTATTATACAAATTAAGAACCTTCTACTGACAAAAAATACAGAAAGAAAAGAAACAAATTTTAATAATAATATAGACGTTTGAAAAGAAAAGTATCCTTTATTCCTTTATTCCTTTTACAATAAATGAGTTAAATTGGTCGAAAAGAAAAATCGGTGATGCAGCAGGATTTATGTGCACATAGCAGGTGATGAACGTGGATCTTCAGTCCATAAATGAGTCTTTCAGTTCAACAATGTATGTACGAATGAATTGCAGATAACAAAGACATGAATTATGTTATGGACAGTCACTATGTCACTATCTTTATACCTGTAAAACTACCTGCACAACAACACCTGTGAAACTTCTGTGCCGTAATTTCAAATTGTGTGAAACACTCATACTAAACAGAATCATACCAGCAATGAATACAAATCTAATAAAACATGACATTTGGACGTGACATTTTCACATCCAACGGTTACGTATCTTCAAACTAAGACATTATTTCCTATGCCTACTAAATATTTTTGTATTTATCAACAGTTTTTAAATTTTTTAATTAAAAAACTTCAAAAATGTCCTTACGTTTTATACATTATCATCTATTTTTCTTACAGTATCCGACTAAATATAAACGTTAAGTTAGAAGTGAAGATATTATAGTGAGCATAAGTAATCTTATCTCCACACGGTATACATAAATGTACAATAATGTGTCTAGAAAGTTTAGAAACCCTAAATTTGTTCAGGGGATCAAATATGATAACACACAGCGTATACACATAACAACAACTAATTACACTTAAAAGCGTACATTAAATAAAATAATTATTTAATCGTTGCATGTTATGCTATCATAATAATATGTTACTTTCATTCCCCTCTATAAAACCAGGATGTCTCCCACTGCTCAGAAAGCACACTGTTTAATTTTCATTCCAAAGGGCTATATAGTCACCATATGCTTATTATAATGATCATTAATTATTTTAATATAATACACTGTTCAGCGTGAATCACTATATTTTCTTTTATTTATGTATAGAGTAAAATCATAATATTTAATATTGTATCCATATAACTACGGTTTAGTTTTTTTAGATCTATACATAATATTATGACACCCTGTTTTCTCATATAACTAGATACCCTGTATAATTGTTATTTTTTTTTTCCAAATATTTTCCATTATTCTAGTTTGAATTAAACAGGTCGATTCCTAAGAATTTTTTAATGGTAGTCACTAGTCAGTAAATAAAATATTTTTACCAACATTCAAGTGACGACTTATACGATGAATATTATTACTGGACTACCTACATCAACTATCTTGTTCTCCTGGGTCTTAAACATCAATAAATAATAAGTTAGTAACGTTAAGTGTACAGAATATAAAAATAAATATTGTGTTTGGTATTTTATAGATAAAATTAATGTATAAAATAATTTGGGTCACATGTTTGTATCGTATAAAATGTGACAAACTTTATCATGGCTGCTAATTGAAAATTTCAAAATGCATTTTGGAAAAAATACATTAATAATCATAAGAATTGCATCATAACTAAATTCAATATAATGCATTGTAGTAGGTAGGTAATATTATTTTTTCCAATAACATGATTTTTGGATTTATTATTTAGGATATATACATAGGTAACAACGTATACTTTGCAGTTAATATGGTCCAGGAGCTTCGGATGGTTTAACCTTACCCATTTAGCTCAATAATATGGAAACACTACTTTATTATTATAACACAAAACTGGTTGATCTAAAAAAACCAAATGTTTGACCCAATGTTTGCCAAACAAAGTGGGGACAAAAAGTGTAGCATGTAAGATATATCTACACACGCATAATCATAATAACAAATTGGTACCGCTTGAAATACCTGAGCATATCAGAAGTGAAACGATCATCGGCCTAACATAATCGATGTCATGATGTCATTCGATGATAAGATTATGGATAACAAATTATTAATCAAAATTATTTTCTAAAAGCCGTTTACGTTTTGGTAAATCGAGCACATTTGATTTACAAATGAGTCTGGGACACGATAATGACAAAAAAATATGTGCGCCAAATTTCCGACCTGATTACAATAATACTACGAAGATATATTATGTTTCACGCAACTTCATAAAATTTGCTCAGTGATCTATTTCTGCATGTGTGATTCACGTAGTTGTAACGGTGCGAACGTGGTATCTAGGCTTACGTATACCAAATGCATTCCATCATTTGATTGAAACGCATTACCTATGTCTAAAATTAATTTTGTGACGACAACCCCCTTGAACCGAGCAGAGCACTACGGACCACAACAATTGGCTTCAGGTTACATCTAACTTAGGAACCTTCAACTTATTATGATATATATATAATTATTTGTGTCTGTGCATCGATAGTTCCCTCCAATCTACCATATATCATATTTACCATCACAGCACGCCGTTGTCATGTTAGTAATGTTATACTAATTTTTTTTATATTATGTGGGCCGTGCAACGGATAGACAGGTCGCGCGTCGTATGGAATTTTGTGCTTGAAAACAATATCGATTTCGGAGCCGAACCAATATTAGTATTTCAAATTTGAATCGGAACTGCTTTGAGAATGCCAGAACTAAAACATAACCCGAAACCACTCGAATCATTATTTAATTGTATTAAATACGAAAACTTAAATCAAAACAAATATTATAGGTTAGAGTTGGATTAGGTTATTTTTTTTGTTTGTTATACAATAATAGCTAGTAACTGCGAGTAGTTATCGATAAGTAGAAATCGAAAATACCGAAAATAAAAAATAAACTTTTTTTTTATCACCAAAATAAAGTGTGAATAGTTTTGACTAAAAAAAAAAATCTGAATGCAACGATGATAATATTATGGCATAAGTATTTACTTTATTATCGTGTACGAAACCGGAACCAAATCCTATAAAAAACGTTATGACTCTAAAGCAATTCTAGACAGAAATCATTCAAAATATGTTCTGTAATATACAACGAGCATGACACCTGCCATGGTATACGCAACTATATCTGTAAAATGTACACTACGCGATGTCACGTCGTTAAGTTTTATTTGATATTTTTATTAACATACAGGCATAAAGAATTTAAAAAAAAAAATTATCTGTTTACACTGCAACAGTTTACAGTAAACAGTTTTAATATTGACAGATATTTTTGCGTATAATAATACGTCTGAAACATATTATGAACAATTAAATTATTTTACAATATTTATTCAACAAGTTTGTTCGGGAGCAATAATAATAATAGTAATAAGAGCAATTGTTTGTTCATATGAAACATACCTACCTATACCTATGTGTCGAAAGTATCAAACAATATAAATTTAATATTATATAGAGTTCATTTATATTATCCTATTTGTTTGTGTTTAAATAATATCTAACTAAGTGACGGACACTGTGACTATTCGTAAACTCATTAAAAATGTATTTATTAATTCTACGATAATATTTCAGTTTTAATTTTTGTCTACTTAAAATTGACTTTTTGATTTTGATTTCAATATATTATACAAGATAAATAGCGTTCAGCAGTAGTAATTAAACGATCAGATTGCTTAAGTATATTATCGCATTTATTTACTACACGACAACTAATTAAAATACACCTGAATTTCCCAAGCTGGATGAAGTTTGATTAAAACTAACTTGAAATTTGATTTGTTTTGGATTAATTAAAAAAGTTAGATTCGCAAAATAATTGGAACAGTAGTGATGGATTTAAGATTTAGATGATTATCAGTGAACACATAATAATACGAAGGATTTTGTGGACAATTTACCAGTAAAATAATTTGGTATACCTACCTTCCTCTTGGTTGACAGCTCTTTTTTATCGCAGTTTATACCGTCACGCTATACACAGCATATGTATTGTGCAAATGTCAGAATGTTTTTTAAAATAATTTGAAGTCATTAAAAAACAATTTTTTTGAAAATAATACTTTCAAAAACGTTAAAACTTTCCGAGAAAATGTGTGTTTATCTTTGAAAGAATCACTCTGTATAATATTATTTTATGGTTATGGATCGAAGAATAAATAATAAAACCGACAAGTGGTTACCATAATATACATATAACGAGTAGACTATAGTATTATAGATGGGGAGTAATACTGTTTATAACCGATATAATATGTATGGTTGCACATACATAATTCAAAAATAACTTTTCGATGATAGTTTCGGAAACAAGATTATAGATAAGTGGTTTCATGGATTCAAACCTTAGAAAATGTATTTTTGTGAAAAATATTATATTATTAGATATATACCTTAAATTTATTTTTCAGTATGGATTATATCGACGAATTTGAATATCTGATCTGAGCATAATAATGTTTTTCTTTTTAGAAGAGGAATGATCTCACGAGTTTTTTTATTCGTGACATAAACAATGGTAATATGTGCTATTGTTTTTATCAAGATGCATTTCTGGTTAGGTTGTTCGGTTTCTGGCTAGCGTATCGCCAGCTAGGTTCAGAAAGATATCAACATCGTGAGTTCGGTTAGATTCGGTACATATCACACCGTCACTCATATTTGTGCTCATGACTATCTTATTTTTGATATCAGGACGGTTATAGCCATGCAATTTTATTTTAAAATTAAAATAAATTACATATTATTATATTTTTTTGATATTGTTTGGTGAAAAATAACCTAAGTATAATTGTTGGCACACAATTCCAAATTATACGTATAATGCACCTATTTAATCGTAATATTATTATGTGAAAGTCCAAATTTTTTATAAAAATAAAGTCAAAATAAGCAAAATTATGCTATAAAGAACTAAAAATGGCCTTCTATCAATTATGAAATACCATTTACGGTAGCTAAAAGGATGAAAACATTTACAGCCGATAAGTTAGTTGGATGAGTAACTTTAGTTTAGTGCGCATTCGTTAATTATTTACGGTTTTTCATAGTTTTTTTGCACAAAACTCGAAAAAGTAATCATTCATATAAATATATTTGTTTAACGTTCTTCTACAACCAGTGTCATCATTCGCTGGGTTGGGAATTTCGTAAAAAAAAACGGATATCAACACGAGACATCGCGTATAATATTCAGTGTTTAACAGATCTCGTTCATTTATTATTTTAACGATTTTATTTCGTTCATTTAACGTTAATTTGATAGTATAAATACGAAAATCATAATATCGTCAATAATTCATAATATGTGAAAATAATAAATATTGTACCTGTTGCGATCTCACAATTCATTGATACCACGGAATCAATTAAAAAAAAAATATTTTGTCTATCGAGATATACAGTGTTGTTTATCTATTTAATGAAAGCTAGTTCACTTAGGGAAGATACAAAATTACAGATATCGAGCAGTCACAAATGCTATTTGATTACTGATAAACGCTTGACTCATGAAAAAACAATTTTTAGAACGAACGTGAACGCGTCCCTTTTTTAGTGAAAGCATTCACTTTTTAGTAAATATTCCAAACACTCGTAGTATTATTATAATATTATACCTTTCGTCGATCCGAGAATCCTGAATTACCACGTTTTATGCACCGTGTCAATTTGAATACGACTACCAAACACGAAATCGTAAACATTGCGTGACACGATATTGTTATGGTAAATTTAAATATGAGGTAGGAGGCATATCAGAGATGGAGAAACACTAAAAAAATACGTATTAAGTTTTACTTGACAGCGTGCCTTTATTGCCAAAGTTTTCCAGGGACTAAAATATAATAAATATAACACGAAAAACACCATGTTTAATAGGTTATAACGGCACGTGTCTTCTAAACAGATGATTATTCACTGTCACAACATACTCGTATAATACGTGTATTATGTTTGTATATGTCAACTCACTGATGATACAATGTGCACTTTGAAAATACACATGTCAAGTGGGTACCAATGTTACAAAAACAATCACCACACGTGTACAATACTATATAATAATAGACGACCATTATAATACTACTATAAATTACGTGATGATTTATCATAATAACAAAACGGGCAGTATTATTATTCGACGAGAATTATGTGGATTCCACTTTTTGTCGGAATTATAAAAAAAAAAATTCAAAACCGAATTGATCAAATTAAGCTGAACTCACTATTTAAATAACTATTTTGTAATATAACTCGACCTCTAATCGTACGATCGTGGACGATAATATTTTAGCATTGGTCGTCGCTATTACGCTCGCAGTTACCGCAGTAAGTAAGTTTATTAACTTCAGATGATATTGACTAAACATTATGTCGAATATATCATTATATATTATATTATTAGTTGTATCAGTGGCAGCACCCAACCGACACTGGAGCAGAGCAATTGGCAAATACGCGTGTATTTACCGATTGTCAATGTAACAATATCTCAGTGAATCGCAATAACATTATCATTATATTATTATTATTATTATTATCATTATAAATCACTTATCCCGCGGTTCGTCCATTAACTCGGCGTTTCGACCCGAGAACAAAATGTTAAACTGCCCGTGAAAGTTATATCCGGCTATCTCTGGTCGGTCCATATTATTATTATTATTATTATTATTATGTATATAAGTTTTCCCTGCAGATACCGGGTATACACTATAATATAAAACTATATATATATATGTATACCTCGTGCACTTACACGCAGTATATACATACCGTCGTCCTTTTCGCTCTTATCTGTGTAATGTGTTTACAAAGTTTGACTGGCTGCCATTTAAATGGTTTCGCTGGATATTTCTGTCGGTAGGACGTCTTCTCGTGGCGCAGAGCTCGGCACTGAACAGAGGCGAGCCGAGTAATTTATACGTTCCCACCACGTGGGTTTTGAACATTTTTCGGCTACGATCGGCCCTTCATGAATAAATTATGATATTGTTCAAACAAAATCGCTCCTAAATAATGTTCATGCTTGCCAAACCGTTTGAATGAATGTGACGAGCAGCGTGGCGGTACCTTTGACTCGGGCCAAAAATATCGCCCCCAAGGCAAGTCACTCGAGCCACGTCGCGACATATCGACGATCTGATAAATTTCATTATTCCCACGGCATGTCTATCATAATGGGTATCTGGGAGAATCCGGTTTTGTAGTGATATCTAGCGAGTATAATAATATGACGCAACGTTTAATAGCGAGAAGACATTTGAATTCGTGACCGAAAATATCGGCTTGTATTTAAAAGGCATTTAAAATGTTATTTGTATATGATTTATCGGTAAGTAAAGTAAATAATACATCAGTTGTGACTTGTGATCAACTATTGAAAAAATGAAATAAGTGCTTTAATAAATATTATATTACGCGCGTAAATATGGATTTTAAAATTGACAGAAATAAATAAATAATACGTATTTTTATTTTCGATTGAACAATTATTGCATACCTAGTGAACTGGACCGTTTTAAAAACTGGTAGATGTACTCGTTCTCAGTGAACAAACATGTACCTACTGCAAGTGTTTCAGTAAATTCTAGAGCGTATTACCAGCAGCGATTGACAGAACAGTTAATTATAGCAAATTTGAATATAAAGTAACGTATTATATACAATGTATTAGTAGGTACTATAAATAAAAGTATCTTCGATATTCATTGGAAAGTTTTATTAAATAAGCAAGATTATTAAGATTAACAAGTACATGTCCGGTGAAATGTTGTACTTCTAAAATATTTAAAGTGTGAAGGAGTGCCTCTTCAAAGGTAATACAAGAATTAATTTTTGTTTTATGATGAAACTGGGATCGTAAATTGTAATAATAATTCAAATAAATACGTTTTTAATCAAACTCGTAGAATTCATAAACGGAGTACCAATTCTGTTAACATGAAAGGAAAAATGCATTGATAAAATATTCTCCAAACACATTAAAGCATATGAAAACGGCAATCCAAACACATAACTATTTATTTTAAAATAATTCCATCAAACGCATAAAGTTAAATTTCCCAAACGTATTGTATTTTTCATATAATCGACCAAACGCAAACGGTCCATTTTTTTTGCCAAGAAAGTATCAGTTTTTACTATGTGTACTGTGTATTATATACAATACAATAAAAATAATATACTTCCGGAGACCTGGTCAAAATATATGAACATTTGATTAGAAAATCATCAAAATTGCCCGTCACGTGAATCGACTTAATAATGGACGGTATCGGTTTCCCTTGACGGGTATCATAGTAACAGTCGTACTTATGTTATAATATAATAACCCTGTTTCATTTTTTTTTATTTTCTTATATAACTTTATTGAAGTGGTATTTTATAATTTGATTTTCAACAGTTACATTATTTATTAGATTATATCATTATTATATTATAATTAGTTTTTTTTTATTAGATCTAGGCTTTGGCGACTGAGGTCATTAGTCTGTAAGGTTGGTAGGGTTGGTATGGTAGGTATAGTACGGTTGGTTATCAACACGTTTAAGTGTTGAAACTATTTTGCCACTACGAACCCGGGTGGTCACCCATCCGGAAACTAGTGGCAGAGGACGTTACTTACTCTCAACCACGTTGCGTGATTGATTGTAGCCACCGCAGTGCGCCAAGCCACTATATTATTATAATTTATTATTGTTACATTAAAATCGTCCGTTCGTTGTCTATGTTCAAAAATCTAAACACTGCAGGTGGTTGTAATTAAGATTTTTTACGTGTTAATTAATTTAACTTTTAAAACTATATTTTTAAGGTGGTTTACTGCGACGCCGGAGAATTCCCTCTGTTGATCGTTTATTACTAGTTGATCTGTACGTATTATTAGCGCTCTGGGTTATACCTTTCAAATGCAAAACTACCAAACTGCTGTTATCATGGTGACCGGACGGACATGTCTGTGCTAACATTCGTTACAATTATAGAAAAATTATCTTAAAACAGTTATGATCAAACGAGTGGCCGTACGTTGCAGACAACGCAACCATCTGCACTTGATGTCAGGCCATGGAAATCCACAACCATCCACAATCATTTATACAGCTACTTTAATCAATTTCCATTGAATGTCATTGCGGCAGGGAGAGCTAACCATACAACGGTAATCTCTTATACGCAATAAGTATGGCTGAGGGAATAAGAACTCCATCGATTGCGTTCAACACTGCCGCCTGTAGTAGAGTCCGACTTTTTTCTTATTCAGGATACCAAGAGCATTTACATTCCTTTTCTTGAGCACATAATTTGACTGAATATTGGTCGCATCACCTACGACGATGTGCTTGGATAGCCTCCTTATTAGAATATTGGCTTGTCAAAAACGGGACATTTGAGTATTGATTGTTACTATGCTAACCCCCCCCCCTCAAAATCTTCATCGGAAGAGCATGATGGACTCTAATTGTACCATCGTCCTTATATTATAATAACTATGTCTTAAACATAAAATAAAATGTATAAATATTTTTATTATTATGTAAAATATGCTAAAAAAAAACCGACTTATCCATCACACGATCGACGCTATGACGTATCAATGTAAATACTTTATTGCGTTGTAGTGTGTTTTTTTTTAATTACTCGACATATCAAAGTTGCAGTCAAAAATTATTTGACGGTGTCGAATCAAATATCATAATCTCTATTTTAACCCACTATAATACATATTCCAATTAAAATGATATTATAAATCAACTTTTTACAGCTGTATACCCACTCGACATTGCATCTGGAATAATAAATTGTTATTAGGTTGCCCCAATGTTAAATAAAACAAATATTATAGAAACAAACACAACAAGAACTCGTCTCAATATTTAATAATTATATGCGTATAATAGAGTTATACTAAATAGTCATCACTAGGGCCCGGATTTGATGCATTTGTATCTTTTTTTCTAATGCTTTTCTAATGATCGTATTTACAGAAATTTGATTCATGGAATATAAAATGGTACTAACAGTTTTTACTTTGCATTTTTTGCATTTTTAGAGAATTTATTGCATTACTATAATTTTTTAGTAATTTTATTAATTTTAGTAATTTTTATATATTTGCATTTTTGCTGTTGAAAATTGGACTTTATTAAAACACATTCAGTTTCCATTAGCTTGTCGATTATCGAATAATGAATAATGAATCTTTATCGTTTGGTTTCGCAATCTACGATTATTTAATAAACTGTTGGCAGATACTAGTTTAGGCCTGATCAATCAGAAAAAAAATTGCGAAAGTTTATCAACTTATTTTAAACTGCAAAAAAACCATTTGTGAAAGCTCCGTTAAAAGTAAAACTTTTTAAAGAGCTAGCACCTACAATAATTATGATTTATGATACATGATAAGTGTATAAAACGTAAATTTTGTAAAACGTAAATATTTAAAAATTATATAGTAGTTTTTGGTATTTTTGAAGTCATTTTTTGATGTTTACATTTTTTTTTGTGTATTTTTTTAAGATTTTTAGGTCATCAGGTTCCGGGCCATATATTTCTCACAGCGTACTAGTTACAACAGATAATGGTATATATCTGCTACGCCCATTGTGGTCTCTATCGTCATCGATACTTCTTGAATATGAATGTTATAATAATAATTTTATTTCTCATTTCATACTCTCAATAGATCGAGATACAAACTACACAATTACAAGTTAACTAAATTACAAGTATTTACATTTGTGTATAATATATTATGCATCACTTACTAATTTTCAAATAGTTACACAACTCGAAATTGAATACTCACTTAATAAAATGTTTTGTTAATAATTTATATATTTATTGATATTATGTAACTGTGCACAGACAAATTATTTATGTATTATTTAGGTATATTAATATTCGCATTTTGTTTTTATTTTTAGTGTCAACACAACTTAATATTATATAACTAAACCAGTAATATATGTATCATAGTCTGTCGATTTACAATCGACCCACATGGAACTTTGGCAAACATATAAATATTCCTCAACGTGTATAACGCCTACCCACCACGTATGCATGTAAATTCAATCAGACAACTTTTGACTTGCTATAATATTATAATGTATTATACTATTTTGTCTATCTTTCGATAGCAACGAAATAAATTTTAACGGAGTGCGGAATAAAAAAATTGAAAACAGTAGGTACAGTTAAGTAACACTGTAGACAAGTCCACAGAGATAATGCCGTAGTACCATACTTATAAGTTATAACGTATACACTAGAACCGATCCGAGAGCAATTGAAAAATTACCACGAACAAGTACAGTTGGCAGAAGAGCCCTCTGCTATAAAATATAGTACAAAAGACAATCTGAAACTAAAGCTTTCACTGCAGTAAAACTGTGATGTATAATATTGTAATATAATTATTCTTCAGACTTTGAGAGCTAGTTTGAAAATAAAATGTACGTCAATTATATTTCATATTACCTAGGTACTAGAACAGTGAAATATGCATACGTCCAAAACAATAGAATAGAATGCGAAAATATAAACAAAACAATCCAAATAATTGATTTTAGTCTGAACAAAACGAGATGGCGAGAACGGAAAATGAGACGCCTATATTATCTATAGTATTAAATTGTATACCTATATAACGATTTCAATGCCATTATTTACTTTTGGTTTTACTTGTTTTTTCCAAAACAATATTACCAAGTTTATGTGTCAAAATGAAATATCGACAATATAACTTTAAAATATGTAAACCATTTTTTGAAGTTTGCAACTTTTGCACGAGTTGTATTGGTAAATACGACAACCTCGGCCCTGTGGTTTCACGTGAATATTTTTAATTCCTTATAACTAGATAATACAAGTAAAAACTTAACACCTAAAGGTATACCATTTGTCTTAGAATTGAATATGATTTCAAACGAAAATTTCTCATGTTTTTAAATTTAACTCCCCATTAATATAATAATTCAATTAACCTAATATTTTTGAATACAAATTACTGTGGGAATATAAAAAAGTATAAATAATCAAGAGTGGTTTTTAATTATCCGTGGAATTCAAAAATGTACCTACTTTTGGTGCTTTTAGACCCGCGGCGGTCGCCGCCCAAGTATGTCGATAAAAAAACAAATCACAACACCTTAATTAAAAACGGAATTTTAAATAAAAGTTCATGTATTCGTGCAATAAATTCCCCGTAAGCACAACCGAAGAGTTTTGCCATTATCCGATAACGCCCTTAGCATTAACATATTATACTTATTATCTTCGTAGTCTTATACACTTAAATTTAAGCTATAGTGAATTAGTTTTGCCAATGTTTATATTAAATATCCAAACTAGATATTACGATGATTGCAGTAAATCATGCAAGCAAGTTATCTTATTGTGCATAACATAATATAATGATATAGAAGACAACCACTGCAGCTTTCGTAGTATAAATAAAGAAGCTCAAAATTATAAAACTGATTTTAAATAACGACAAAACACGTTTGTAAGAAACTTTTTTAATTTAAAATGTTCTGCAAAAATCCAGTTTCAATATTATGTAATATTATGTTTTTAGATGTTTTCCCGTTATGCACTGAAAACAATTTTATTTCAAATATTCAAACATGGCATTAAAGTTTGAGGTCAAGCCGAGCCTTGCGATAATATAAGACTTATCCGAGATTTACCATATACATGTCTTATAGTGGGTTGCATGAGCGTTACATTTAATAACAATCAATAGTGATTAAACATGATTTAGAAGTCCATGAATGATTGGTCCGTTAAATTAATACATTTGTATGTGTCCCCGAATTAATTAAATAGCTGGACATCCGTGGTAACCTACAACTAACAGTATGCTCTGCAAAAAAAATTAAAAATCACTGAAACAGTAAATTAAATAGCAACTTAACATTACAAACAATTAGATTATAAAATCCATTTGAACCCAAAATTACCTAATCCCTCGTATATTATCAATCGCCTAATTTTAGATTCTGAGAAGAGAGATAAATGTATTAATTTTACAACGATGTGTTATTTTAGTTTTTTTTTAGTTTTTTGTCTGTCACCACGATGTCTTGGAACTGCCATATGCAATATGGTGGGTAGGTACTGATAGAAAATTGAACTAAGAGGTCCAAAAATAGAAATTTATCAGTACTTACTTTTTAAAACTATCGTTAAAAACAGTATAGAAAACATAGAAAACGATATATAATAGGTAGTAGGTACAAGTTAATATTACTATAATAGGTATGAGCTTACTTAAAATCGATTATGATATTTTATTGTGAAATTATACAGAATATACTCTATCGTTTTTAAAATATTTTGAATTTTTTTAGCCATTTGTAAGTATATTAAAATATGTACCTAAGTCTTTTTAATTTTTTTATCGGCGTTGATCATATTAATCCTTGGGAACTTTTTTTCATAATGTATATTAATATTATTTTCTAAACAGTATACACAAATATATTTTTACCAATCATGTATTTATAATTTATAATCTATATTTACACCGTTCAACAGTACACACGGTATTGAGATATTATAAGTTAATAACAACAGTACAGTATAATATTATTATATAAAATATCATGAAATATTTTTTAAAAATATTGATTTGCACACCATATCAAATATATAAAAATGAATTATTCATAGATACAAATTAACTATTAAATAACCTTTGGAATGGGGGCTGGCAAATAATGATTCATTGTGGACATTGTCTATGTTTGCTCAAAATCGTGATTCGTATGAAACGATTTATAATTTAGTTAAAAATATAAAACACACACGATATTATACATTACAATAATCTTCTAATTGCCGAGTTACACTAAAAATATTTTATTTGGCAGAATGATTTACCTGGTTAGGTTATAATATTAATATTATATTGTATTAAATTATTATTATAAAATATTAGCTTTTGAGCGGAGCGATGAATGGACATTATTATTATTATAAAAGTAATATAATTATACAAATTTATATTATATAATATTTACATTATTTTTGTTTATTCGTAATATAATATATATATATCTACTTTAATTTTGGGTTTTATCTCATTAAACTTATTTCATATAATCTACGTTGAAATTGATTTATTTGGTTTTCAGAAGTTTTATTTTAAATATTTGTTTCTTATTCAAATTGTATTTTAATATTTTTTATATTATGTTAATATTATTATACCAACTACTTCTAAACTCAAATGTGCTGGCCAGGCGTAAATCAATTTACTGTGGGTATTACAAACTATTGTACGGAATATTTAACCTAGCTTATCATCGTTTACCCGTTTTGCCATGATTTAATATCAACACAATGAGTTTTGGTAAGTACATATTCTACCTATATGTATTATAATATTAATTGTTATATGTATATGTATAATATAGAATATTATTATGTAAATCATGAATGGTCAGATCTTCAAGTTAACGGGTCGTCTTAAATATTAAATTTAATTTGAACAGGTAGGTTAGGTACCTAGCTGTGAATGTAAATAATATGGAGAAATATTTTATAAATGTGGATTTGACCAGTTCGTAATCTATAAAACAATATACTTTATGTAAACCTAACTATGTTCACAACAACTATTCCCATATCATGAATATGGTAGGTATACTAATAAGAAATTATAATTGCTTAAGATTCTGATCGGATTGATGTTTATATTTATTTTATGCTGATATATGTGTGTGTGTGTGTGTGTGTGCGTGTTATTGTGTGCTATTTTTTCTGTCATCACCAGTTTTCGGGGCAATAAAAATGCTTCAATTGTATACTTAAGCATCTTTTTATTAGCAGGAAAGTGAATTTAGTTGATACTTCGAGTAAGATTCGCAGTAGTTTTCAAAAGCGTCCGGAAAATGAAAAATAAAATGAAGAAAACAGGAATTTTTCTCAAAACCTGTTTTCGTCAAAATCGATTTTGTTTTTTGGTGTGACTAACTGAAAAACCAATAACCTCAGATACTTGAAATTATCAACTTCGTATCCGATTTCGAGTTTGAATTTGCATGAGTTTCTTTAGGATTATAATGTAATTTATAGAAGGCCTGTATTTCCTGTTTTTGGTGTTATCGTTTTGGTGGCATTGGATCCCGATATTAGTATATATTATAATATGTTATTTTGTGTTGACATTTTTTAATTAAATTATTATACATTTTAAACGATTGAATTTTGTTATCGTCGTGGTTCCGATTATTTCTCACGATCAACCAAATCGCTTTCAGAGTATGGAGGACATACCATGTAAAATGTTTTTTTTTAAATATTGGATGTGACCAAAATGCACAGTCGTAAGTAGACGTACTAAGAAGGGTTCTAAGCGGGGATATGTACCCCCCTCTCCCACCAATAACCAATAACGATGTCAATTTTTTTTTACGGAATTATAAAATATCTAACCCACGGTTTTGTATTAGGAAAATTATGTGGGCCCTTTCCTCCATGAAAAATTCCTAAATACTACACTGTTTGACGTATACGTCCGTTGACTATACTGATGTTGCGTAAAAAATACTTAATTTAATATTATATAAAATATAGATATTGACGAAGGGCATAGAACTCTCTAGCACATATTTTTATTCAGTTATTGTAATTATTTGCTTTCCATGACAATTTTTTTTTATCGTAATATATAAATATATATATATTGTACCACCTGAACATTTAACTGATTTTGCTGTGCCACTCTATATTATGACATATTCCATTGTTTCGTTACCGATACGAATGTGGTCTAAATTGTTATACACTCGTACCTATTATTAATGTAAATTTATGGCGTGTTTGAAAAGTTTGTAAGCACACCAGTGATGTGTTCCGTTTTAGACTTTTATCCGTCGCAGTATGAAAACATTGTTACGCAACAATATAATATGTAATATACCTGCGTACAGTTGATAAAACAATGCTCGGCGTATATTACACTATATTATATAGGTGCATACAGAGTTGGAGCTAACGACGATTTATCGTAATGCGTATATTATTATTTTTTTTTTTTTTTATCGTCATCTAATCGTATAAATCAAGAACATTTTTACCATTCTGTATATATTACAGGATATCTGTGCAACGCAAATGAAACACCGGCTGCGTGCAATGCGTCTGTCACGAGTTTGTTCACCTTAAGAGGTTGCAGACTGAACATAATAATAATAATATATTCTATATTAAATTATTATATACCATCAATAACCGTGGTTGCAATCTTACCCTTAAGTGTGTGCGTATTAGTCATGGAATGTTTGATTTTGACGTGACGTAGGTAGGTAAGTACTTGAAAGTGTGGATGAACCGTTAATACAGAATGCTGATAAAGGAAAACACAGTGAATACCTACACAAAGATAATAATACATTCTCGGAAATCGTACTCGTAGATACGTCTTTAGTGGTAGTTAAGTTATATTTCCTTCGATTTCAAACCGAATTCCCCGTTTGGAAAATTTGCACAGTGGGTATTATAGGTAGGCAACAATCGATTAATGATCAATTGTTGGCAAAATAATTAAACTATACACACTTCGCATGTTGCGATAATGATAATATTGATATACATTCCGAAATAATAAAATCGCTTTATTGAGAAGTAATATACGAGCGAGTAATTATATTTCAAAATACCTATAAATTATACATAATTTTATTCTACCTATAGGCTAAAATATTACAATTTAAAAAAAGTTTCACTTTGGAATTTTTACACGCACCTAACCTAACCCAACCAGTCGTATGATTTTTAGTCATAAAAATCAAATAAAACCAAGATTGATTTAAGAGAGAAATAACCTCTAATAATATTTCAAACATATCAGACAACATAATATCGTGGTATAAATGTCTTATATTGCACAATGTGCCTCGGGTTTGAGTTCACTCAGTAAACATTCGTTACGCATTTCATCAATATCCAATATAGGGTTGCGTCTACCACGATTGTTCATTTTTTCATTTCTTATTTCTGAAAATCCAATTTTCACAAATTATTGCTTCTTTATATGGATTATATTTTTGATGTTTCACTATTGTTCATGCGCCTGGAAATGTTGATATTATTTTAGCCGCGTTTTTCTAAAAAAAAAAAAAAAAATGTTAAAAAAGTTTTTATGTCCCTGGTGTTCAATGTAATATATATTTTACAGTCATGAAGTTTGAAAACAAACGATAGTATCGTATCGTATCGTTTAAAATCACTAAACATCCATAAGCATAACTATCTTCTATGAATACTGGATTTTATACACCAACTTAGATTTTTTTAGAACATAATGTGTAAATTCCAGATATTATAATATTTTACAAAATGAATGAACTGTATAAGTAGTATTGATAAGATATCCATTATTCAGAAATACAGTTATAAATGTACAGCCAAATGTTTACAGCGTTTGGTAAAATAGTGTCTGAAGGGCAGGAACACGATTGATTTGAGACATTCTGTATATGAGAACCGGTTTCTCGTGTAATGGGTATCCTTCCACGATATGTTCCTGGTAGTAACCGAGAATACAGTGAACAACGAAAGAACGAGTGCATTAAATGTTTGTTTATAAGACAGAAAGAGAGTGTGAGTGTGTGAGTGTGTATGTGTGTGAGGAGAGAAAAAAATAGTGTGAAAAAAAGAGAGAAAGAGAGAGAGGGAAAAAGATAAATAATATTACAATTAATGTACGGTCGGTGGTATATTGGTTTTATGATAATTATGCATCGGATATCAGTTTTTATTATATTCTCGAAAAATTATGTTCTTAGGTACAATAAAAGATCAAATATATTATATTGAATATAAATATATAATAATATTTTATTACCAATTCTATTTTTTATGAACTGGAAATTAGACATAACTAGCTATTACTAAGACTGCAATAATGTCTAATAAATTAAAAATAGTACGCTCTGAAAGAATATGAGTGTTATATGTACGAGAACCTAATAGTATTACACTTTTGAATAACAATTTAATACATCTACCTCGTTTTTTGTTAATTTATTGAAATTACATTTAAATAGGTACATTTTATTAATAAATGATAAATTAAATTAATAAATCATAAAAATTATTTTATTTTTTTTATACCAACATCTAACCTTTTTTAAATAAAGTATAAATTATATCGATTAACAGGAGTTTTTTTTATGTACTCTAGGTCTACCTTTGGATTATCACACATAACAAAACAATATTGATTTCACAATGGACGTTGTACATACATGTTATTATGCTATATGTTTAAATAACCACTGATGATGAATTAAAATTAGTTTGGGCATTTGAATAATATTTATAATTTATTCCATACTTGGAAAAAAAAAATGTTATAATTTCTGACAAGTGTGCTCGTTAAAATAGTCATTAAATAAAAACGCAATTAAACGCTTAATAATTCCAAAATTAACATTTATTGTCCTAACACGTTCAAATGTTTTGTATACATGTAAATATTTTGAATTACTTAACGTCTGTATAATATTTGGCCATGCAAATTCAGGCCCGTAGCCAGATCAATTCTTCAGGTGGGGCAATTCAAGTTGTAAAGAGGGGGGGGGCAAGAGAAAAAAACAAATATTATGACTAATTTTATTTTATTTTTACAAATTAATTACAATGTTTTAAATTTATGATTAAAAAATAACATAAGTAGTATTAATAAAAATATAATAGTCTTAAAATTAGGTTTTACAAAATATTTTTTTATTTATTTTTATTTAAGTCTTATGAATTAATATAGATGTAGTTTACTATTCTTTTGATTGTTGAAATCCATTAACGATTCTTCTATATTTAAGTTATAGACTCATACGCCAATAAAGCCATGTTTGAAAGCCGGTTATGCTTCATTGATCGCCTTAATGGATTTTCAATTCAACTGAAGCTGTCATTTTAAATATTTCTTTAAATTGCGTTGTTTATAAAACTCTATTAACATGTCATTATTAAAAAAAATATTATTTTCTTTTAAATAATTTTTCACACAAATTATTTCTTCTTTCAAGGGGATATTAATATTGAGATCCTTAAATACTTTAAAATCATCGTAATTCAATTGGGATATATTAGAAATATCTTTTATAAGTTCATAATTTTTTTTCAAATCGAGTTCCATCTCAGATTCACTAATGTCAATTATTTCATAAAATGTACGTAATAATGAAATGCTGTCTTCAACATCTATATAAGTACCAGATGATTCAGCTAAAATATAGTTATTCAAGATTTTAGGAGTCTTTCTTTTACGTTTTGGGGATTCAATTTTGGGTAATCAATTTTCACATATTCGCAAAACTTCATTAAATACTTTTTCATTTCTCATATCTTTAAAACTATTAAGCCACTATGAATAATTGGAATAGCTGAGATGAGACCAGTTTCTATTTAATGTAGAATTTTATCAGCTGGTTTAATGTATCTTATACATTTTAACATAATACATAATTAATAATCTAAATGTTCTCTTTTTAATTTCGAACGAGAGTCCTGCACATTGAGCTACTTCATTGCCATTCAATTATTTTCCCTGTACTTTTTTTTAAACTATTTAACATATTATTATAATTATTATAAATAATTTCACATATTTTTAAATGGCCAGACCAACTCTGTTCTAAAAATCTAACTGTATTATCCTTCATTTTAATGATGGTATTATAATGATTTTATTTTAAACGTATTAAAAACTTTATGAATTTCTGTGATCATAAAAATAAAAATATAATTAATATCATAAAATTTATATATTTACTATCTGGGAGAAACATAATTTCCAGAAAAATTACTCCACTGATTGCTTTTGAAATAACATTGGTTCAAACATTATTGTGTTTGGATATTTAAAAACTTGACCATAGCGTTATAATATATTTCCAATAATTAAGAAAACGTTATAACGTTAAATTTTTTTATTTAGTTTGGTACGCGGAACTACAATAATATACTATAATTTAGCGTTTTTTTATTGAAAATAATCTACTTGTTGAATAGTAAACAAATACAAATTAAAAGACATAACGGTCTATAACGTTTTTTGAACTGTGGATGATGTACGCATCCGAAAAGTTTGATGTGCACATTTAAATATGCATTGTGCTCTATGATGTTACATAGTGCAAGTTGAGTTTGCAAACAGCTCAGTGTTATGTGTTGATTAAGCTTCATATAGCTTGCCGTGCTGTCCATAACAATATATCTATAATTATAAACTTTATGTAATGCTCGTTTCTTGTGTTGATATTTACAAAATTATAATTTATCATTACGTTTAAGAAGGAATTTAAATTAATCTTCGAACATTATCACTTATATATTTTGTTACAGTAACATATATTTCAAACAATTCATATTATGTACTAAAAACCCTTAAATTTTGGGAAGCGGAAATAAAAAAAACAACGATTCTAATAAACAATTGGTCATGTTTATATTTTGATTTAGTTAATTGAATGTTAAACATATTAAATAATAGGTAAAGCAACCAATATTATAAAAAAATATGAATATTTCGTATACTATTGTATTATCGTGTTATGGTGTATCATAATAATATGTCATGTATGATAATATAATAATAAAATACGTAAGTATATTATCGTTTTAGACATTAAACCAGAAATCACTGACACCTCTTTTAAAAGTTGACATGTTATGATGTCCATTTCTTGTATATCGATGAAAATAATGTTATTACTATGTTTTCACAATATTTAATTTTTAATTATATTACTATCATTTTCTATTTATACTTTTTTGAGTATAAGCAACGTTGAAAAAGTTTCAAGTAGTTCCGATATGGATCAGAAATCTACGCTTGTATGGTTGGGTGCGGCGTGTTAGCTGCTAACGTGTTGGCTGAGAGTAAGTAATGCCCGCTGCTACTATAGCTAACGGATGGGTGACCACCCGGGTTCGTAGTGGTAAAAACCTTGCCACAGATACACGTGTTGGCTTACCTACCGTAACAACCGAAACAATCGCAACACCACCTTACCGTGCTAACCTCACCAACCACAGTTCATAATCCCCTACAACAGCTAATGGCCATAGTCGCCGGGCTTAAGTTCAATAAACAATAAAAAGAAATCTACGCTAATAATGGTTATTTGAAGAGGTTATATTTTTTAATTTTCCTCAATAGTTTCTTAAACGTAAGGATAACTACCGTCAATCGCTGAACCGTTTGAAGGAATACCAGTGAGCGAAGTTTAATATAAGATTGATCAGAATTATTATTCTTCAAATATACTAATGATTTGTTTCGGAAGTTTAGATTAATGACATAAGTCACTACACCATTATCCTGTGTTCAAGTGAATGCAAAATGAAATTATAGTGTCCGTTACATTTCAATATCCTATCTGTTCTTAATATTTTCTGTAGTTTTAAATTTTAATTTATTTAGAGTTTACACCAATAAGCGCAAAATAGATAATCAATATGCAGTCAAATTTCAAAAACTTAAAAACGATATTTTATTAAAAATTAATTTGTATACTCCTATGACAATGTGCTCGTTGAAATGTTGTCTAAGTGATGTGGTAAAAAATATATGCAATGGTCAGATGCTTGAGAAAGGTTAAATTATATATCCCGGATTCTACGTAGGCTGACTGTCACACATCATAAATAATAAATATGTCTACACCTCTCAAATATAGCTATTGAAAGACATAATTGAGATAATAAGATGTTTATTACGCAAATAATAGGTAGTATAATATACGGATTGCCAGCACTCACAGTCAGGTGTATAGTTTTGCTTAATTTTTTACTCAGTTTTTTACTTAATTATAATATTATTATAACAGTCTTAGTTACGTTAAAATAAAACGCAATTAATAGCTTTAAAAAAAATGCAAAATTGCACTCTTATACTGTATATTATTATGTTATACAGAACGTATTATTTGTCGTTAATTAATTAACTACACACGTTTGTGTTACCATCACGTATAATTAATACTTTTGTGGCACGAGTGTCCTATAATAAGTCGTGTAAAAAATGTCACGGAAAATACATTTTACATTTAAATAGAAAATTCCAGGAAATTAGGAGGATGTCAAGTATGTCAACATTTTGTATCTCTGTTGTCGCATAGTAGGTATACGCTACCTATAGCTTAACTGCTGTTGGCATACCTCATTTTATGACCCACTATTTATTTTAAAGCACCACAACCTTTATTATTAAAAATTGGAACATAAATTTATCTTACTCCCTACAAATTTCTTTTAATATTTTAATTTTTACAGCGTCGTTATCAACAATTTCAACATTCGTAGTTGGCTTACAAATTAAAGTTACGAACATATGATACAAATACTCAAAGAGTCGAACAAACAGTATTATGTACTTATATAGTTTTGTTATCGCCATTTAAAAACACACAATAATATTGTAAACGTGATACCTACCCACAGTTTTGATATTTTATGTATATTGTACTCTGTGTAGGACGTGGGTGGATGGAGCTAGTTACCTATTTCGTGCTGATTTGCTTTGAAAACACAATGTGGCTTAAACTTAGTAAATATGTTTCAATGCGTGTGTAAATTATTAAAGGTAAATTTACCGCAGTTACATAGATTATGTACAATATGTATATTATAGTTTATATAAATATAATACAATGATCGTTTGGGAGATAGAGAAATAACTATTAATAGAAATGTCAATAGTGACTGATTAAGCATCAAATAATCTACAAAGTAGTAAGTATGTAAGAACAAAACTAGGAACTAATGCATTTGTCATTTAATGGTGTTTCCTTAAAGTTATAAACTGTGTTTCCAATACATGGCATACACTATTCTACTATATTGACTAATTTATAACCATGCATTACGTTATTGAAATGCGTATATTTTTTAAAGGATAAATTCGAGATTTTAAAAGGCAACACCATGATGTTTTTGGTTCATGAATAAATATTTATTTATGAATAATACTTGAATGGTTAATATTTTAAAAACCAAAAAAACATGTAGACACGATTTACGTAAAAATATTTATCATTCTAGTCTGAAAAATCAAAAATGTGTAAACTATTTTTGCTACTAACACTATGTTTTTATTTCGCGTAAACGCCTTAGAGTGTATACGTACAAATACTACAGAGTTTACCTAAGCGAATATAGTAAATTTTTTATATGCCCAAAGAATATATTAAATATCTATCCATTCAAGCTAAGTATGAATTATTCACATCCAACCCATTGTAAGATAAATTATACATTATTTAGAATAATGTCAACTCTTAAATTTAATTTGAGTACCACCTATACCTTTAAAAGTATTCAACATTTCCAGCCCCTGCTTCACAATTGGATCAAAACCCAGTTAACAAACTTCCAGAGTAGCCCAGTACTATATAACATGGGCAAAAATATATATTATATATACACGTGCTGACATAGGATATATTCCTCGCTGACGACATCGAAACCGTCTCAAAGGAAGACGAACAAAAACGGAAAACTATATACAGTAATAATATTGTAATAAAATAGTATATAAGTATATTATTATATTATAATAACTCTGTATCATAATATAATACTTTACTACCTTTTATCATTATATCATTAACGAAACGTTGTGAAATGTGTAAACGTGGATTAAAGTAAAAGTTATAATAGCAGAAACCTGCTATAACATTAAGTATAGATTAAATTAATTAAATTAAAAAAAACAAACAAACTCACCACCATATTATGACAACCTACGATTCAAACTGTAATATGTGTGTAATGAATCAAAAATATGCTTGTACGTTGCTATTAATGAAACTTTACCTTATAATAATATATTAACCTAGATATTATGGTCAAGTACTTTCAACGAACAATAGTTGGTGCAGCCAGGAGTAGCTACTGTCCTAGCTTCATTACTATTATAAGTTTAAGCCTATATATTATTACGATTAATCGGGATCGTGAGTATAGATTTATAAATTTTATTATTTCACACCTTTAAATTTTACACCAGAGTCTGCGTTGTCTTACTTGATGATGATTTTGTTACCTTAGATATATAGTTACGTATTAATATATTTTCCTACCTGATACTTCACTGCAAACAATGTGACGAGTATAATCTGTACGGATGCCTGGTAGTTGGTACTGAGGAATATGTTTGAATGTTTAAATGAAATCAAAACAATTATGTTTCGGTTTTAAACAGTAATTTATTACTTCACAGCAAGATAAAAAGATCGATAACGTTAAATTAAATAAGCTTTTTGCTTTTAAAGTAAGACGGTGTATTAGTTGCACTGAACTAGTTGTTTGATAGAAGCAGACTGGCTTGAAAATGAAAAAGGGGGCTCTACTTATAGTATTGACCTTTTGACTTGTTGTTCCGTAATAAGTTATTATCATATATTTTTATAAAGTATTTTTGTGAAAAATAAACATGTTATTTGATACAGATATAAATAATAACTATGTACATGATAATTATTAAGTGGTATTGAGTTTTATATAATATTGAAGTTTAAAGGTACAAATAGTTATTTATTTTTAATATGTTGGCCTTTGAGATATAATTAATAATAGGCTAGGTATATAGAATAATGTCATGGATTTTGACTTATGAAACTATTGTTAATAAATACTGTTGTTTGTTAAACATTAGTATTTTAATAGTTGACAATATTATGATGATATTAGATTATGAAGCTGGGTGGCGTAATAATGTGAATATCATTACATTCACCCTAGTTTTTTGGTATTATGTCCTCATAATATAATATTATTGGGACAAATTTTTAAATTTTGATAGTGAGAAAAAGTTATATAATATTGAAATTATTGTTTGAATATGTTTCTTATGATTTGATAGTTATGTAATTTAATTAATATGGTTAAATAGTTTTTTAATATAATATAAGGGTTAAAAATATATGGTTTAAAATGTTTTTTTTTTTTTGTAGAGTTTTTTTTTTTTTTTTTTTTTTTTTTTTTTTTTATAATATAAGTGTGATTAAATATTTTTTGTAAGTAAACGTGATTAATTGAATATAATAATAAATTTGATTAATATGGTTGAATAATTTTTATATAATATAAAGGTTGAATAGTTTTTATATAGTTACATGTTTATAAGGATATATTTTTTTGTGTATTAAATATATTTGACTTGTGGTTGTCTTCATTTGAATTGTTTTCTGGTTTTTTACAGGCATCTTGGTGTTGTGGAAGTTGTAGATTGATATCTTCTTTATTTGTTTTGTTATCGTTCATATTTTCTTTGAATTTATTTTTGTGTTGTTTATGCATGATAAATTGCGTTAAGTTAGTGAAGATACCTGCTAACATTTTCAGACTCCATCCAAATGTTTGGTAAAGTAATGAGATGTAAGTCTGTGTGTTTAATACTAATTATTATTTTAGTAATAAAAAATATTCCTAATAGGCCGGAAACGAAAGTTCCAAGAGTGGTAAACCACCCCCACATTTTGTGTAGTTTGTTTTCTACCATTTGCCCAATGGTGTTTTCGTCTATGAGACTTTGTAATCTGAGGCCTTGGTCCGTGTAGGTATGTCCAAGTGATTGTCTGGCAATATTTTTTTGGGCAGCTTCGATCTCTTGAGGGAATAAGAGGTGTTTTTGTAGTGCATTCATTATTTCATGACTATATATTCCAGCCACCATAAGATTTTCTGGGCTTTTGTATGTCCAGGTCCATGTAGTTGATGGTTTTAGAATGATGGGTTTTTGATTTCTCTGAGTGTCGGGGCTATTCCAAACCATTCGCCTTCTAGTAGGAAAGCTGGTGGGAGTATGGTATTACAGTCTACTTCAGTTCCATAATTTTGTAATGTATGTGTTTTTGGAGCCATGTAGTAGGTTTTGTTTTGGTATTTTATAGGTAATTCGTTAAAGCAGGTTTTTAATGTGTTGATTTCTACGTTGACTGCTTTGCATTTCAAGAGGTATATTATTTCTCCAGCATTCATTGCAGTATATCCCGGCCCTTCGCCCATGGCGTATGCAAATTCTGAAAGGCTATATGAAGCTAATGATAATTTTTGAATTAGCATTTTTCTTTCCAGTTCGCATTGTTTAGTAAGGAGGTCAGCATATAAAGATGTCATTGTTGTCTTTAGAAAATTTTCGATGTAAACAAATTTTGTGTTGACATATGCCATTAGGTCCGTGTTGTGTGGTAGGATTTGTTAGTTTGTTTGAAAATGATTCATAAATGATGAGTCAATTAAAATATAGTTGTGGATGTTCTGTTTGTATGACTGGTATTTCGCATGCAAATGTTTTTTTGATTTTTTTTAATGCGAAAACTATGTTTTCGGATTCTACCATATATGTATGTGTTTCATGGCCTGAAGGGTTTAGTTTCTCGGCGATGATTACGGATGCTGGTCCATCGTAGAGCACGTCGAAGTCGGTTTTGTCACAACTTTGTAATATTTGGTCATTTGACCATATGACTTCTCCTTTGAATGTGTCCAGTCCGTAAAGTTCAGATAGTTTCAGTCTGGTTCCTGTGGGCATTATTAAGATGTTTTCTTTTGTTTGTGAATTGGCGATTCCTTCTCCTAGGTATATTTTGTAGTTACTTTGAACGACTACATTTTTCCAAGTTCCTCTGTCTGAAGAGTAAGATGCTCCTTGACAGTTGCCTTCTCTATCTAGTGTACCGATGAGTGTGTGGGTTGCTGTAATTGTTCGGTTGATTCTTAGGCCTGCTACTATTCCACCAGTTGGGAATAGGTATACTTGTTTTTGATGAAGTTCGGCACATCTTGCAGCTCCTAGTATTAGTATTTCAGAGAAGAAGCCGCCTTCGACTACTTGTGAGTCGTCAAAGGTTGAGCATCTTGTTATGATGTAGTCAACTGATATGAGGCAGGATCTATAGAATATTGTTCTTATTTCAGCCCTTTGTAATAATTTGATCCTGGGTACTTGTCTGGAATTTGGTAATGGTGGTTGTTCGCAATAGTCTACTTGTAGACTATTAAAGGATGTGATGTTGAGTTTTGGTCCAGAGCAATCATATGCTATGAATGCATTTATGTAAGATGATGTTACGATTGTGAACCAGGTGATTAATTTGATATTGTTCATATTGTTGAACTGTGTAATGAATATAATTTTAAAATTAAAAGGAGTAATTCTTTGATCTAAGTTTTGTATATTAGGAATATGAAAGTTTTGTAGATTAATTAATCAAAATTGTATAAATGGGTTAGTGTTTAAGCTATGTGTTAGCATTTTTGTTTTAGCAATTTCGATTTTTTTGTTATTTTTTAATATATTATTATTAATTGAGAATCTTCTATTTATAAATTCGTCCGTTATTTTTGTTTTTAGGCTAGTGGCCGCCCTGATATAGCCTATTGTTATCCTTAATTCATTTATCAGGAGCTGGTCATTTTTTTGTATTGCTTTGTTATTTAATTTTTTTATTGTTTTTTTGTTTTCTTCAATCCTTTGCTCATTATTTTTTGGTGGTGATTATACTCTTTGACTAATTCCTTATTGAAGTCTACATAAAAGGAGTAGTCTTGTATGAGTAATAATCCTAATGAATCCATAGTGTCTATAAATGATGAAAGAGTAATATAATTAATATAAATATAATGTATAATATAATATAATATAATAAAATATATTTTTTTTTTTTTATTTAAGTTATCTATGGTAATATGGTTTAATTCTTCTAACGTGAATAATGTCTTCAGTTAATTTATTATTAAGAATTAATTTTACTTTATAATTTAATTCTGTAATTTTTTTGATAATTCTAAATGGGCCTCTATATTTTTGTGCCAATTTAGGCGATTTGCCTACGTGTAAAAATGGAAATTTAACTAAAACTTGTTCTCCTGGTTTAAAGCTTATTATCCTATGATTTTTGTCATATATTTTTTTTGATTTGATTGAGCTTTTTTGACTATTTGCGGAATTTTGTTTCTTATGTCGTTTAGTTCTTTTAATGAATTTTGTATATCGTAAGGCATGCCTTCAGGTATTAATTTAATATCTATAGGAAAGTAAGGTTCAAAGCCATGCATTAGGAAGAAAGGGCTATAATTTGTTGAAGTTTGAGGAGTTGCGTTGTAAGCTAATGTAATGTATGGTAAAAAATATGACCATCTATGTTGATTGTCATCATTTATATAGTTTTTTAAAGAACTACATAATACTCCGTTAACTCTTTCTACAAAGCCTTGGGTTTCCGGGGAATATGCGGTTGATAATATTTGTTTGATTCCTAAGTTTTGTGTGACTTCTTCAATTAATTTATTTTTAAAGTGGGTGCCTCTATCGGATGAAAATTGTCTGAAAGATCCCCACTGTGAAACTATTTGAATTAAGAATTTGACCGTTGATTCAGCCGTGGCTGATTCGACTGCTTTGGTAAATATGTATTTAGTGTTACTACAAGCGGCTACTAATACGTATTTCTTTTTGTTGCTTGAGGGTAATGGTCCTAGATAGTCAAAGACTAATCTGTCCATAGGTCTATTTGAAATGGGAATGGGTTGTAATTGTCCTATTGGTTTTCCGGGTAATTTTTTATTTATTTGGCATTGATGACACGTTTTTATGAATTGAGTAGTGTCTTTTGATAGTGTGGTCCAATAATATTTGTTTTGTAATTTATGAATAGTACGAGTTATTCCGGTATGACCACCGATAGGTGATTCATGATAAGACTTAAGTAATTCATTAGTTAATTTTATTGGTACCACTAATAGATGTTTAATTGTATTAGGAGGTGTGAAATGTTTATTATATAACACGTCGTTAATAATGGCGAATTGCCGCGATTTTCTTTGTATGTTTTTGTTTGTTTCGTTATCTGTTTTGTTTATGGCTTTAATTATGTCGGTACAGAATTGATCGTTAGACTGTAGTGTTTTTATATCAAGATTAATTAGTTTATCTATTTCGTAGTTATCATTGTCGTCAGTAACTATGTTAATGGAATTTCTTGAAAGGGCATCAGCTACTCTATTTTCTTTACCCTTTTTATAGATTATATCGAAAGTGAAATCTAATAATTTCAATGTTAATCTGGCTATTCTGGCGGATGGTATTTTTAAATTTTTATAATATTGAAGACTAATATTATCACAAAATACCGTAAATTGTCGTCCCCATAAATATTCTCGAAAGTAAGTTATACCAAAAACTAATCCTAATAATTCTAAGGTGGTTGATGAATAAGTTTTTTCGTTATTTAATATTTTTCTGGATGCATATCCTATTGGGTGTAGAATGTTGTTATGTTTGTTGTTCTAGGCAGGCTCCTAAGCCTGTAATTGAGGCGTCTATTGTTAGAAATACCTCTTTGTCGTCATCAAAGTGTTTTAATAGTGGTTCAGAGGTTAAAAGTTCCTTTAATAGGCTAAATGATTGTTTTTGTTCTTCTTCCCACTTGATTAGTTTTATATCACCCTTTATTAATTCAGTAAGTGGGTGTGATATTTTTGCAAAATCTTTGATGTGTTTTCTATAATAAGAACACATTCCTATAAAAGATCTTACGTCTTTCTGTGTTTTTGGCTGTTTGAATTCTGTTATAGCTTTGATGTTTCTGTTCAAGGGTGTTATCCCGTTTATTGATATATTGTGTCCTAGTAGTTCTATTTTGTCATTAAAGAAAAAACATTTGTTTGTTTTTAGTGAAAAGTTCATTTTGTCCATAATTATGAATGCATTTTTTAAATTTTCTAATGATTGTTTGAAATTCTTTCCATATGAGGCTAGGTCATCTATATATATAATTAATGATTTGTATAATAAAGGTGAGAATGATTCGTTTAGTATTCTTTGAAATATGGCACTACTATTTTTAAATCCCTGTGGTAGTCTAGTGAAAGTCATTAGTCCAAGTACAGAGGTAAATGCTAATTTATATTGATCGTCAAATTGAATTGGTAATTGAAAAAATCCACTATTTAGATCGAGAGAAGTGAAGTATTGTGATCCTTCTAAAGCTCTAAGTAGATCTGTGGTTCTTGGTATAGGGTATTGGTCTGTTTCTACCCGTTCGTTGAGTTCTTTATAAGAGACTACAAGTCTATATGAGCCTTTTTCTTTCTTTTTAACTAAGAAGGCTGGGGCTGCAAATTTAGAAATTATAGGGCGAATGATATCGGCATCAAGTAATTTATCTAATTGTATTTTTAGTTCATCTCTTTGTTGTGGAGATATACGATGAGGTGCATTGAATTTTGGATCCTTATAATTTGGCTTCATTCTTATTTGGCATGGCTCTATATTGGCTGGCTTAACTTTGGAAGTGTCTGTTGTAAATAAGTGTAAATATTCTTTTATTAATTCAGTGACTTGTTTATGTTCAATTAAGTTTAAATTGGCTGATATATTTATTAATGTACCTTCGTAATCTTTAATCGTTTCTTTATTAATGACTATATTGTTGTTATGAATGTTGTTGATTTCTTTATCAATTGTTTTTGTATTGTTATTGAAGGCATTAATTTTGTTATATATCAGTTCATTCTTAATCGTGTTACTAATGGAATTGTTGTGGGTATTAATATTGTTGTTTTGATCGATTAATTGATTTATACTTTTTTGTTTGCTTTGTAATAAGTCTGTTTGTGGTGATAAATCTATTAATAAGCCTTCTTTGACCTGTGATATCTTCTTATGAGCTGTTTCATGTGTCTTGTTATTGTGTATTTTTTGTATTATGTCATCTATAGTAATTGTGTTCATTGTATATGAGTATTTAATGGGTATTTTTGTCGATGGTTTTGTAGACTTTGTGCCTGGAATCCAATGCGTGTTACTGCTAACGTTATATAAAACTATAGCGGGTCTATTATCGTTTTCTTTAGCGTAAACGATTCCGTTTTTGGTAGTATCATCATAAATATATGTATCGAACCCATAATGATTAGCAATGGAGGCTAATTCATCATCTGCCCACCAGTAATTTGGGAGTTTATTTAGGGTTAAAAGTTCTAATATATTGGAGATTGAAGTTATCTTATTGTCTCCGTCATTAAGTGCATTGCATATTGCGTATATTCCGCAGTTATCATCTCCGATAACATTTTCGCCTGGTTTATAATTATTAAAAATTGTATATGCTTTAATATTTTTAAATTCTAATATATTTGTTGGTTTTATATCATTTTTATGTTCTAAAGTATTTGTTGGTTTTATATCTTTTTTATTTTCTAACGTGTTTGTTGTTTCTGTAAAATTGTTGTATTCTAACGTATTTGTTGGTTTTGTACCATTGTTGTTAAGGTTTCTGACTACCTGTGTTAATTTTTCGTGTTCATTGGTTTTCCAATTATTTATAATTTCAGAGTCATCTATATGACAAATTATTATTTCTATATCAGTATTCTGAAATTCTGAGTAAATGAGTTGTTTTATTATTGTCCAGTTACATCTATCTAAGCCTGAGGCTAATTTGGGAATTGATAAGTTAAAATTTTTATTTAATATCATGCATTTTTTTAAGTTAGCTAAAACTAATTTTATTGAATCGATCGTAGGTTTTTGATAGAATTTTTCTTTAGTTATTAGATGATAAATAAGTTTATTATTAATTCTGGTTGGTAGGACGTCGCCGATTTGTGGGTTTAAATTTGAGAGAGTATTTGTGGAATCTCCATATATATTCTTAATATCAAAGGCTAATCCTTGACTCATTTTTAAGTCTGCTGAAATGCAGTGAGCTATAGAGTAGTCATTGCTTAGTTCAAATATGTTTAATCGTTTTTCTTTGATTAAATTAATTTTGGAATCAGTAATGTTAGTATATGCATTTATTACTAATTTGTTATTTAAGGTAATTGTTTTTCCTTTGAAATCTATGATGGCGTGGTTTTTTGAAAGAAAATTGTTTCCTATAATAAATGCGCAAGATAAGTCTTGTATAATGTGAGTTATATTTTGAATTTAATAGAATTTATTTCTATATTGATTTCTGTGGACCCAATTAATGTTAATGGGTTGTTGTTGGGTCCTGTTAATTTTATGTTAATTAATTTGTTTATGATTTGATCTTTGGGTACAAGGGTATGTCTAATGCAACATATATTTGCACCTGTGTCAATTGTTATTGGAATATCATTATTATTAAATTGTGCATTTATATATAGCGCGTTTGGAATGTGATTTAATATATGTGTAAAAGTTGTGTTTGTATTTGACATAATATAAGGGGAACAATTTTTGTCATCATAATTGTTTGACCTATCTATTGGTTTTTTGATTGAGGAAAGTATTCCCAACAGTTTTTGGCCATGTGTCCTAATTTGTCGCATAATTGACATCTAGTAGGATTTTTAGGAAAACGACAATCTTTTGTTTCATGATTATTGAGTTTGCAGTTGTCGCATTTTTTTCTTTCTTGGAGATTTTGTGAAGAATATTGTTTAATTGGTTGCGGCATTTGGTTATTATTCGAATTTTGAGTATTATAAAACTGTTTATTTTGTTGAGAATTATTATGGTTTTTTGTTGAGATGGCTGTTTGTTTGGTTTGAATTGTTTGTAATTATTTTTTCGATGTCATTGTTTAGTTTTGTAAGTGTTTGTTGAGTTTGTAAGTTATTGTCATTCATTAGTTTTATGTTTTCTGCCAACTGTACGGTTATGTTATTTAATTGATCTTTAAATATAGAATTTTTTATTTCTGATGGAGCTTTGGTTTGTTCACCGGTGATCATAAATTCTACCATTTCGAATTTTCGGATATTGGCTTTTAGGTCTGTTATGTTATTGTTTTCTAAAATGCCGATATATCTGGCAACAGTCGGTTTAAGACCTTTTATTATGTTTCGAACCATTTCTGGTTGTGGCATGAGTGGATCTACGCGTTTACATAATGATTCGGCGTCATTTATATAAGAAGTTGTTTGCTCATCATCTAATTGTTTTCGTTTTCCTAATAGGATTCGAAGCATGTCAGTTTGGGCTATTGGTTCAAATTCTGATCTTAGTTTATGTTCTAAGTCTTCCCATTTTGTTTTGACTAGAACGTTGTCCTCAGAATTTTCAAAAAAGGTTAAGGCTGATCCTTCTAAACATGCGGCAATATATTGGGATTTATCTTCACTAGTCCATCCATTTATGGAGGCTGCCCTATTGAATTTTTTAAGAAAGAGTCAATATTTTCGGATATTGCGCCTGAGAATCTTCCCGGGTCAAAATATGGTTTTCTAGTGTCCATTCTGTTTATTTTACCGACGTTAATAATTGGATCAAAATTATGTTCCTCAAAGGCGGAGAAATCTGTAGGTAGAGATTCTCCGTTAAGGTATTTTAATAGTCTAGTTTTTAATTCGGGAACAAGACCTGTGTCTATTAGACCTCTTTTATTTAATTCAGAAATTAACTGTGGTTTATTTAATTTGTTAACTCCGGTTGCTAATAAAATACAAACTGTGTTATCTGAATCAATTATTTGATCATCAGCTGTACCATTACTGTTTGTCATTTGTTTAGAAATATGAATCGGAGCTATTTATGAAAGAAAAAAATTATGTTTTATGAAATAGAGATTGTTATAATTCATGGAATTATTGATAATATGCTATTGGAATTATATTTTTGATAGTAAAAATTTTTTTGATCTTTCCCTTTTTTTTTTTTTTTTTTTTTGAGAAGAAAAAAAGGTAAAAACTAAATTTGAATTTTAACAGTATGTGTTTAATTCAATTAAAATAATATATGGTTGTGAATTTATTTCTTTTCGATCTTTATCGAAAAAAAGGTAAAAAATAAATTTGAATTTTAACAGTGTATGTTTAATTCAATATAATAATCTTTTGTGGATTAATTTAAAATAATAAATGGTTGTGAATTTATTTCTTTTCGATCTTTATCGAAAAAAAAAGGTAAAAAATAAATTTGAATTTTAACAGTATATGTTTAATTCAATATAATAATCTTTTGTAGATTAGTTTAAAATAATAAATGGTTGTGAATTTATTTCTTTTCGATCTTTATCGAAAAAAAGGTAAAAAATAAATTTGAATTTTAACAGTGTATGTTTAATTCAATATAATAATCTTTTGTGGATTAATTTAAAATAATAAATGGTTGTGAATTTATTTCTTTTCGATCTTTATCGAAAAAAAGGTAAAAAATAAATTTGAATTTTAACAGTGTATGTTTAATTCAATATAATAATCTTTTGTGGATTAATTTAAAATAATAAATGGTTGTGAATTTATTTCTTTTCGATCTTTATCGAAAAAAAAGGTAAAAAATAAATTTGAATTTTAACAGTATATGTTTAATTCAATATAATAATCTTTTGTAGATTAGTTTAAAATAATAAATGGTTGTGAATTTATTTCTTTTCGATCTTTATCGAAAAAAAAGGTAAAAATAAATTTGAATTTTAACAGTATATGTTTAATTCAATATAATAATCTTTTGTAGATTAGTTTAAAATAATAAATGGTTGTGAATTTATTTCTTTTCGATCTTTATCGAAAAAAAAAAGGTAAAAAAAAAAATAAATTTAATGAAATGCCTAGGTTTATTTAAATCTTTTTTATAAGTGAGAGTCACTGTTGTTGGGCGCCACTTTGTAATGAATCAAAAATATGCTTGTACGTTGCTATTAATGAAACTTTACCTTATAATAATATATTAACCTAGATATTATGGTCAAGTACTTTCAACGAACAATAGTTGGTGCAGCCAGGAGTAGCTACTGTCCTAGCTTCATTACTATTATAAGTTTAAGCCTATATATTATTACGATTAATCGGGATCGTGAGTATAGATTTATAAATTTTATTATTTCACACCTTTAAATTTTACACCAGAGTCTGCGTTGTCTTACTTGATGATGATTTTGTTACCTTAGATATATAGTTACGTATTAATATATTTTCCTACCTGATACTTCACTGCAAACAATGTGACGAGTATAATCTGTACGGATGCCTTGGTAGTTGGTACTGAGGAATATGTTTGAATGTTTAAATGAAATCAAAACAATTATGTTTCGGTTTTAAACAGTAATTTATTACTTCACAGCAAGATAAAAAGATCGATAACGTTAAATTAAATAAGCTTTTTGCTTTTAAAGTAAGACGGTGTATTAGTTGCACTGAACTAGTTGTTTGATAGAAGCAGACTGGCTTGAAAATGAAAAAGGGGGCTCTACTTATAGTATTGACCTTTTGACTTGTTGTTCCGTAATAAGTTATTATCATATATTTTTATAAAGTATTTTTGTGAAAAATAAACATGTTATTTGATACAGATATAAATAATAACTATGTACATGATAATTATTAAGTGGTATTGAGTTTTATATAATATTGAAGTTTAAAGGTACAAATAGTTATTTATTTTTAATATGTTGGCCTTTGAGATATAATTAATAATAGGCTAGGTATATAGAATAATGTCATGGATTTTGACTTATGAAACTATTGTTAATAAATACTGTTGTTTGTTAAACATTAGTATTTTAATAGTTGACAATATTATGATGATATTAGATTATGAAGCTGGGTGGCGTAATAATGTGAATATCATTACATGTGTTTTACATCTCTCAGTTGTAAAACACAGGCTCGTGATATCAATAGGCCATGCAACTGGTTGTAGGAGTGACAATGCCACCATAGTGTGCTGTACTTGCCCCGGGGTCCAACCATTGTTAATATATTAATATTATTATAGACAATGTTGTGATTGCGCGCTCGCTTGTTATTTTTTCTACACGGCTTTTCGTGTTATCGATACCTTTGTTATTGTCGTTCTACTTGGGTCGTTCGGTGAGTTTATTTAGTTTTTATCTAATTCTTTTTTTTACCAAGTACACGTTTTGGGGGCTAGCCAATACATGCCACTGTGTGCGCGCCTTCGCCACCACCGGTTCGGCGGTCACCTATCATCACACTGTAGTATTTGAACTCAACACGTTATTAAGATCGTCAAAGACATGGTCAATAGTTCGATAATATTATTTATAATTATACTACACCAATGGTGGTTTCGTCAACGATAACTGGTGAAAACATAAATTATTCTCAACGAGGATCTAATTATGGACGAGTCAATCAAATAAATCATAATTTTAATACAATAGGAACTCTGTCAACAGCAACAACTGCCGTAAGTCATGAATCGTAAATTGATTTGTTTCGTGAAAATTTAAATTACTTCAAATTGTCTTTTTGATACCTATGACAAATACGAGTATTCGCCTATTGATTACTACTATTTATTAAATTAACAATTTCGTTATGAGTTAAACAATGTATTAAATATAAAAACTTACCTTAGTGTGTTTATTAATTTTTGCTCCGGTAAAATACAATATCGCACAGCAGTTTAAACCACCACAATATCATCCTATTAATGAGTGTCACTAAATTGTCAAATAATTTAACCATTAATGAACAATTTATTGTTGGTTCCTTTGTAGCTCTTAGTTTCGGATAAACAATTACATATTGATTTTCCTGTTAACGTAACAACAGTGGCTGAACCCAAAAATTTCGACCTTAGTAAGTTCCTACAACACGTCATTATCCTATTCGTAATCCAAAAAACACACAGGTGTTTCTACGTTCGTTTTTGAATAATTGCAATGATGGTGTAGGTACCTATAGTCTATATTAAAGTAAACATAGTGCTATCGAGGGAACACAGCTCAAAATTACCCCACGGCAGTCAGAAAAAGCTATAAATAATAATATCTAAACATTAAAGTGTTTAAAGTATTATAATGTTTATATATTAATGAACATTGAGCAATTTGTATTAGACGTTCATCGTATTATTGTGTACGGTATTTAAAAAACCTAACGGCCAGTAATCGCTCGCCAAGACGTGTGCTAGCCTAAAGCCGAGTTCGCGGCACGTCGTCTATCGTGTCGTGTGGCTCTTTTATCGTATTGTATTCTGATTGACCGTTGTTATCGTGGTATCATTCACTAACCACGGTCCACCGGGAAATGTCCAGAGCTGCGTCCACTTTTATACATGACACGATGGACTACCCGCGCGGGTTTACCCTACTACTTGTGTCGTGTGTTCGCAATTTTCCACTACCGACTTTAACGCATCGCTATCATGTGTGCACGCCACTCACCGCCGTCACCGATGATCTTGCATTTGCTGTTATATGACGTGTGCTACTACGTCATCACCCCATCGGTCATCGTTTCGTACACTCGATCACGTCGTCTGTCACACGCGATACATTGTCTGTCGGACGAGACACGACGTCTGCCGTACGTGACGCGACGTCTGTTGCACGTGACAGGCTGTCTGTCGTACGCGACACGATGAGTTGTGTATCTGATCACTGATTTGCCCGTCGTGTGATGTTTGCACGCTCACAATGTTGTCTACGACCTGATTTCCAATAAGTCTTTTCGTCGACATCGACCTATCAAATTCTTAACCCGAGTCGTGGGTTACGAATTTTTTACTTTATATGAAATGTCAGACGTATTCATTTCTTTGTTAATATAATATTTATGGTTATTACATACACTTGAATATTAAAATTGTATTGCATACGTACCTACTTATAAGCATCCACTATACCCCGTAATATATCAAGATCATTAGTTCCTACGAATCTAAGTCCACTATAGTAAATTGTTGATAAATTGATTTTTCCTCTCGTTATTTTGCTCCACCATGCTTTAGATATTCTATATCCCACCTCAACGCTGCTGTTAGTATACTTTTTACCTATGGAAATGTCACAGAGTTCAACTATTAATAATAATACAAATACTCATTATAAATATAAATTAATTCGCTTGGCTAAATAATTAAACTTGGACAATTATAGGTAAGTATACTCAAATCCAAATTTAAAACGATTTTATTATTTTGAATAAATTATTAAAAAAATAAATACTAGTTCAAGCTATATATAGTACTTATAAGTCATTAAAAATATGTTTGTATTATATTATTTATTAAATATGCTTAATATATAAAATATATTTAAATCCAATTATTTGAAATACTTCACAAGAATGGGATTAAATTAATTTCAAATATTTCACGAATGCTGCAGAGAACAAAATTTACAAATATATTAGATAATCGTATATACTCATACCTAATTGGTATTACCTATATACTTGAAATCAATACATATAATATATAACAAAAGTGGCCTTTCAGAAGAGCTATTTGTGAGCCGCACCAATAAATGTAATGCGACTAACAGCCAATATAAATATATACGATATCCAGGCATTATTATTATAAATTGACTCGATTTAAATTTTTATGCATACAATTATTGATAAACCATATTATACTAATAAATCGAACTATAAATTAAATATTTTTTTTGTTTTTTATAGGCTTTCACTTTTCAGCTTTATTTAACCAAACAATTATTAAATAACATATTATTAGTATATTATACCCAATGTTCAAATAGTTCGAGTTATATTTACAATTTACATAATACCATAATATTCTTATGTACACTGCACGAACATAAAAAACAACTTAAATAAATTATACGTATAAAAAAAATCCGTATATTCTGTTTTAATGATTTAGAAATAAGGATTTATTTTATTAACAATGCGTGAAAGAACAGTGTTTAAGAAAAAATATAGTAAATGCGTAATTATTGCTATGACAGGTGTGTGTGTGTGTGTGAGTGAGAGAGAGAAGTTGCTCTTCTAAATATTATTATCACGATAAGTATTATTAAATGAATAATTAGAGGGAGTAGTATAGATAAGATAAGGCCTTCCGGCCTCCGTAACCGTATCCTGTTAAAATACACTTTTTGTTGGTAAAAAAAAAATGTGTTGTACTACATATAACTTATTTAAGTAGTGCGATATTCATGAAAATGTCATGTTAATTTCGACCGTATCGTGTTATTTCTCCGCAGAAACAAATTTGTATCATATACAATTACGAACTTAATCTTGAAGTTTAACCTTTGTGATCGACGTCAGACTTAACGAGATGGTACTCACTATATTATGTCTCAATAAAGACTATCGGACAGCTAACACAAGATAGTCTTTCGGCAGCGATTTGTCACATTAATTTGGCTATGCAGTATGCAATAATTATTTATAACTCATTAATATAAATATTATGTCGATTATTAATGGAAATACTAGGTAGTACCATAATTTTGACATTAGAGTATCTCAATAAAATCAGCTATTGTAGTATATTATATGTGATTTATAAATATTTAATCAATCGTGTAGGTCTTATACTCTTATAAATTATAAGACTTTCAAATTATAGACAATACAACCCTTGGAATGGAGTATGGACACGATTATGTAATGAGTTACAAAAAATAACATTCTCAAAGGGTCATTCATTTATGAAAATTAATTTATTAGATGGATTTGTATGTTATTCTTGGTACAACGGTACCTACCTACAGAAAAACAACTTTAATACATTCTAGAATCTTAGAAATATTATCATAATGTGCATAATAATACTATAAATGAATACCCACCAACAATTTATTAATTATTTTATATTTAAATAGTTAATATATATTTATGATGTAAGTGACGCATGTTATTTTTCTCACGATAAACTAAAGTAACCATAGTATACATTATATTTAATATGTTATTGTAACAATATGCGTAGATTTACTTACATTGAATTTAACTTTTTTACTGTGTTAGTATTAAATGTAATAATTTATTTAATAATGTATATAGAATTATTATTTATTACATTTATGTACACTGTACGCTAATACATATTATATTATGAATCAATAAACATTAAATATATTTGATTTTCATTAAAGTTATTCAAAATATAGCGTTCTCTTATATACGAAAATAAAATCTAACTAGGTATTTAGAACACTAAAATGGAAATAATGCAGTTTACTGAAACTAGATAATTTTTTAAAAACTAAAATACTTATATTTTTATAATTATTCAATCATATATGTATATGTGTACAGTTATTATTTACCAGGGGACATAATAATATTCAAATAACTATAAAAAAATTAAAATTAAATAAGTAACAAGCAAAAATAATTTTAAATAGTCTACAGAATTTTACAGTAATTTAAAAAAAAAATCCCTCAGTTGTTCACCTAATTATTTGTATGCATAAAATTATTTAAATTAAGTAATTTTGATTAATTTATTTTCCATCTATTTCATAGATATGGCGAAAATCAACTTTATCTCATACAGTTTAGAGTTACAGTAAAAAGTTAGTAAATTTGTAATAATTTTAAACTCGTCTTATACATTTAATTTTTTTATGAATATGGTTTACAAGCTGGAAATTTGAATTTATAGTTTGTAAACATTTTGTATTTTATAGTTGTTATCTTATCCAAATCTATATAAATTCAGATATATGACTTTCTTTATTTTAAATTCAAATATATTTTACGATTAATATTCATATTATATTATTATTGTGTACAGATTACAAAAACAATCCTCAGCAAATACGTATAAACAATATAGTAATATACATATTTTATGCCCATTGTATTATGTATAGACGTTTTCTAGTGTTTGTGGTTTGTACATTTAATATAATTCCTGAAAAAAAACACATAGAAATAAAAGAAACCAAATTACTTAGTTCATTAGTATACTGTACGTAATTAGTTATTAATTATTATTAATTACACAGTATTATAAGTTTTTTTTTATCATACATTTATATTAATATATATATATAATTATATTTATCTAACTTGGTATTCAAAAAATTAATAATACAAAATACAAATGTGACGTGTTGTAAAAACAAAGTTAGAATCTCATATAAATGTGATAACTCACTCTCTTAATAAAGGACTATAACCACCATTGTCATAAAGGTTATTTAAAATAAATAAATTTAGGGTAAGTACATTTAAATGTTCTGACCACCCTTTTCTCTCTCTTTAATTGTCCATAGCTGTTAACCCCAGTCACATAAATATGTTCACGCATATTGTTCATTCTTTCCATATATTTTACAAAATATTTAAAAAGGTCACTTGGGTCTTTTTAGTGGTGAACCTTTCTCATTAATGTCCAGTGTGCATTGGGTTTTAATCCCCAAAACAACCTAGAATTGTTTAGTAATAATGAATAATATTATTTATACGTAGACATAGGTTATTACACATAAATTATGTACGACTTTGATGAAAACTTTAAATAATACATAATAATCCTTTTTCAATTCTATTGAATCATTTGTATATATACATAATATCGAACAGTACAGTTATACTTAAATATAAATGGTTTTTTGAATAAATACGATTCGTCTATATCTTGTAATAATACTTTTAAACATCAGCAATATTTCTTTTCTTATTATAATATTAACATAAGACAACATAATGATATATGATAATATTATTATGAATAAACGTCGAGGTTAGCTTTTTTTTCCTACTAAAACGGCAATACACCAGTTAAGTTATAATGTGATAAGAATATAATATATTTTTTGTTACAGAAATTTTTGAATTTTGGACTATTTACTGATTGATCTAGGTGGAATTTAAGATAGACAATATACAAATCACTTAGGTCAAATCACGAATAGTTATAGTTTGGGCTTTTGCAAATGGAAAATCTTAGGATAAACTATCTATTACGATTAAAGTTAGAATTTTTTTTATGACGTGTTGACGAAACCTTATTTTGCGTACAACTTATTGCTTTATACAGTTATTTTGAAAAGTATTTAAAGTATATAAAAAATTAAAAATCAGAAATAAAATAAATAAATTATTAAAGGAAAAAATATTGAATGGGGTGATAAGAATGCTTGGAGAATCAAATTGTACTTATACATTATTATGATATATTACTTTTATATTTTAAAATATTTTGAATCCATATCTATTAAGCAAATGCACACGATATAGATGAACTCATATTTATTTGCTTATATTTTAACTAAAAACAATTTATTTCAAATGTAAATAAAATTAAAAATATGGATCGATGTCATGAATACAATGATGGATCGGTGTATTCATCTAAATTTGCTCACATCAGCCAAGTTTTGTTTTATTAATTTGTTGAAATCAATGATAGTTTATTTATTATATTATTTAAAGACTCTTAAAAACTATTTTTGGCTAAGGTTGTTAGAATACTAATAATTTATAGGATGATTTCAAAATTTAATTTTTAAAATAAAATATTATGAGTATGTATTTTTTGAATGAATTAAAATTTATTATATTATATAATCATAAATATTGAATATATTATTATAATAGTGCTAATATTAAAATAATAAGATAATCTTTCAAAAATATTGACCTATACACAAATATACGTCATTGTACGCTCACAAAAAAAAACATTAAGATCTTAGTTATAGCAAAATATTAATATAATCTGTACAAAAACATTTCTCTTCCAGCACAGAATCTACATTATCCTAAAAATGTTAAAACGTAAAAATATACCGTATCCGTTATTATAATCTTATAAGTTATAATAAATGTTCGTTCGTTACGACCAGGAAAGATCCGAGAAAATTAGCTTAGTGGGTGAAATATGCATTTTCACAACAAAGTCTCAATTTACCAGTTTATACTTATACTCGAAAATATCAATATTGGTTTTCCTAGAATGTTTCAATATTTATAATTTTATAATTCAACGTAATACCTGCATAATTTTTAAACTGTTATTTTAACTAAAAAGTTATTTACCCGCTATATAAAATCGTTTGAATCTCTAACAGGCATTAGTCAAACAATATTGCACACGCTTAATTTTAATAAATTCTGGGAATTCGTTGATGATTTTCAGCCAATCAGTTACCCTAATCATTGTTCGTAAACAGGTGTGTTTTTAAAAAATAAACAAAATAAAACGATACAATCCCTCAATTTCATATTTTACTGAGCAAAATATAACGCAAAAACCCATAGTTTCATATTTGTCTGTGAAAAAAATTACTTAAAAGGACGTCGCACCAGCATGTGTTGTCTCCGTCTTATACGCACGTACAACATAACACATTTTCGTTCATTAGTTTCAATAGGGTATTGTCAGTTTGGAGTGAATTTACCTATTATCAAACTTGTAGGTAACAGCATTATCTGTGTTTTCTCGTTGGTTTTTTACGATATTTTAATTTTTAAGCAAGTTATGAGCATTTTGAAATATTAATACTTTACAGACCCATAACTCACTTAAAAATTAAAATATCGTAAAAAACTAATAAGAGAACATAGATAATATTGTTACCTACAAGTTTGATAGTAGGCCAATGTACTATGATATCAAAACTGGCAATAGGTACCCAATTGAAACTAGCGAATGATCATTTTCTATGTCATTGGTACGTGTGTAAGACGGAGACAACACGTGTGGGTGCAACGTCCTCTTAATAACGACCGATATTTTTAAGCTATAACGTAACAATAATAACTGTGAACAGAGTGCGTAAGAATAGGTAGGTCTTGTAAAATACGACAGATGCAAGTGGGTTGATTTTTGCGTTTAAAAATGAAAAAAAAAATGTAAGTAAAAATAGTGTTTAAGAGGTGGCAGGTGGTTTTGACGGGTGGTTTTTGGGGGAGAGTGATGAGTAGAAAAATACTTAAAGAACAAATGTCCCGACGGGTGTTTCTCCGGGGTGGGGTTAATTTCGTCGTACCTAAAAATACGATATTTCCTGCTTTGAGCATGTAATATATAAAATATATTATGACGATAAATTAAAAAGAATCCCATGGAATTGCGAACAGGATGGACATTACAGTGTTTTTACCAAACGCAATATTATAGATACGCAATAACCAACAAACTGATCGGATCCACGTCATTGTATACCGTCACTCGTAATTTGTGTGATATTAAAATGTATATAAGTACGTAATTTTTACATAATTACATTTGTATATTTAGTCTGTATAATATTATACACATGCAATGACATGTCATAAATATATATTATCATGTTTGTTACGATAATTTATTCTAGTATATTACCAAAAAAATACTCCACTTCACGATGTTTAAACATAAATAATAACCCGGTACCCAATAATTGATATATATATCATAAGCTATTTAAATTTTAGTCAGCCATATGTGACAATAATTATTATGATGTTTAATGTCCCCCCTTCCACTTTACCTCATATGACCACAATCAGCCTATATGCGCTGAATGTTATACGGTTAGTTTTTCAGATAATATTGTGCATTTTATTGGTTGTCTTATTTTTGTGGCTCTAAAATATTATAGATTGTTAGATTAACTTAACTTGATATCGAGTTAACTTAACGTATTGTTTTGTGTATTTTATTTTGCTTGAACCTTTATTATGTTATTTACCATTACTTACCAATATTTTATACTGTTTTCACTACCAATGTGTAAAAAATAGCTTTTTAGGCTGCTTAAACAATTAATAATAATGATCAACGCATTAAAATTGGGATCGTTACAACGGTTTTCAAATACTGGGGGTTAAACTCGTAAAACCTTACGACATTATATAATATTATTTCATTAGTTTGTTATTTTTATTTTGTTTGTTCAAAGAACCAATTTGTATTGCTCATATTTGAAACTTACCTACATTATTATACAGATTGGAATAATTTAATAAATGTTATACAGATTCTATACCTGACACGGACCTGTTTGGACCAATGAAAAAAAATCAATCTAATTATAAAAACTCGTCAAGACCAAATTTATTTCACAACATTTTCTTTGTTATAAGTTAACCTACAAATCATTATCAATCATTATCATTATAAAATTTAGAACTATATTATATTAGTTGATAAGACATTTTTACTTTACGTATAATTATCTAATTAATATGCAAATAGGCTCAATATATTTTTATTTCTCAATAAAGGTTGCATAGACGTACGCAACTGCCTTTAGTTACATGGAACACATGAATAATATAGATGGATTTGTGCATTCTACCTTAAAGCGACGCCCTCTGCGTAATCCTCAGAAATCTGGCAGCACGTGTCGTCGAGCCGGAGGTGATCAAGTCTCGTTCGCTATATACACTGTACATCACTGTACTATAATACGCACATGCCATAGGTGGCATGAAAACGATCGGTATGGATCAAGATTCATGGTCGGAATTTCGTCACACCGAATAACATTAACGCACTCGCAAACGGTAAAAACAACAACAAAATGCCTCACCGTTCGAAAATCGAACGGCGAAAACGCTGAGAAAAATGGAGAAAACGTTTTAAAAGACAGACTGATGGAAAATGTCACAGTGAGAACCATAAATAATATCATTATGATAGGCGGTGTCCTTGGACCTTACTATGCAGTGTTTTAGAACCTCACCAGATTTCACCAAGAAACATTAAGACGCAAAAGTATTTTTGACCCTGTAGTTTGCCAAGGATTTGCACAGTGTGGTTGTATGGACCTAGGTAAGATCGCAGATGCAACTGCCATCCCTACCATTAGGTATTATTAGGAAGGAGAGTGGTTGACCGTGATTTATATTTTCCATTGGTAATCAGTACGCCTACCATAACAGTTTTTTTCATATAGTCACCGTTTCTATAACCGGTACCCACGATGTGTGACCATTTTCCGTTAACCTTACTTCACAATTTTTGCGTTACATGCCGTTCGCAAGTGTGTAGATAATTATAGTGTTAATATGTAATACCTACGACGACATATTTTTGACGGTAAAATTTTCAACGAACCTCCATAACACCTCCAGCCCAACAAAGCACGTTACCCTTTTTCCGAGGAAATAAGTGAACACTATACCTATTTATAATTTCTGTAAATTTATTTTCCTAAAATAGTAAAATAAAATATAATGTAGGTAATCCAGCAAATTCTTTATAGGTATAGCAATTTCAATTTTCACTTATAATTAAAACTCTTAACTATGTAAAAAATGTTGTACTTTTTTGAAGTATTCCTTACTTTACCAGGTATTACTATCCCGCAATATTTTTTTTTTATATGGTTAGTTTTTGATCAAAAAAATTATGTAATTTTGCCAGAAATGATGTATCATATCAAACATAATAAATGGTAATAGTTTTAAATAGCTTGAGCAGTGAAGTAATTGGGTAAAGGTTAAATTCAGAAAATAGTGTTATGTAGGACGGAAAATATTTCTCTAAATGCTGTTATAATTGTAAACATTAGTAAATTTACAGCAAAAAAAAAGACAATAAGCCACGAGTAATAATACATTTATAATAAATTATCGGTTGAGCATGTGCTCATTATTGTAGCAAACCCGTTAAATGTAAATAATATATAATATGGAACATGTTATAATAATAACAGAACAATAAAATAAATAACTTAGGTTATCAGAAGTTTAATTTTTGTATATACCTATAATTATTATTGCAATATTATATTAAATTTATATGCGAAGGATGTATTCATTTCAAAACAACAAATGATAGTGTGGAAACAATTGATAGTAAGTACCTATATCGTATTTTACGTTTTTCTGATTTTATTTACAGAAGAAGAATCGTAAGAAATCGTGCTAAAAATATGCTCGAGGGCAAGCGTGACACCAACATTCATCGTCTTTGTGCGTTTCGTGCATAACTGCAAATTCCATGAATTACCTTTAAAATTTTGTTTTTAGACAAAAACACATGACGAAAAATTCAAATAAATCTTCAATTTTGAATTCTATCATCCAGATATTATTATATGTTAAACAATTATACATGCTTTGATAAATTTTAGAATATTTTCATTATTTTTCAAGCTGTGTCATAATTAACATTACAGGTTTAATAATATATCGATCGTTGTTTATAATCAGAAATAAACTATAATTCATTATTTTTTTATTAAGTTTATTTCGACGAATTGGTAACAATAATTATTCGTTTTTGATTATATATTATACATCAATATTAATTATTATATACTTTTCTTTTTGTGAATAAATATTATTTTATTATATAGTATAATTCTCTTTTAACACATATTATTTACGTACTATTATAGGGTTAATTATTTTCCACACATTTCAAGAAATTTACCTATCCAGAAATAGGTGGATAAATATGTCAAAGTAAAATTATTTTATTATTATTATTATTTTGGGAAATTCCAATGTAATAAATGCGGGCCGGTTAAGTATGTTATATTTTATCATATATTATTATTTCGCAGAATAATAAGACCATTGGTGGGCGAGGGCATGTGAGCAGGCTCTTCATTATTTTTTTATTATTACACTGACAATTAAAAAATAAATATTAAGTGTAATATAGTGATTTTGTGATGCAAGTTTAAAATAATTAATATATGTGGTAGGAAGACTTCAACTTTAGGTACTATAATAGTGGAACCTATATACAATTGAATATTTAAAAAACTTTATACGATGAGCGGGAATGCTACAATATTATATCGTATAAAATGTGAAGAAGACTGCCAGTTAATAAATGATTTCATTAGAGCGTAAAGTCAGAGTACATGTAGGAGAGAAATCAACATAGGTTTAATGACATGGACCACAATATGGCAGATACAACATTAATTAGCGCTCAACCATCATATTCGGATTTGTTATGAATTTTTAACTAAATAAATGTCGTGACCTATTAAATCTATTAAAATTGAACTTAAAAATCACATTTAATTACTATTTTATAAGCGTCTCGTTAAATGTAATTTCCTCTCATAACTACGCATAATACATAAATAGTTTGCCAAGTTCGTGCAACAATTATAACAGCGAAATTCTTAATAAAGGTTTACGAACGACGGATTATTGGTATTTCTTATGTGGTTAGAGTTGGACTTTAAGTGTTAATTATAGTAAATAATATGTATTATTAATTACTAACTATTAGTAACCGTTTTGTACAATCGATGTCCAATAATTAAGTATTATGTAAATTATAAAAACGGTGAACGTGCTTTACTGACTACTATATATAGTAGATTTTCAGTAGACCTCGTCATTGGATAGGTAACTGTAATAGATTTGTTAGATTTTATTTCAATAAATTAAGTTATACCGAAAAATACACGATTCTGAGTGGAGACGGTGTGCATGCGTAGATCCAGCGGGGCTAAGGGGCATTAGCACCCCCATTGGAAAAAATATATATTTCGAATTTATTTATATAATATAGTTCATACAACTTAAATTCAATAAATTCAAAATATATATACAATTGTAACTTTTGTTATCAAATCTTATCTATAATCAGTTATGAACTAAAATTATAACTATTCAACACTATATTAATTTTATATTTCTAGATAGATCCGCGCATGACTGTCTGCATAGAACATTATAATACCTACACTACGTAATGGCCATCAGTTTCCAAAAATTACAATTAATATTTTTTAAATTATAAAATGTAAATAACGTAGTGAGTTATTTGAATTCGTCATAATTGGATCATCAAAAAATGAGTAAATATTGTAAATTTCCGATGAATAATCAATTGTGACTGTATTTATGACTAAATTTTAACCATGTAAGAACATTGTACAACTTATGTGGAAATTATATTTTTCGAATTGATTACTTAAAAACTAAAATAATATGTTATCAATATAAATGAAAATAAAAGAAAGGTGGGTAAGTGGAAGTCTCTCTGCTGTGCAGTAGGTTACAAGTGGGGTCACTGTTATGGATGGTATTAAATTTGAATTCAATGATATAATATAATTGTATAAGAAAACGATTCTGAGCGAAAACGGTCAGTCAGCCTATGATATTACTAAGTATATTTGATGATATTATTGTGAATAAAGTAATTTATATATTTACTTATTTACGTGGAACCTTGTTTAAAATTTTCAATCCTTAACTATAAAAGTTGAACATTTTATAAATTTTTAACCACAAAATAATTATTAAATTATAAATTTGATAAATGTTGTCAAAATTTGAACTTTAAATGCTTATAAAAAAAAATTGTGCCTAGGCATTTTTAATATTTTTCAACTGCTATTGTAAAAATATATCAGGCACCTTGTATTAAATTTTCACGCTTTATTTCCCAACAAATAAAATTTAATTGATATTTATAGAAAAAAAAACTAAAAAAATTGAAAACTGACAATGTCCGTAAACAGCTCAAAAGGAGTCAAATTATTTTCAAAATTTTATCGTGTATAGGAAATGTTAATATAAATATTTAGTGAAATTTTCAAGTATCTACAGTCATACGTTTTTTAATTACAACAAAATAAGAAAATCGTTACATGAGATATCGAGTGAATATTTTCAGGATTTTTTACTTTTGACCCCCCAAAGTACCAACTAGATTCACTTTCCTATCAGAAAAGATACTGTCTGTTTTATCGTGTATAGAAAATGCTAATACAAACATTCAGTGAAATTTTCTAGTATCTCCAGTGATACATTTTTAATTACAACAAAATAAGAAAATCGTTACATAAGAAATCGAGTAAATATCAAATTTTGTTAAAATATTGATTTCAAATGCTCATAAAAATTTAATTTAACTTTCTTGTAAACATTTATTTTTTTTTAAAGGTAGACAATTTTATAAATAATCTTGTATTACATTTTTAAATCTGAGATTTAAAAAGAAAAACTTTTATGAATTCTCAACTCAAAATTATTTGCTAATTTTCCTGATTTTTCCGTGTTTTGTCAATATTTGAACTTTAAACGCTTATAAACAAAAACTGTGACTAAGGATTTTTAATATTTTTCAAATGTCATTGAAATAATATTGTAGGAAACTTGTATTTGTAGAAATAAAAACTAAAAAAAATGGAAACTGAAAATGTCCGTGAACAGCTCAAAATAAGTCAAAATATTTTCAAAACCTAACCAAAAACCAAAATCGATTTTCTCGAAAACAGATTTTGCGTAAAAATTCCCGTTTTTCTTTTGTTTATCACGTCGCGTTTGAAAACTACTGAGAAATTTTTACTTTTGACCCCCCAAAGTACCAACTAGATTTACTTTCCTGTCAGAAAAGTAACTATTGAAGAAAGTCCAAGCACTTTTACTGTCTTAAAAGGTGATGACAGACACAAAAAAAATTAAAAAAAAAAAAAAACACGCATCATTGTAAAAACAATACATTCATCGCTTCGCTCAGAATCTAAAAAATTAAAAATACGTGGATGGCTCAAAACTATCAAAATTTAAACAAAAGTATTTTTATAAATTCTAATTTAGCCGTTTTGTGAACATTTCAAATCTCTAGGATTACAAAAAAAAATAAATATTAAGTCAAAAATTTACGTTGCGTAAATATATTAAATATATATATATTATATAATATTATATAAATATACTCATTTTCCCACTGTTTACTTAAGTTTCTACCAATTACTTTGAAAAGTTCTGGGATCCTTCTACTTTTGAGTTTTGATGTCTCAAAGTATATACCAACTGGCAACTAGTACCAAATAATTGTACACCGGAAACTAATCAATATTAAATAAAAAATGGTATTGTCCCAAAATATGATTTCAGAGTTTCAGACATACTTAAAACAAGAAAAAAACACACATATTGTAAAATTCAGTGCTCCGCTCAGATTCAAAATGAGATATTATTTTTTAGTTAAATATTTCAAAGTACCTATTAAGTGTATATACTAGTGAAAATATGATTTAATATTAGGTATATTGGTTATATTTCATCATCAGAGCATATTTCAAAAATATTGCATGCGCATTTATTTAAACTTATATATTGAAATTTAAATTGAAAAAATACTTTGCGGGTATAAAGTACGTAATATTATAATGTATGTGCTCAAATAAAAACAAATATCCAAACTAAAAAATAATTAAAATATAAATGTTCGTATAAAAAAATCATATTTTGGTCCTCGAATATATATTAAAATTATTTATTTATATGATAGCTTATTTATTTTTACATTAATATTGAGTGTTTTGTAAAAACATGAATCAAAACTCATCAACCAAACACTATTATATCCGTATGATCACGAGTCCAATTCTGTGTAAAAACTTATTTTATAAAATAATCAAATAGGTATTATAAATACTATAAATAATATACAGGTACTGAGGTACTTAATTCACGAGTTAATATGAACAATAATGTATGAAAATAGTACCTATTACAAGATAATTGTTTTTTTTTTAAATACTCAGAGATCATTAACAACGATTTGATATTTTTTTAAAACAATAATATGCATAATATACATCTCCTCAGTTCATAAGAAAATCTTACCCTAAATAATTATTTATCTATATTATAACACGCCTGATGCCTAATAATAATATGCGTGATATTATTATGTCATGACAGTGTTCAGAACACTAAATATCGCGCACTGTCCCACCACATTTTATATAACAATATACTTAAGTATAGGTATTTTTCGATCTAATATTCGATTTGATTTTCGGGAGAACTAAATGTCTAATCGTTTTCGATCCCGTGATTATACCCCGAACTCGATGACGTGGATTCAAAAACATCAGATTTTTCACCCCGTCGTTTGGAAAATATGAAAACCGCACCGAGACGAAAGTTTCGAGTTTTCCAGACGCGCACGGCTCGTCCGATGTCCGCCACAGTCCGGCGCGCATCTCTTTGTTCCGGTGTACAGGCACATCCCTAGTTTCAGAAACGACGACGACGACGACTGATTCTCGGGAATTTTCCTCTCGCTCTCTCGATCGCCGATAGGATGACGCCGATCGGTCCTACGACAACAACAACAACTGCGTCTAACAACTGCATCTAACAACTGCAGCTAACAACCCCGACCATCCTCGACTCGGCCGCCGGCGTGGTGGTGGGGGTGACGGTGGGGAACACCGCGTTGTTGGCATGCGGCCGCCGCAGCCAATGAACCGGACACCCGGCGCGCGGTGCAAGGAGGTTCTCCTTAGGCGGCGGCGGTGGCGGCGGCGGCGGCAGCATCAGTGGCGACGGCCGACGGGCGCGGGGCGACGGCGGCGGCGTTTCAGTTCGCCTCGTCCGGTCGTCGCGCGTGCACCGTGTCCTCCGTCCGAGTCGCCGTACATTAGTGTGTGCCACTTACACGTCGCCACCAAATATTTACGTTTTTTACCGGTGTCTAATCTATTTTTTTATTTCCGATACTTTTACTCGTCTGCATTACGGCGTCGTCGCGATCGCGAGTAGTGAAAAAAAACGATATAATATTAAAATATATTATCCATATCATATACTGTTATTGTTGTTATTATATTATTATATTGTATATAGGTAACTCGGTTGCGAAAAAAAAAAATAGTGCCGCCTTCGGATTGTTTATTTTTAGGATTCAGTTGTCTGACTGCGTGTTGTGCGTGTGTACCACGTGTTGTCAGTCTTGTCTCGCGTCTCGTTTGCGTACGGTACTTTTTTTATTTTTCACGCCGCCTTCTGTCACCGTGCGTGCAGTGTGACGACTCATAGCTTGAAAACAAACGTAAATATTATTATTATTATTATTGTTATTATTTTCATTTACGTTATACCTCGAGAGCTTGCTCGCGTGCAGAGCTTCTGACGGCCGCGGCGGTCGTACGGTTTTGCGATATTTTTCGTTTGTTTTTTTGGATTACGCGGTTATATATTCGCTATAATAGGTACGCCGTGACTGTCTATAGAGATAACGCTCACGATAATTTATACAGGTTGTACAGCTATAATATAGATATGAATATTATTATTATATAAATATATATAAATACTATTACTTATATCTAAGTATTATTGTTTTATGATCGAAATCATAATTGGATAATTATATTATTGTTACACGTATATAATAAAAATAATATCTATATTGTCAAAATTAATGAATTGCCTATTTATGTACAATTAATGGCTATACTATTACCTACCTAATAATAATTATTAAATTACGATATCTATCAACCTGTTGTATTTTTTTCAACTACTTTACTGCCGTTTATAGGGCGTAGTGGTGACATAGGGGAACCTAAGGATAAAACGAGACACCTAATATTTAAAGCTTTGTGCCTACTATTTAGATTTTTTGATCATAAATAATATTAAACACAAGTAATTATTCCTAAATTTTAATTTGGTTCTTTTTAATGTTTAAAGAATATAAATAATTGCATTATTGTAATAAAAAAAAGTAATTCGTCATATATCTTACACTACAGGGTAAGATGCTCGGTAAGATGAGACACAGATTTCTAACACACTATTCTAATACCTGATCATACAATTTTCTAATTATACACAATACCATCCAATTATAATACGAACGTGTTTTTAAATAAAAAATAAATTTGTCTAATTAGAATTTATAAAATAATAAGCACAATATTTGATATTTATAATGACTATAATTGTCTAATTACGACCTACATAAATTAATTACCTTTAATTGCACAGTTGAACAATCCATTTATTTTTAATAATATGATATAAGAATAAATTACAATAGTGTATACATTTATAAGAAAAGTTAGAATTAAATTAATTAATTATGAATCAATTTGTTATTATTACCTTAAAATAATGTAGAAATGTTCACTAAATAATTGTCTGAAAGAGGAAAATAGAAAAACACTGATATTATATCATATAATAATAATAATTATTTATTCAAATGAATAAAAACGGACAAGCGCCCAATATTACAGGTATTAGATAATTTATTACAATAAATTAATATATATGTATATTGTACATGCTATATTGTATAACAATAAACTTAATATTAATAAGTTAGAGTATAAACCAAATATTAAATAAAAGACAGTATTACATATTATTGTTAATTAAGTATATTTTATGAATTAAGACTAATGGAGTAAAGAAGAAATCAACATCGGGAGCCAGTTTATTATACAAGGGCACAAACCCTTGGCTCTTGAAATTGGAGAGTTTTTTAAAATCATTTTTGCTGTATGGTGGCAAGTAAAAGATGGGAGTGGTTTAATTATTATAGGTTGGAATGTTAAATTGAATATTTTGTAATAAATAAGGGAAATCAATGTTGTTATTTATTAATTTATATAGAAAAAATATGTCAACCTAATCTCGTCTAGAAACTAGAGCAGGAAGGTTTAGAAGAAATCTTATTGACGAAAAATCATGTTGAATAACAGTTATATAGAATTTGACCGCTGTGCATTTTATAAATCGGTTTTAAACACTTTCAATAGGATCGATGTTGGATTTAGTATAAAGACTTCAGATAGGTAACACATACTCTACGCTCAATTTAACCAAAGCACAATACAGTAACTTAAAAGATTCCAAATCCTTAAAATCAGACGAGTGGTGTTTAACAAGGCCTAATACACAGAGAGATTTTTTTTCACTTTAAAATCGATGTGTTCCTGAAAATTTAAATTATGGGTTATGGTTGTACCTAGATCTTTAATGGAAGATACTGAGATAAGTTTATTATTGTTGATAAAATATATACATATAGAATAATATGCTCACGAGATCTATAAAAGCACATCGAATAGCATTATTAATGTTTAGGCTCAAGTCTCAAACGTGGCACCAATTATATAAGATATTTAATTACTCTTGATAAATTAAATAGTAATTTATAATGCTTTAAACATTTTTGTTCTTAGTGTATGAAAAATAATTTTATATGTGAGACTTAAGCCCCCATAATTCAAAGGCCTATATTTTTGAAGTTATATAGTTAATGGTAATTAAATATTTATAGTTTACTAAATCACCTTTGAAATGTAAAGTTTATGACGCCTAACTTTATTAATAAATAGTGAAACATTAAAATTATTTATTCAATAAACTTTGTTTTAACATTTTTAACAAAAATAATTAATTTGTTATCATTATAAATTGTATTTACCAGACGATGTTTATTAAACGGCTCGTTAAACGGGCTCATAAGTCACATACGTAGACCATAATAGTGCACAGAACAAAGTATAGTTTAAAGTATGATAGTGAGTTGAAGTGGCGAATTTAGATCGGTGATTATAGATATGTTGTCCATATATTATGTAATATGTATTATATTACCTATACTACATAGACTATTATAATAATTAAACCTACTATATAAAATTCATAAATTATTTCTGCTACCTACTCGGCTACCATGTATTCTAATGAAATAACTAATTTTTTTTTTATACGCCTATATGAACAGCAATATTATAGTTATAAGCTTTTTCTAAAAAAAAATAGGCATATGCGCTGAACATGTCATATTATAATTATTGTTATCATGGTTCTGATGGTAATTTTTTGATGCACCTATTTGCCTATTTTACCTACGCAATAAGTAAATTTGATAAATGATGAATATACTATAACAACAATAACATAAAGACATGATGAGTTTGGCTATCAAATGATAGAGCTATTCGGAACCAAATGGTTATATAATTGATTTGATCTATAGTTAGTTTAAGATATGTTGACACCGTCGCATTTTATGACGCGTTGGAGGATTGTTGAAGAGTGATAAGTGGTAGTGGGGGATATCCAAAAATAATAAGTGTTACTGAGGATATTCCTGTGGACTATTATAAGTACCAACAATGGCTGTATTTAGTTTGAAGTTTAAAAAAACTAGATAAAAATCACCCCCATGTTCACAAAATACATCACTATATCACCAATATTCAATGAGTGGGTCACATATATTTACATTTTTTTGTTAGTTTTTGGGTGATGCAAAAAAAAATTGTCGGACACTTAAAGTAGAAAAAGAAGTTTGAATTTCTATTTCGAGGGTGATTACTTGTAGCAAATTGAATCTGTAGTTTAGAAATCTGGGATTCCAAAGAAAAAAAATGTCTAGTTCATTTATAAAATAATCGGGAAAAATAAGAATTTCTACGCAAAACCAATTTGTGATAAATTTGATTTTTTTTTTTTATTGTTACTCATGTATGATATTATAAGTAAATATCGATATATAAGGACTTGAAATTTTTTCAGGATAATCATATTACCAATAATTACTAGACTCGAGTCGGCTTTTTTTGGTGCTATTTATAGGTATATTAAATGTTTGACTTTTTTCTTTTGATTTATGTAGGTAGGTATTATAAAACGATTCATTATAGTCATTACATTTTTTAAAAATTATATACACTCTAATGAGTCAATTTATGGTAAATAATTATTAATCACACAACATCCACCAAATTGTATATGTGTTGCTAAAACAACACATAGGCCATAGGATAACCGGCCGCCAATGGTTAGTGAGAATATATGAAAACAATAGAATATTAGCGGTATTGTAGTTCGATGTAAAATTTAACACCAATAATAATTTCTAACCATTTCTATTTTCAAATTGTCGTGAAGGTTGTCTGCGAGAGTGTGACTATACCAAGACTCAAAAGGCAGGCGCTTTGATAGAAAATAGAGTGATATATTAAAAGCTTGTATGGTACCAATTTATTAAGATAATTTGCATGCAACTACGACTTTTAACTAGTTTTAAGTTCAAATGGGTCACAATAGGGATTTACATAATATCGATTTTTATGGCTGGAAATTTGAATGTTTATATTAAAATTTCAAAGTATTGGGTGAAGCATATGTAGACGGTTATTGAGTACCTTTATATTACGTTTGGGTCATAATCTATCCATAGGTGTATGGCTCGAGAGATCAGGCGTAGGTGTTTGAATTCGTGTATGTTAGTGTATAATATAAGTAAAACATTCTTTATATACATGTATAATTGCATAATGGATGTATCATTTGTTTTTGAAACCAAATACAGTTATCATGCGTGCTGAAATCATTCACACGCATTTGTTTATATCTTATGTTCACCGGAATACCCAAAACATTTTTGAGAACTTTATGCGTTTACCATCAGTCAAAGCACAGGTTACAATTTTACATATTGACCAGAATACTGATTAATTGTTTCATTAAAATATCTTATACGTAGTATAATGTATTTTGATATTTATGTACAATGTTATGAAGTAAAGGTCCAGGTAAAGGTTAGAAGTTATGAATAATAATTAATAATAATTTTTTTTTACATGTAATGATAACTTTTCAAAACACTGTATAGGTATTAAGTAGTGTTAATTACGCGTATTTATCATAATATTTAGAGTATACCTATAAATGTATTATATATTTATGATATAGTTATTATAAAGTTCATTGTTGACTGAAGTACGTCACATGATCTAATTTGTTCAATTACCCGTATGAGGAAACTCAGCCATTACCACATTAATTAACCAAGTATCCCGGGACTCGCTGTATGGTAATATACAAAATATAATATAATGAATAAAATATGTTAATAGATTCTCAAATGTTCAATGATTTTCCGCCTCATATATTATTATAATTTTAACCAACTGCTGTACGCACTTGTCCGGAGTATTTTTGAATTCAGAATACACATTGATGTCCTATAACGAACAACCGGTTTTCAGATATTTTACTTAACTCCCGGCCGACCCAAACTTGGTTTAGACCCCTGATTAAATATTATATGCCAACACTGTCCTTTCGTACATTTTCAGTAATTTTTATGTTTTTATTTATCCATTTAATTACAAATGGTAAACATTTCATTTAATTACAATAATAAGTATAATAAGTACTAAATAAAATATTTATGGATCATGTTTATTAATGATATGGATGTTATCTTTATATTATTTATTATTACAATATTATTTGTATTTTTTAGGGCTTAATATGTATTCATAGCTCAACTAATGTAAATAATCTTTATCAAATTAATAATTTAAATATATAGATACATAGTATATAAATATTATATAGGTACCCACATTTAACATCTACAATTCATAACTTATTATAGTAAAAAACATTTGAAACTTAAAATTATGGCTAAGAATTTATTGATTTATTAAATTTTTATTGTGCTAGTTTGACTCATTTTAAAGCAACAATAACTTCTTTTTCTATTCTATTGGAATCAAATGTTTGATTTAAATTTCCTTGCCAAAAACATATTTTGTTGTAAAATTAAAAATGTTTTTTTACGATATTTTCTTGCAGAATGTTTTATTTAGATTAATAAGTTATAGGTACCTGCATAACTTAATAATATGAATTGAAAAATAGTTATTTTAAATAATTGATTTTACCTTAGGCCATTTTTTTTTGTATTTATCGAAATTTTGTTTAATATTACAATATGCTGATATATATAGCTTACATTGTTGAAGTTTATAACATTGGTTAATTTTATACATTGTAAATAAAATACTTATTACAAAGGTTGTACGTACAAAATTTTAATAACCACATATAGTTTTCTTTAAATAAATATCTCAAAGTAAAAATCCTTATCAGGTATTTTAAATATTTAATTTCAGATACTCTTTGTACTTCGTTCAAAGAATCCATAAATATAAATTCTAGAATTTTCCACATGATTATTCCGCCAGTAAATATTTTTTTATAATTAAGTACAGATGTCTAGAAAGTCACTGTAATAGATCAATAGATGTGTTAAATTTCAATTCAATAATCATTGTATACGAAAAACGATTCTGAACAAAGATGATCTGTTAGCCTATAATATTACTAAGTAAACTATTATTGGAGTAAAGTAATTTATTTTACTATTAGGCCTTTTTACTACATTTGGTGAAATTAATTCTTGCTAAAAAAATTGTATTTAAAAATGTCGTTGTGTATGTACTGTATACAATACAATAATGTAGGTACTCTTAAGTACCCACGAATAATATTTTTAAATTACAAGAAATTTATTTTCGAACAAATTTGAACTTAAAATGTCTGTAAAAATGAACGGAGTTTATATATTTTTTGGATTTTTTGGTTTCAGTATGTACTATTTATGAAAATCCTTTTTTTAAATTTTCAATCCTTAGGTATAAAAATTGAATATTTTATAATTTTTCAACTACAAAATAATAATAAATTATCGAGTTTATGATGAATTTCGTAAAAATTTGAATTTTAAATGTCTATAAAAAAAAGTCCTGTCTATGTATTTTTAATAGTTTCCAACTGCTATTATATAAGCTTATGAAGAATTTTATATTAAATGATCAAGCTTTTTGACCCATTGAATAGCATTTTATTGACATTTAAAGAATAAAAAACTAAAGAAATTTAAAATGTCTATAAATATCCTAATACGAGTCAAAATATTTTGAAAATTGTATCATGTATATAAAATGATAAAATAACATTTGATGAAAATTTAAAGTATCTACAATTATTAGTTTTCGAATAACAATAACATAAGAATATCGTTGTATGAAATTTACGGGTGAATGTCCAATATTATATTTAACTTCAAACGCTCAAAAAAAATTTAATTTCACTTTCCGGTAAAGTTTTTATTTTGTTAAATGTAAAAAAAATTAAGGATAATATTGTATTCAATTTCGAAAAGGCGTCAAAAAAAAACCCACATCGTTGTAAAATCATACAATCATCGTTCCGCTCAGAATCTAAATAATTATTATTAGGGATAGGATATTCAATAAAAAATATGCATTTTATTTACTAAATTATACAAAAACAATATTTTTTAGATTCTGAGTGGAACGATGAATGTATTGATTTTACAATGATGTGTGTTTTATATTTTTTTTTTTTTTTATTTTTTTTTTTTTTTGTGTCTGTGTACACGATAAGTAGTCGAAATAATGTTTCGATTTTTAACTTCAGTATCTTTTTTGATTGGTAAGTGAATATCGTTGGTGCATTGAGGCGGTCAAAACTTAAAATTCACAGTAATTTTCAAAAGCGCCAAGAAAAACAAAAGAAAAATTAAAAAAAACGGGAATTTTTACGCAAAATCGATTTTTCATAAAATTGAATTTGGTTTTTGTTGTAACTTTAAAACAAATGACCGTAGATACATGAAATTTTTACTGGTTGTTTAAATTTTTATTTTCTATACACCATAAAATTTTCCAATAATATTTTGACTTATTTTGAGCTGTTTACGGACATTGTCAGTTTCCATATTTTTTAGTTTTTTTTTTCTATAAATATCAATAAAATTTTATCTGTTGAGTAAAAAAGCTTGAAAATTTAATTGAAGGCTCCTAGGTTATTGTTTCAAAGACAGATGAAAAAAATTAAAAATCCTTAGTCACAATTTTTATTTATAAGCATGTAAAGTTCAAATCTCGACAAAATACGGAAAAATCACGAAAATTAGCAAATTATTTTGAGTTGAGAATTCATAAAATTTTTTCTTTTTAAATCTAAGATTTGAAAATTTAATACGAGATTATCTATAAGTTTGTCTACCTTTATCAAAAAAAAAAAATGTCTTTAAGAAAGTCAAATTAAATTTTTATGAGGGTTTGAAATTCATATTTTTACAACATTTGATATTCACTCGATTTTTCATTTAACGATTTTCTTATTTTGTTGTAATTAAAAAACGTATTACTGTAGACACTAGAAAATTTCACTGAATGTTTATATTAGCATTTTCTATACACGATAACATTTTGAAAATAATTTGACTCTATTTGAGCTGTTTACGGACATTGTCAGTTTTTAATTTTTTTAGTTTTTTTTTTTTATAAATATCAATTAAATTTTATTTGTTGGGAAATAAAGCTTGAAAATTTAATACAAGGGGCCTGATATATTTTTACAATAGCAGTTGAAAAATATTAAAAATACCTAGGCACAATTTTTTTTTATAAATATTTAAAGTTCAAATTTTGACAACATTTATCAAATTTATAATTTAATAATTATTTTGTGGTTAAAAATTTATAAAATGTTCAACTTTTATAGTTAAGGATTGAACATTTTAAACAAGGCTCCACGTAAATAGGTTATAATATATAAATTACTTTATGCACAATAATATCATCAAATATACTTAGTAACATCATAGTCTGACTGGCCGTTTTCGCTCAGAATCGTTTTTCTTATACAATGATATTATATCATTGAATTCAAATTTAACACCATCCATTACAGTGACCCACTTGTAACCTACTGTACAGCAGAGCGACATCCACTTTTTTTTATTTGTACGTGACATTTAATATTTTTTACAAGAACATCAGAAAATAATTGAAACGGAAACTACTAAATTATAATTATTTATTATTTATTATAATTATTATTTACAATATAGAATTATTATTTATTGTTAGTAGTTATTATTACATTGAATATTGCTGTTATGATATTTTCTTTCGAATTTTGAAACACGATTGACCCGTGTTTAGTACTAAGAATGGATTTATATTGACTACAAATTGTTTACTAATGAAAAAAATAAATAATGTAAAGGTAATCCTATCGGCCGTCCGAACAAGATAATACGTATTATATGATAAATTGACGACAGTTTGACAAGTAACTCAATTGTTGACGTTCATTAAATAAATACCATTTTCAAATCATAAGATTTTCAAAAATTTAATTATGTAATTATATGCATTATGTTCAAATATGCAAAAATATGGGGAAAAAAGTTGTTCTATTTAGTCAAGAATAATCTAAATCTTGGGCATATCTGACAACCAATCAATGTGGACTCAAAAAAAAAATGAGCAAATGCATAGAAATCCTAGCCCTATATATTATAGATGAGTCACGCATAACAAGGTTCCCATGTATATTGTATATTGAACAATTCTACTAGGTACCTATATTTATTATTATATTATATTATACTGCATTATAATATTAGCTATACTATGTTCATACACGGTATCAAAGAAATACATGGATCGTTTGAAGTTCGTAATTTTTCTTTTCTCTGATTTTATTATCAAATCCAGGTTTTTATTAAAAATATTAGTTTTTTAATTGAATTTTACAAAATTTGTTTTGTATGGCCACTATTTTAATATAATCAATGAAATTCATGGCTTTGTACGCTTTCATAACGTCAAAATGAAGTCCCTGAATCTTAATTTAACCAATAATTTTCCATTTTTGTATTACTTAATTAAGAATTATACGACTTGTCGTTTTAATTATGTAATATTATACTATGATGAAAAAATATATTTTTATTTTATATAAATATTATTTAGGATCTCTTCTAAATATTTATTAATTTAAAATAGTTGGATTCTGTAATAACTAATAGAATGTGCATTATGTTACGACCTATAAGTTTATGTGTATTATACTAAATATGTTGGTATAAACAGTATATTCATAAAAAATCAACTCCATCCATGAAAATTATTTATACCTATTTAACAAAATAACTGTTTACATTATATTAACATTTTACATTATGTTTAGATATATAATAATATAATTTTTGGTTTTAATTTTGTTTTTATGTATTGTTATAATGAAAAAAAAATGTTAGGTGCATATAAACACATATAAAGACTAATTAAAACAATATATTACTATAAATATTAATTACATTATGATATAATATAATATTATTATTATGTATTTATATTATAAAATATATATGTAATTATACCTAGGTACTTAAAATTAATTTTATAGTTTTTTCGTATAATATGGATTTTAGAAACTTGTAATAATATTAAAATAACTTTTTCATTATTTATTTAGTATGATTAAACGTTTCATATTACATTTTAATAGGTATATACCTACATAGTAGGTACCTACTTAACTTGTATTAATTTATAACAAGGAAAAATACTAATAATAATTCTTGTGACATCTTACACTTTTACACATCAAATAATTTTGTCTAAAGCGCTAGTAAAATGTATCGTTTATGGTACCGAACTATATATAATGAATATTTTATATTTGTATCTTAAACAAAAATGTAAATATCGGTTTTATGAAATTGGCTATCGAAGAAATGTTTTTCGTTGCTTTTCTTTGGTATATTTTGTTATAAGGTAATGTAATATAGACGTCAGACGATCTATTTATTTAGATTCTATTTCTATTGGTTTCTCATGGTTATTGTGTAGGCATTATGTCAATGTATTTCAGTGATGGTTGTGGTTTACATTGTTTTCAATTATTATTAATTATCAGTTTAGCTAAGAATGTAATGCGCCAGTAACAGTCCACCTAAATTTAATCTGAAAGGGTTCGAGCAAAATTAAGACAACTCTATTTTTATCAAAAATAAGGTTTAGATAATATTTGTTAAGGAATATAAATTCCAAAAATATCTTTGCAGGAACAACCCGGGGTATAGGAAATAAGGAAGTATTTAAACTTGAAACACTCGGGTTTGGTATTTTCTGGCAAGAAAATAGATAACTCCAAGACAATCTGGTCAAAATTCAAAACAGTTCAACCAGTTAAAATTGATTCTGAAAAGTTTTGAAAAATGGAGTTGACTGGGATTTGCACGGGCCCAAAGTTATTATTACTAGTAATCAAATAATTTTGTTTACTGAATATTTTTAGGTCTTATTGAATTAACTATGTTTATAGTTTGGAATTTTATTAAAACATGGAGTGAAGTGTCACGTCGATTATTTTGATCAGAAAGTTGATATAAATAATGATTTGAATAATTATTGTAGATGTTAGGGTGTCAAGTGAGTCCGAAAATTAAATGAGGCAGACACAATATTAGGGCGGCCATTATTTAGGTATTACTGCACATAAGCATATTTTTAAACCGTTACTAACAATTAATTAATGAAACTACTTTTAAATTACCTAATATAATATTATTTTGTCCAACTTAATTAGTTTATACGTTAATTAGATGGAAATATATTAGTTGTGGCTAATAAAGCAGTTACCTTATATTTTATTTTATAATTTAACATAGAGTGAAAAAACCCTACAATCATAAAATTCAAAAAACTATTTTGAGTTATAATCTGCCGTCGGTTCATTTAAAGATAGTCTGAAACGTGTTAACAGTAATAGGGCTTTATTCAATTGTTTCTGTGAAAAATCTAACACATTTTATTTTAGTCCATTTTTTGAGGAGATTAGGTTTGTTTAATTTTAAATAATCACCAGTTTTAATATTATGTTATTTAATGATCAAAACATTATTTATAGAAGAAATGATTAAATATAATCTTCAATATTGGATATTTCTAAATATAAAATTATTTTTTCTTTTGTAATTCCCTATGTATTGTAAATAAATAAATAGGTTACGATTGCCGATGAATTCTCAATAACAATATTATAAATTTACAACTCACTATTTCAGAACTCCGATCTAGTTGAATTATTTTCCTATGCTACGTGTGCGATGGATAAACATAACAAAATCTTATTACATCATTTTCAAAATCAAAATGAAATCATCTATATTGATGACTGCTGAGTAATTTATAACTTACTACTTACTTCAAAATATGTTTTAGATTTTTGTTTTTAGTCCTTCTCTTATTGAACAATATATATAGGAAAAAGTATGGTACCCACTTGCCTTATTTTATAATTGTATCCTATATATCTTTAACATGTGTGAGCATTTATATACAAATATCAGAATATTACTATAAATGCAGTATTTAAAATGGCAGGTAATTATTATCGGCAATGCTAGGCAAGTTAACTATTTTTTTTAACTCGCTTAATTTAATTCATCCTAAGATAAAATTTAGTAGAGTGAAATTGAAGATATTTCAAAATAATATGTATTAATTTAGGTCCATGTCCCAAGCACCCCCACCTCCAAATTTTGATTCAAATCCTATACCAATCGTTTGTGCCTCGTTTGTACCTGTTTGTACCTCAACAGTTTTCCAGTTATTCCAAATTATTTAGGTGGGGGTGCTATGGGTGTGAATTTTGCCTCACCATGTTATGATAATTACAACGAGGTCATACCAATATTTTGCTACTAATTTGCAACTTTAGGCAACCGATATTAAAAAATATGAAACTTTATATTTTTAAATTTTTGCTAAATCAAAATCGCTAAACCTTTTCATAATTTAGCAACTAATTTGCATTTCGTGAAAAAATTTGCAACCTTTGGTTACGCCGGAATTGAATTCCTAAGTTGGACGTTCATAAAGTTGGCAACCTAACGACTTCAAACCAGTACCAATATTTTGCAACTGATTTGCGACATCACCAATTCTCCGGAAAATATGATTTCCCGGTGGTAGTAACTTCCATGAATAAATTATAAATAAAATCAATTAGTTAAAACATTATTAATTAAAAAAAATAACTAATATTAATATGCCAACTTCACAACACAATTTAGATTGTATTTAATTAACTATGATCTTTTTTATTAAAAACATATTTTTTTTATACCTTGTTTTCTATATCAATTAAGATTTTTTTTCACATTACATTTTTTTCTTAAATTTATATTTTAAATCGAATAAAAAAGTATAGTTTAGTAAAAAAATATATTATTCATAAAAAAAATCTAGTGTGAATAAAAAAATCTATAATAAATAAAAAATGTAAAAAGAATAAAAAATCTAAAATGAAATAAAAAGTCTAGTTTAAAAAAGTTTATATTTCATACAAATTTAACTTAAGTAGAAAAGCCTAATTTAATAAAAAAATATAAATTTATTAAAAAAATTGTTACTTCCACTACCATTGTAATTTTTTTTTATTTTTTATTTTATTCAACATATATTATTTTTGAGTTGTTAACGATTAGTTATAAAAATTAATAAAAGTAAAACAATTAATAGGATTTTAAACTTTTTATTAATTATATTTATTAATCAATAGTAACTCAAAAAACTATTAACAAGATTTATTAATAAAAATTAAATTGACATTCTGGTAAAATTTTTTGAATAGTATTTACAAATTATTATTATAAATATTTTGGGAGATATTTTTCTCAAAAAAATGTTGTTTTTTTAAACTTTGCTTTTTATTTCAATTAAAATTTCTTTGTTCACATTATAATTTCTCATTAAATTAGGCTTTTTTAAACTTGTTATCTTTTTTATTAAATATCGATTTTTTTATTAAATTATTAATTAATTTTTAGTTATTCATTTTTTTAAACGATTATATTTTATCGCTATTTATATTTTATTTACTCAACTATGTTTTTTCATCCTAATTACATTTTTATTGTTTTTTTGAGTTGCTACCTATAGTTTAAACCAAATTGATTTAATCAGAACAAAATTGACATCAAATTCCTGTTGGGTAACACTCAAGGTATGTGGACGAATAAATGAAGTATAATTGTACGAGTACTCGTAGATACATAAAAGTCACCTGGACTTGATAAATTGAAGCTGGAGTGGAATATTGAGTTGATAAAAGTTATTATGCATTTTTAAATACATATTAGGTAGAAACAAAACAATAAAAAATTATTTCTATTTTTTAGACGATTTTAGACATTTGTGAAAACAATTAACTTATTGTCCACTGCAGTAATCTTGCCACCATAAGGGTTCAAATCAGAATAATGTGTTTTCCTTTATATCTTACATGTTTCTATTTATCACATACACACTGCAGTATTAGGTTAACGAAAACGAAAACGATAAGGTAATATTAGACGTATTATTTATACGTTGGGACTATAATTGCAATAACTTCGGATTAAATACCTATGATGTTTGACCACTCATCCATTAGTTGACCATTCCCGACACATTTTTGTGTCTTCCTGTTATTAACTATGTTTATTTAGAGTAAATACAAATAAACAGACTTCTTATACGAAACATTTTTCGTTGAATTTGTTATATTGTACTCTTCATTTTACTTTATTTTATTCTTAACATTAAATCACCACCTAGATTTACACTGAAAAATATTTCGTACGTCGCGCTTCGCTAATAGATAATAATAGAATATTCCAAATTACAATTTATTGTTCAAACACCGGAAAATAAAATGTTAATACATATTTTAATTGTGTTTTAAATTATCACTTATTATGTAATTATTTTGAAAATATTTAGGATAGTCTAATTAAAAATGAAACAAAGATGGGATTATTATTACCAAGTATTAAAAAATAAATTGAAAAATAAAAATACCTTTTTTTAATATTAACCACTAGCAACGGTTCTTATTATTCAAAGAAGTATTTGTTTATACAATTAATGAAGTGCATATTTTTGCAATTTATTTAATTTAATGCATTGTTATTAACGGTGGATTTTAATTATCAACTGATCAAACATCAAGCTATTTTACGTGATTGATGCCCATTCACCACTACAGACATTTGTACACTTGTTTATATACGCTAAAACAATGCATTGTGTAAATTGTTGCTCCAAATGTTGAATATTTTCGAAGGAACAGAGATAAAATATCCGTTACCAATGCATATTACTATATTACCATATTTATCTTAATTGTTTTAATGTATGAATATAATCTACGGCATATATGTCAAGCTTTTACAAATATTGCATTCAGAAGAACTACATGTGCTGATTGAAACGTTGAAAAACAATCACTCTATTTTTTAAGCAAAATCTTAACCATATTATATGGATAAGTATTTAGATCTCGATAGAATAGTCTTAAATGAAGTTTAGTGGTCTATCCAACTTCTGTTATCAACATCAGTATTGTTTTGTTTAGAATTCATATAGTACAAAACTAGAGAAATATTTTGCTGATAACTTAAAAAATTTAAAAATATCTCAATTGAAATTGCAGGATTGCGTAGTGTTTTGTTAAACTTTCCCACGCTAATCTATTATACTACGACGTGTTTTAGTCTCGCAATTTATGTTTATAGTTTAAAAATTATAGAAACGTTCTAGGAAATTTGAAATATAAATTTATGCAAACGAAAAATAATTTTTTTATATCTTCTATAAAATTGTAGATATCGCATAAACATTTTTTTATTCTATCGAATTTTGCTAGATTAGTATAAAACTAAACTATACTCATATAATATTATATATTATAGTTTTATGAATTTACTCCAAATAATGCAATATGTAATTTAATATAATGTAAAAAGCCTGCTTGAATTAGTTTTTTTTTTAATAGCGTTTCTTCGCTTGCAAATTTAATCTTAGCATGACACTTCTTATGTTATGCACCACAGTATCACAGTAAAACTCTAGATTAACATATCTACTTTAGACAAGCAATACCCTTATGTTATTGATTTGACACTTATAGACTTTTGGATTATACAATAGAAATCTGAGTGGTTAAATGCAGAATTAGGGCGATCAGTTGATTTATATTTTAGAGTTATAATATTGTAATTCTATACTACATAATCCATGGTAAATGGTAATACCAACGTTGTAGTAGACTAGTTACTAGTTAATCTGTATAAGTACCATATTATGTTTATTATATTTATCACATTGAATAGTAACGCGTTTTAAGTTTTACTTTCTTATTAATTGTTTCATAAATTTCATTAAAATCATCAGAATCATTATTTCAAATATGTTATTTGATTATTTTTTTTCAAAAAAAATGCGAATAATTTGCTTTTAGTATTTAAAATTTAAAGTGTTCAATTCGTCCTATGTTTGACACTCTTACGTTTATTACATAATAAAAACTTGTTGCAACTTTTTTGTGACGGAATCCACAACAGCTTAATCACCCGTAATATTTTACTTTAACAATATTATTGTTTAGCCATCAACGTGGAATGACGATTTTTCGATATTCGTAAAGATTTTGGCATCAAACATGTTTTGAAAATGAGATTTTGGCGCTTTGCCAACTTTTAAGCTTCCTTAATTTTTGTGTTTTCAAAAACAACGAATGACATTGATCTAGATTCTAGATCCGTATGTTTAATAACAAAAGCTATACAACGATCAATGCGTTAGGTTATTATTAACTGCTGACAGTCAAATTCTGGCTAACACAGACTAAAATGCTTTAGAAATATAATTTACTAATAAATATAAATGTATGATATTTTCAGCTAAATTTATTAAGTTTATAAAATATACATTATAGAGTTGCTCTACAAATGATCAATTTTGAAAATATACGATTATTACCCAAGTCTTTAAATATAAGTAATAATTTTAAAATATATAATATTTAAATATTATTAAATTAATGTTATCAATTAATAATCATTAATTTGTATGTATTTATTCCATTTCTTGTCAGGTGACACTGCTGGGAGCCATCCTACTTGACAATTAATGTTACCATGTCAAACATTAGTTTATGTGACCACACTTACTAATTATAATATACCAGTGGTACAAATTGTAAATACATTTTTAAATAACTAAAAAAAAAAGATATTTATTCTAAAATTGACTGTAAGAAATAGGTACAAGAAATGATAATACATTAATATATCATAAGACAAAATTTAAAGATAATGATAATATCTTCAAATTTTGTTTATGTATTATGTAGATATAATATCACTATTTTAAATGTAATCACATAACTGTATGCTAATAACCATTGACGTTGAAGCGTTTTGTTCAATAAAAAAAAATATCATTATTTATATTAATAAAATATAAATATAGATGGGTTTTTGGTAGGTAAATCAATTTTATGTTTAATAGTAAAATACTAAAATTGTCTTTATAAATATTAGACAATTCACAAGCATGCCAATATTTCAACATTCCAACTAGCAAACTAATTCATATAAAAATATTGATTTTAATTTATTTAATTTAACCTAAGCTAACCTGTTGATATAATAATTAGGAATATTGTATAAGATATCCATTACCCATAGTATATATATTTTTTTGATGTAGCTAGGGTACAATAAGTAGTTACAATAAGAAAAGTGTGAAAAAAAAAATAACAATTCATGGTTGGGTGGTTGCATTATACAAGGGAGCGTCCAGTGATTACTTCAATTCTTGATACCATGAAAAAAAAAACTAAGTGATTACTCCAAGCAGTTCAAGGATATGAACTCAGGGTTTGATAAAGCCACATTTATATATGTACCTATATAATATAAGAGCAGCGAAGAGAAAAAAAAATGGTTCACTCCGTATAACCAAATATATTAAACGTCAATTTAATTTGAAAAATGTATTTCCATTCTATTTTTCCTTTTTTGATTTTTGGTTATCTTACTATTTTAATTTCACCTATCTAAATATTACACACACGCACACACGTATTGTAAAGTGTCTTGTTGTGTATGTGTAGTCTATATTTTTTATTTAACTTTCACTTTTGAAGACCTATTATTGTACAAAGGATCTACATAATTATAAATTTAAGTATTATAATTTTGAGTATTTTTAGTTACTTAGAAATCTGAGATAGTCAACTTATAAAGGTAATTTATGTAAATATTTAAAAATGTGAATTTTTAATTTTTATTAAGAATTCATATAGTTCTGTAAGTTTTAAAGTTAAGATATGAGGCAGATAAATTAATTTTTGTACCTACATAGAAGCCAGTAGGCCTGAGGGAATGTAAGAGAACAAACACGGGGTATAAAATATGATAAAATAAAAGAAACTAACAAAAAATAAAAACAAATGTAAAATAAGTCTTCATTTTAAAATGTTTGATTATATTATATTATATTATTTGAACAAATATTTACTGGACACTTTGTATAATATTGTTTATTATCCATCACAATTTTATTTGTGAGCAAGATTGTAAAGATCTTTATACTATAGATTTATTAAGTTAAAATATATTATGTTTAACTTTCATTTAGATGTTTAACACTTCAAATAAAATAATACAAATAATATCACCAAATACCTACTTTTATTTTGTTTTATTTCTATTTGGTATGCATCGCACAATTAATTTTTACAAGTTTAATTGTCAATAACATATTCTTCAATAAAACGCACAATATTATAAATTATAAGAGAATATCTAAAAGCCACGATTACAATGAAATATATTTTTAGAACACTAATAGTTTAGAATATGAGAAAAACCAAACTCACTTAATACTTTTTGAACATCCCATTAACTTATACAATATGTACCATTTTTTGCTAGGAAAATACCACATTTCCATTTCCTGAACAGAAAACTCAAAAATGTATAGGAGACCATAGTAAAATAGTTGTCATTTATACATTAAAAAGTGTATCCTTATTGAAATAAAATAAAATATTGTGACCCACGTCAGGCAATTTTTTCTAACTGCGTGTATATGTATGAAACATGATAAATGTCTAGATACCATCCGTCATTCTAGTCAAAGCCATTACGCGTGCACTTCCATGTATGTCTATTTATATTATATTAATTTTTTATTTTAGATGTGACATTCATCGTTAATATAATATTTGTATATTTTTATATACAAATGCCCAGTCTAATCAAAGTTCTAACAATACGAACCGTTTTCAAATATTTTCATATTTTGTAATTTATGTAATTGAAAAAAAAAATATTAAATGGTTTATAAAATGTCTTGTTGATAATATTTTATGCATGTCTTCTTAGTTTTTTTTAAGTTCCGAAAGCGTAAATAATATGAATAGGACCGATAGATATTTTCAGTTTATGTTTAAAAATGGAATTAAATTAATTATTAATAGGCTTACAATTATTATCTGTGATAACATGTGGAAAATATTGAATAAGTAGGTAGGTAACCTAATATAAAAATATTTTAAGTAATATGTTGTGTATATATTATATTTAAGTTTTCTGAATGTCAATAAAATAAATACCCAGGTAAAGTTTTAAACCAAAATAGACAAATTTCTTTTACAAATACCCCTGAATTTTGTTTCCAATTAATTATACTTCAGGTTGTACTAATTGAATTAAGTTATAAGGTCATTATGGCATATATTACAAAATGACTTTTGTATCAATATATTGTTAGGTATCCAATAGTAAAATTTGACAGCAGAATTTTGTTCCATTAAATGTTGGTTTTTATAGTAAATTATTATAGTTAATTAGATATGAAATATTTATTTAGGTATTAGTATTTTGAATATCGTTGTATCCATTAAATGGTTTAAATTGTAATAATAGTTTTTAAATATAATATTGCATTTCTTATTAATTGGTAAAATTTTAAAAGTACAGATTGTCAACACCCTACCCTTTGTTGTGCGATGTAGATTATAGTTATGGTACTTAATTTATAAGGACAGTACTTATTTTTGAAGACATTTCTTTTTGTCCTAAATAAATTTCTGAAGTACACCAAAAAGTACCTACTTATTTTAAATGATGTAACAATTCCAAATGGAAATTTGTTTTAAAATAACCTAATTATTAAATTCATAACATCTTTAATTTGTATGGAATAATAAATGCATCCTTATCGATATTTTACGAAAATTCGTGATCGCCAGGGTGGAGGCACTGTTATAACAACACTGCGGTATGACATTACCTATGGCGGCAAGGTCTCCTTTGTTATTCTGGTTTACGGTAATTTTTACTACTTTTAATGATTACCAGATTACAATAAAATATCATAATAGTATTTACATACAGTAAAATTATTTTTTTGAAATAGCTCCGCCTCGTAGGAAGTGTAATATTAATAGTGATCTACAAAATGAATTCCCGTTAATAAAGTTAAATTTAAATTCAACTAGCATTGTTTATTGTGAAATATATAAATGTGAAGGCTGCTTCGGCGAGTTGAAAGGTAATTAACTACTTTAAATATAATACTTTTATTAAGGATTGAAAATTGAAAACAAGGTTCCACGTAAATAGGTTATATATAAATTACTTTATTAACAATAATATCATCAAATATACTTGGTAACATCATAGTCTGACTGGCCGTTTTCGCTCAGAATCGTTTTTCTTATACAATGATATTATATCATTGAATTCAAATTTAACACCATCCAGTACAGTGACCCAATTGTAACCTACTGTACAACAGAGCGACATCCACTTACCCACTTTTTTTTAAAATTGTTTTGTTATGAAAGGCGCACGATTTAAGTCAAATAATAAAATGGTATATATAGTAGGATTACAAATTTATGCTATGTTATGTCAGTTATGTTTCAAAATGAAGAAAGGTTGTTTAATTTGTATTGTATTTTATATTTATATATAATATTATATAATAAAACATATGGGCTTTGTACTTTTTTTTTTTTTTTTAAATATCTGGTCCATAATTATAGTGCATAGAGATAAGTATATATTGGTGCAAATCACCAACTCTTTTTTAAATTTATACCATCTGATATCATTTTCCGATTTGTAGATGTGTCATATTATTATAAAACTTTCATATCACTCATTTTAACTGAAAATTCATTGACTGACTATAATTTTTTCTATAAAATTGGTTTTTTAATATCATGTCTATGTATATAACTAATATCATCAGAATTCAGAATATTGAAAATTAGGTAATATATAATTTCTATTGTTCACCTACCTGATTATATTATTACATTTAAAATTGTTTTATTGACACTAAAATTAATAATATATTATGTTACTATGGTATTTACTTATTTAATCACTTACTGTCGACATTAGGTAATATTAAATAAAAATATATTAATTCTAATAAGTTATTGCTTGGATACAAATAGTAGTATTGTAAGAAAAGGAAATTTATAATATCATGTCTGATATTAAAACTTTAAGTACAGTAAGGATTAGCCTTACATTATTATTTATTTGATCTTATACGATAGATATTTACTGATGTATTATAAAGTTTTGTTTCTATCAAGTTCTAAGGAAAATATATTTGTATTACAAGTTGATTTTGTTCAAACCCTTAATTTTATGAAAGTGATCATTTATCATTTAGAGATATCGTAAGCTTGCAGAATGATTATTGTTATTATTATAAATAAGAGTTATATTTTCAACCACAAGAGTGTAGAATATAATATTTTGATATTCTGCATTGTGAGAAACTATATTTTTTTGAATTGTTTCGAGAAGTTTTTGAGAAACATTCTAGGATTGATGATGTGTTAATTAAAAACGGCCGTTAATTTTCTTCATAGTTACCATTGACATTTGTTTTTAACTTTATACAAGACACAACTAAATGCGTAATGCTTCATTTGTAGTAGTATATTTGATGGTAGGCCGTTGGTGTAGATCATAATTTTAGAAATGTAATAATAATTATTATTGATACGATGCGTATTATGATTTATGAACGATCGCGCCGGTTGGATATTTATAATGTTTATATTATTTTCATTTTTCGTATTAATAATATGAAAATAGCGTATGCTTGGCTGAGAATGATTAGCATTTGCTAATGTTAAATTACGAACAATAAGTTTTTGTTTTAGATTCATTGACCGTATCAATATTGTATATTAATTTTATTGTTATACTTATAATATAAACAACTGGAATAATTTTAAGACACTAAATAGAACAAGTTTTAAAATAAGTTTAACTGATGAAAAATAAAATATTATACCCACATATGTAAACTTATTTTCTAAAACACTGCCAGGAAATTATTTGTTTTTAATAAATTTACATTTTTGTCTGAGCCCTGTCCTTTTAGACTATAGGTGAAAACAACCTAAAATATATTTTGATATCTCCTAAATAGAAAATTCCTCAAATTTGTTCCACTAAGACTACAGAATAACTTAAATTAAATTATTTCTAAATATTTTATACTTCAATACCAAAATATTGTAAGAATCTCAATAAAAATGTAAATAATAGAACATTAACTGTATTATTTGATTGGGACTGGATGGCGAATTGATTGTTTTTGAAAATAAAATAACGATTTACGCTGCCGGGTTAAAGAAAAAAAAATAAATATATTTGTATAAATTATGATTCCTAAATCCTAAGGAGCGAATTGGTTTTGTTATGATGGTTCCAACTTCCAACGATTACTTGATACCCTGGTACACGTCTGGTATTTTTATTTATGTGTCAAAAAAATTAACTCTGAACGGCTGTGGTTGGTGTCTAGTAATAGGTTTTCATCAGCATTGGTGATAAAATGACAACTTTTATGAACCAAAAAAAAAGCAATTCCAGGAACCAAAAATGATTTTATTATATTTTTATAAAGGGAAGGGCATAAAAAATAAAAAAAAAATTATAAAATTGTTTTTAATAATATGTATATGAATGGAAATTTGTAAAATATTGTAACGTAGTACCCGCATGACATCTTACTAATGCATAACATACTAAAATGTACTTTATGCAACTGAAATTGTGTGTGGTTGGATTTAATATCTGAGTGGATGGACCTATTAACAAACTTAAAGGGAAAAATGAGGGGTGGAAGTCCAAAACGGACTATTGCCAAAATTGACAATTGTACGTAGGTATACAAAAATGTAAAAATGTTATTCCAAAACGTACTAAAATGTAATTTTAAAAATTTTAATTAAGTTTTAAATTAAATTAAAAATATAACTAGAATATTTAACACATTTGAATTGTTTTAAATAATAATTTATCAAAATATATTATTAAATAGTTTGAAAAAAACCTTTTTTTCAAAATGATTTGTCTGGTTATAAACTTATAAATGGTTTGTTTTTATTGGAAATGTTAAGATACAGAAAATCGCTTCTCCTGAAAAATCAGTATTTTGGCAATAGTATGTTTTGGGTTTCCACCCCTCAAATATTTTCTGTGTCATCTCGTTGGTCATTAACGATATTTTAATTTTTGAGACAGCCATATTTATGAACAGTTTTAAAATTTAATACTTACTTACATAACTCTTTTACAAATTAAAATATCATTCAAATCCTACGTAAGTACACTGAAAATGTTCAATATTGACAGTAGGTCAGTTCATTCGAATTTTGAAGCTTACAACACAAAATGTAAACTTCTGAAAGTAAATTATGGTATGTTATGCGTAAGAAGTAAGACGAGACAACACATGCGGGTGCGACGACCTCTTGTCACATATTTTATCAAAACAGTTTTATCGTGCATTATTTATCTTCTTATGCAAACACATCGTTTTGTGTTGAAAGGCCCTCCAGCGTATCATCTTTGTTTGTATACAATTATTTTGAAATATTCATGTTATGTGAAAAGGTATCCATGGCTGTAGGATATAGGTACTTTTTAACAAACACCTGGTCTTACTGTTTTTTAATAAAAAATTATGATGGAAAAATTTTCCGGTGATATTACTATCACTTATCAACAATATTATATTGTATCCACAATTAATTTAATACTTACTTTTTTTTAAAATTTGAATGGAAAAATATTATCTTTATTTTTATCTGTGCTATTATTTTATTTTATAACCGGCTTGTTATTTATTTTTTTTTTCATTGAATAATCTAATGATAATATATTAACAAGTGTTTTATTATTTCAAATAAAAAAATATTATAATTTATTAAAAATGACTAATAGAGATAATAGGTATTGTATTGATTTTTATAAGAAAAAAAATGTCGATCCTTGCAATTTTTTTTAAATCTTATATTAGTTAAACGAAATAATTTCGATTATTGGTGTTTAAATGCAAACCAGATGGTAAAAAGAAATGAAATTGGCAAAAATCGAATTTTCCGTATTTTAAGTAAAAAATCTTAAACCATTCTGTGGTTGAATTCCGGGATAAAAAAGTAGCTTATATTACATTACACGAGTCCCAAAGAATCTATTGATATAACTTTATTGAATTGAATCACAGATTTCATTACTATGCTAGATTAATACTAGTGAACTCCGAATAAAACGATTACAAAATAACTGTAGGTTGTAACTCATCCATTAGGTTTTGGGTTGAAAAAATGCCCATAGATATAGCAATAGTTGCAACCTATTTAAATAACCTACCAAAATACCGAAGCTACACATATTATTTATATATCCATGTCAATTATTTTCTAACCAATAAAATGGTGAAACCGGTGACACAGAATCATTATTTAGTGTATTTTATGGATAAGTAAAGTCTGTGAAATGAGTGAAGCCGTTTACACGCCTATAAAGAACATAATATAAGCACATACTCTCAATTTTTTATGGGTAGGACCTAGACAAATTATAATATCAATAGGCAATAATGACGATAAGTAGATAATATTTATATTAAAGCACTTAAAGTCATTTATTAAAATGGTTCAATTTCGAATTTCAATTTTTTACCAATATGTGTGAAAATAACTGGTACTTATATACATTTATATTTGAATTATAGAATAGATAAATAAATATATTTATTATTTACTAATACTTAATTAATAAGTTTGAAGTAAAGTATTTTTCTTAAATAATAAGATTATTCAATATTGTTGACATAGTTTAATGAGTTGTATTTATTAACTATGGATTATTATATTTTTATATTACTTGTTTTTAATTTTTTTTTTTTATTACAATTATTTAATTTCACTAACCTTCCTACAGTTAATTTTTTATCAACTAAGTAGCATATATAATTAATGTTGGATTAAGTTTAATGTATTGATAAATTATTTATTAATAAAACATCTTAGCAGCTGGACAATGTAGGGCCGTATAGGTGACGCGGAATTACACAAAATAAAATATTACTTTTTTTAAACATAATATTATTGTACGATGCAATTGGTTTTTTTTATTACTTTGTACCTCATGGGGAAATGCCAATGATTTTATAGTATGGAAAAAACCAATAGGTACTAGCAACTAGTTACACTACATTCTAATAAATTATCCCCTCAGGTGTTATTTGTTTAACTTGGTTTATTAACCAGAGTAAAAAGTATGCTATTTTTATTCATAATAACTTAAAAATAAAATTTATTTTTTACCTAATGATTGTATTATTGTAATTGTATTATGATACCTAACATCTCTGTCAAAATACTTTATTAATAATTTATGCTCAAAATGTATTTATGTTACTTTATGTCACTTTGTATTTTATTTTCTCAACGTTTAGTTTGAAGTATTTTTTAGTTGTTTGTAAGTTTATTGCATGTTTTTAATAATCCAGATATTAGCTTTATTGTTCTGTCTCAGTTTTAAAATTATCTTTAGCAGTTACATAGGTATTATTTTGTATTCTAATTTCTAATAATAATCTTGTTTAACATTTATTTGTTGTAATTTTTATTATGATGACCTACGTTATTACTATAGTCAACATTTCTCAATATTTTAATCCATTTCGTTCCTTTTCTACTAGTATAGATAATACTTCCCTCTTTATTCCATATTTTTACATTTTAAATTTATACTTAATAGGCCATGATATTACTATCGATTGTGCTTAGCGTCTGTTTTCTTTAGTAATAATTTGATATTTGATTGATTTGTTGAATTTGAAATTTTGGGAACTGCATACGTCTTTTCAATCGTTTATATCTAATACTATTGATTATAAATACCAGTGTTATTAGTAATAAAATAATAAATACTAGTATTTATAATCAAATAATATCAATGCTAATATCTATACATACTATATGAAAATAAAACAATTCTTCAAAAACTTTTTATAATTTTAACACAAGAGTCCTTCCTATTCACTGATAATTTAAAAATTTATAAGATGATGAATAAAGTAGAAAATAAAATAAACCCATAAAGCTTCTGTTATTGCTATAAAATGTTGTCTCACTTTTACGAAGTATTAGTGACAAATAAAAATACTAAATGGGATAATGCAAAGGATTTTGATGTTTAATTTGATACGACACTTCGTTATTTCGAGAATGATTTAATGTATATTGAAATAAAGTGTAAATACAATATATTTTACCTTATCGATGATCTGCAGGGAGCGAAATACACGTAGTTAGCAACAAACGAGACTGCTCGGCACACTTATTTGTAGCAGCCCAAACGATTATAATTATAAATTTACCAAAGTAACCGAAAATACTAAATAGTTAGGTTTGGCCAATATGTTAGTGTGATAACACAGAACACAATGTGTAATATGGACGTATGTATTATACTATTATGATATATGTATAAACATGTATATTATAGTTGAATATAAATACCTAATTGTGCGGATTCACGCCATTATATTTTAAATAAATTAAAAACTTGTAAAAATAATTTTGATATCAGTGCACTTTCATGGCAGTTTTTTTGAGCTTGGCTTTTCTTTTACTATTTTAAAGTTTATTTGGGGACACACTATTCCATGTATTTTGATTCTTATTTAGTTCATATATACGTATATATATACTACTGTAAGTGCCCTTTTAATATCTGTTATCTATGTATATATATTATATTTAATCAAAATTATTTATTGTACCAAATTTGTATAGTTTGTAATTATATTTTAATAATAAAATAAAACCTACGTATACAACTATAATTACATTTTTCTATTTTCAATTTTTCCAAAACTATATAACTACAAGACAGGTTATAATTATATATAATACAGTTTTAGAGTATATGTTTTCATTTTTAACATTTTAGACTTAATTTATTTTATTTTTTGTAATTATATACAATAACAATGTATTTACTTGAGTAAATGAAATATCACAGATATTAAATATTATTGATACATTTATAAATAAAAAAATATTTTGTTTTATTAAAGAAATAAAAAAAATCCCTAGGGAGTTTTATGTTTTTTGATGACATTTAATGTGAAAAAGTTTGGTCTTAGAAAAATAATATCCTAACGATTTATTGTTTTAGCTTGGGTCAATTTTTTTTTAAAGGCTATAAGGATGTATAGCCTTTTAAATTATTCGATCGTTTGTGTGTCAGAAATATTATTTTCCAGATCAAAATCTTAACTGCTTTCAAATTTAATAGTGCAAAACTTTCCATTTTCTATATATTTTTTACCAATGTGTAACATTTTTCTATATAGCTAATTTTTTTTCATCAGTCTTAGTCATATATACTGTACTATAAACCTCGTACGATTTATTGAACACAATATAATCTTGATTCTTATTAAGTTTTCATTTTATAAAACTTATCAAACTTGTACCTTTTAGTTATCATGACGTGTAAAACATGACAACTTTTCACATATTTAATTAATTCATAATTTTAAAATTTAATATTTAATTATTTTAAGTTTTTAACAAAGCGAATATTGTTCAAAGTGTTTATTTAATGGGACGTTGTACATGTTTTATATTATGATTGGTGCGGAACATTATATATAATACCTAATTCAAAATAGTGTTTTATACAATACATTTATATAATATATATTATGTGCAATGTGGATAAATAAAACTTAAAAGGTTTTTCATGTATTATATTTGTAGATTTTAATGTTTATTTATGAAGATAGTGCATACAGTGGCCAGGTGGGTTAGTATTTCCACACGCAACTTTCTTATTTTAATAAGCCCACATCTGTTAGTTGATGATTGTATTATAAAGCAGAGCGACTTCTGTGGTTTTTCAAAATCAATTTTTGGATTCTTATTGGACATTCTATGGACATTTTCAACAGAATCAATTAAAATACAATAAAAAACTAGACATAGGTTTGGTTTTGGGGTTTTTGATGGCATGTTATTGTTTAGTAATATAATTACATTCAAAACAACAACAAAAAATAATTTTAATTTCTAAACAGAGATGATAAATGTGTGTTTTTAAAACTTAAATCCTCGCATTAACACTTGTTATTCAAATGTGAATTAGTTTATTGTTGAATCTGTTTTCTTTGAAACATGCCAAATACTTAGATTTATTTTTTAAAAATAACTTCAGTAAATTTATTTTTAAATAACTAAGATGTTGGGATCTTAGATTTTGAGTGGAGCGATGATATTTTTACAATGATGTGTGTTTTAAATTTTTTTTGGGCTCGTTACTTTTTAGATCAGTTTACATATACTTAAATTTTTAATGGAAGTTTTTAGTAAACCATTTGAAGTAGTCGGTACTTTAGAGGGGCAAAAATAAAAAAATGTTCACCACTTTTTAAAATATTGAGAAAATACTTAAATAAATTATAGAAATCGATTTTATTTTATATAATAATTGAATATTTAAACGAAAAGAACTTGGTGATTCTTCTTTTGGTATAGTAAATTTTGACTGCACTTCGTCTTTGAGTATAGTTCAGGATAGTGATTTTTTTCAATTATAAAACCAATTAAAAACCATTTTTTATAAGACATAAAATAATTTCCAAATGTTCATAATTTTGATGAATTTTGTCAAAATTTAACTGTTAATTAATGTTCGTTAAAAACAAAATTGTTACAATTATTTTCGATATTCTTAAATTTCTGTATGAAACTTACTTATATTACGTGGGTGGGTATAACATTTTGTGTAGCAAGGGCGGAAATAGTGATCTATTTCGGTCACTGGCAACGTGTCCGGCTTAAAGCTTCAGGCGAGGGCTGCATTTCGCTCAAGACTGATATTGCCTTCTCACACGGTTCGCACATAATATTTTTTGTCACGCCTCTGCCCTTTAGCGATAATACCACGGCAGTGGTAAATATGTTTTGTTAAGACCACAATATTGATTGTTATATTTTCTGACGATTGTAATACGTAATGAACTTTTCTTACCGTAAACGGTGTCTAGATTTCCCAAACTCTTTCATAGAACATCGCGGGAATAACCTAGCTATCGTATTTTATAGTATTTTATATTATATTAGACAAAACGTATTGATACGTATATATTGTATATTCTTGTGCAATATTTTATCCGATTCAGATAGTAATTTTCTCGCCTGCTGTGCAGAAATAATAATATTTACAGTCTTCTAAGGCAATTTTCCAAAGCTTAACTAGCATCGACAATTAAACCATCGGTGCACGGCATGAAAATAAAATAATTCATCAAAATAATAATTCGAAAAACATTAAAATTATAACACATAAAATGTCTATACATTTTTCAATAAGCTTAAAATAAAAATAATTCACAGTTTTGTAAAACTAATATTTTCACTTAACATCTGTTTGGTGGCGATTTTTCTATTAATGGTTTTATACTATGTTGTGGTTCAAAAAAATAATAATTGCAGATCATTGAAACTTTTTACCATTATTAAGTATATCATTATACTGTACATCTTATAGAATTTTTAAAATGTTTGGAATAATCTTAAGCGACTTCAACCATGTAAACCTCTTCGTGTAAAACGTTACGCATCATCAACTTTTAAATTAATTAGAATAATATTATGATGTAAATGTTCGATATTATAATTAATATTTTTCTGTAATATCTACGATATTTTTGCGAAATTTCAGTTCAACATATTGCTATTAACTGTTACAAAAAGAAAAATAAATTACAAATAATTATAACAAAATTTATGCTTAGAAATAGAGTTCAACCCAACTTCTACGCTCAGAGTCGATTTTTATAGAATGGTATTTTAACATCGAATTCAAATTAACACGTAGGTTCATTGCATTCAATTTTCTTTGACGGGTACCTGCTATACTCAAACAGTCAAACCCTACTATATAACAAATCGATTTTCCTGTTTTTTTTTTTTTATATAAAACCTTTTTTTTAGTTATATTAATATATTAATTTATTGTTTTTACATTAAATATATTAATATAATGTATGTCATTGAATAAAGCATAACAGTTATTTCAGTTTATGATCTTTGATTAAATCACAAGGATTGTCATCAATAATTGTTTTAAACTTAACACGAAGACAGGATTTCAGAAATTTACGATGCAATTTAATTAAACAGACTTTACAGTACTGTTATTAATAATACAGTAAATTTGAAATCACGCATCTATAACTTGTTCATAGTTTTTATTTTACAGCATCCAGTTGCTATTAATTTTTACTATGGGTTTAATCATAATTTTGGATTTATATTGTTAATACTATTAGTAGTGTTTTTGTTTTGTGTTTGTTATGCTATATATTATTACATAATGGTGGACAGTTTAATTGGTTGAAATTAAATTTATTCATGTTTATTATAATAATTGTATGCAAAAACATTAGATATTAATGAAAACTAAGTTCTAGACAAAATTAAATTATTTTTAACATTATTAACATTTAACATTATTCATTAAAGATTAGGTTAAACAAATCATTATAAAAGTTCATTTTTAATAAAATATGGTCACTTATAATAAGTTCTATAGTACTGGTTTAAACATATATGTCACCAGCAACGTGTTATTTGACAGTTTTTTATAATAGTTTTACATTAAATTTACATTGACTAAAAAAATTCTCTTTTTATTATTTTTTCCATATTTTTATATTCTTTTAATATAACATTTTCTTTCATTTTTAAATTTTATTATTATGTCAAAATTAGTTTATTGCACACAAATTGAATCATGATACAATGGTATGCCTAAGTTTAATCATATACGGATTTTCCCTAGATATATCATACTTCGTGTTAAAATATACATTGTTTACGTAACTTATGCTAGGGACCTATTCAATGTTTTTAAGTTTTATAAATCATTTACAAAAAACTTTTAAATATTTGTTTTTTATTAATTGTATGATGTTTAATTCATTATATTTGTTTTGTAATTAATTTAACAGACTGAATAATTTGTTTCCAACCTGTACGTATTTATACATTTTAATCATTTTATAAATTAATTTCAATAAAGTTATCGCAGACATATATCCATAATGTCACTCTAGTTACTTCTATGTTACTCGTCCTTATTCGTATTATTTGGGTTGCTTTCGACGTTCGCGAATGCGAAAAGAACGACGATGTACTTTTGAGGACTACAAGCCATGCTTGACCAGCCATGACGATAGTTTTTTTTTTTTAATCTCCCATCATATTATTATGTTTTGTCAGTAAAAACATTGGATCGTGAATATTATGTAACCATGTAGCTAATGTCAATTGCGAGGAATTCGAAAAATAATTTTGTTTAGCAATATAATATAATATTACTGTTAATGCGTTTATCATAGTAACGAAGGGTTTCATTCATAGAAATTGATGAAAAGTGTAATTTAATGTCTTACGAATCTCAGATTCACCGCCAACAAAAAGCCATGTTTATGTCAAAAAATAAGTCATTGTATAACTTTGGTATAGTCAACCGTGCGTATAGTTCCGTTAACGGCCTTGAATTTGCAATCGTGTGAGATTATAATGCTTATCCAAAGATTAACTAACATATTTCCTATGAAGAACTATTAATTTGCTCTTGAGACAATTATCGTTTTTGTTCCATTACACCACGAGATTAAATGACTTCGCGGTCGTTAGCACATGTAAATTAAGCTGTCGATACGTGATTAGGGTGGACGACAAATAAATATAGCCGAAACAAAACTAACTATATTAGAAACAATTCAAATTCATTCTGAGTTTTTGGATTAGACGTATTTATTTAATTTAAGCATTAAGTCTGAGACAAATAATTTAAAAAAATTAGTTGTCTTGGAGCAATTGTTTTTTTTTTTATATTCGTAACGGTTTATGTATTATGTTATAAATGGTACGCATAGATCGTGTAAATTCTTGTCTGGAGTTCAGATGGTGGTCTATATACACTAAACAAGTCTAGTCTAAACCACGATGCACACAAACTACACGTCTTGGTCCACTTGATACATATTTTATAATAGTATATAAATCATAAACCATAAATTGAAAAAAAAACTGTATTTATGGTAAAATTATACTCATGCAGAGTTTTTATTTTGTTAAAAAGCAATACAAATTGGCTTATTTTATAATTGACATTCATTTTTGAATGGTATTAGTTTATAGTGATAAATAATTCTTATATTATAATATTTCGAAATCAGACAAATTACTGTAAGTTATAATATCGAGTATAGATTCACTATACACAGAAACATATGTAACCTATTTTATACACCTATATACATTTAAATATAATTTAATTTAAAAATGATTTAATACAGTTTATATAAAGCATCTTGAACAATTTAGTATACTATGATGTTCTCTAAATTATCATTTAATAATTAATTCATAAAACTGTGCTTATCCCTTTTAGTATTATACTATATACGTAGGTATGCAACTTTAACATATCACAAAAAGTTTTTGGGGACTTAACTATCAATGTTATGGCGTATTAGTCTACATTTTTTTTTTTTTTACTATCTAGTTAGTTTTGTTTTATAAAATTTTCAAACAAAATACTGCCTTAAAATTGCATGTGACATCTCAGAGAAGGGCGGGGGAGATTAGTTAATTTCCGCACACTACACATTAATGTTTCTTCCATTTGTTGTGTCTTGTATACTCTATAATATACTTACTGATGTTCATATATTGTGTAGTGTTAGATCATTATAAGAATAATGAACAAATAGTTTTACTTGCACAGTTGCTTGTTATTACAGTAAAATTCTAAAGTTTTAAGTTTTACAAGACTAATGTTATGTTAATTTGGTGAAATTTAGAGTGGTTTTTATATTATACCATGCAATTATATTATACCTATCATAATATTATGTAGGTATATAATATATATTACACTCTTTAACCTACTGTATAATTGTATATTTCATTAATTTATTTCAATTTAAAATAGATATTCTAGTTAATGTTACACAATATCAATTACAATGAATGAATTATACACCCAAATATATATTATGTATAATCTTTTGATTTTTATTATATTATGAATAATTAAAGGCCTGGTTATAATATTATATACTTTAGGCATGTACTCTAAAACTTTTGAAACACTTGAGTTAATTAACACTTCTGAGTAAATAACACTTAAACTTTTAGAAAAGTATTGTTTTTCTTAAACTTGTAAAGTAGATTTCACTTCTGGTTTAATTTATGGCTTGTTATTACCGTTTTTTTTTTTTGTATAAAACTATGAAACTATTTTAAACTTAATCATGTAATGCCTTTTAAAAAACATATTTTCTTTCAAAGATTTTTTCAGCTTTTAATTTAAATTAAGTAGTTGTTTATAAAATTAAATAAATCGTAATGTTTAAAATTCATAACTTTTAAAATAATTAATTATCATTATTATTTAGTACACGAAAATATATTTTGTGCACAACTGGTATTTTCGACTTTGTATTATACATATCCTGAATTGGATTAATTAGACTGAATAAAGCGCATTATCGTTTCATCATATTGGGTCATATCATAATTTATTTGGGTAGGCCTTTTGTTACCAAGCATCTAAATGGATTGGAATTTGACTTTTTTAACTAAACAAGCAATTTTCAAATTTATCAGTATTAATAGTAAAAATGCAAGGAATCACTAATTTAGAATAAAGTGTTAAAAATGTTTAGTTAACTAAATAAGCCAAAATTGATTTAATGGCTCCTATGTCGAGATACATATTATAACAAAAAGTGGATACCAAAATGTATTATAACATAACCTGCGAATCTATTATATTTTTTTTTTCTGCACACTGTAACGCAGATTACGTCAGATTATGACATCTTGCCATTTTGGTGTGTACCAACATATGATGCTGTAAGTATGTATTTGAAATATGTTTACCGTGGAACAAGTACAAAGTACACCTATAGACACTAAAGTATAGTTTGAAACTAAGTATAGGTATCAAAACTATAAAGTGTGTTCCAGCGGGTACTTATCCATGGATAAGGCTGAATGCACGAGATAGTTGTACAAGTTTTATTTGAGAAATGTTTATAAGAAAAAAAATGATTTTATTTCTTAGTTAACTGGTTCAGGTTGATGTTATCTTACTATAATATAGATAGTTTAAAAATAACTTATTAAAATTTGTCCCCCGAGTTTTTAGATTGTATCGAAAATTGATTATATAAATAGATAAGATATTATAATATGTGTTTGATAAAATATTCACTTGCATCATATACTGTACGATGTAGGATAAAGTGTTTCATGTCAATACTATTTAATAAACTACATTGCATTTTTCAAACATTTTAATTACGATATAGTGTTTTACTATGACTCGTTTGAATGTGGTTAATGTCTGTTGTTAGGGTTGCATATTATTATGGATTTGCTATCACTGGTTGTGAGTTTTTAAGATAACTATTTATACATCTTGTATAAAATGATACGTACATTTCAATATTATTTATTATTATTATTATTACATAAATAAGGAGGTACCTCCATTGGTCATACTGTCTTACGAAAAATGTGCACGTCTTATACTATTATATAACTTGTCAAAAAATAAATGCTTATCTGTAATATTAAGTAAAAAATATATATTCTTATGAAATTCGTATTGACACATTTTTGATTAGTAACAAAACGAAAGCACATATGATTGAGGTATGGTATATGTATTACCACTTGTAAACAGCACATAATATAAAACACAGTATACACTGACGAAATCAGGCTTGTCCACTCATGTTCCTTAAAATGTATTTATTTGATCCGTTACTCATTAGAAATGTGTCTACACAAATTGTGTAAAATTATACATAGATTTTTGTATTTGATACTTAACAAATCACTAAATCATGTTTGTTGTAAATGTCTGATTAGTGTTTTTTATTTGATATGGAAATTGTAAGAAAGGTTGCGTAGTTTAATATCGTATGATAATATTAAAATCAAATAATTTAACTTGGTAATTTATAAAAAAAATGTATGAATATTTTACATGAATGGTTTGATATCAACAAATGGGGAGACATTTCTCTTGTATTTATTACGCAATATAATATCAATACATTTCTTTTTTTTTATATATCACTATTTTATACCTATAATAATCATTATACATATAATGTCATTGCGGATCATTTATAAATAAACTGACGTTATTATAATAAGGTACCTTGTACATATTTATGATTTGGACAAAGAAGATAATTTACATAAATTGCATAACTAGGTTCTTATTCGTTATGATTAGTCTTTGATATTGTACCTATAAAAAGATAAATTAGTAATTTTGATTTATGTGAATAAACTATACCTATTATTATAAAAAAAAAAATCATGACAAAATTAGATATGATACACAATGCAGGTCTACGAATGGCCATTGAAACATATCGTTCAACCTCTATCCCAGGCATACTTAACCTTGTAAAAGTCAGAAGACTACAGATTGCCCTCAAATATGAGTCAAAATTGGCATTGTCACCAAGTCTAAATTACACTCCTAATTTACAAAAATTAACTTCCTTATTGAAGCACCACAATATCAAGATCTCCGATATCTTCCCTTCATGTTTTCCAACAACCCCCCCCCCTCTGAATTCACTCAATAGCCACCATAATGAATCTATCAGATTTAATAAAAAAATTCCACAAATAGTTAAACCTCGCAACATTATCTCCAAATTGTGCACAATATATCTGGAGAAAAAAGTTATACAGATGCCTCAAAAAGTGAAGTGGGAATCGGAGCTTCGATAATCTGGAATAAAATAAAATTTATGTATATATAAGCTACTTAATACAAGTTAAATTTTTACTGCGGAATCATACACAACCCTCAAAGATATATGATTAATCATATACTCAAATATTCCAAAAGCAAAAATTTTCTCAGAATTCTTGATGTGATGAACATCATTAAAATCACAAAATTTTGCAAATTATTTTGAGTTTTCTTTTGAAAATATTATTTTTAATATAATTATTGTATGTAATTTCATAACAAAATTTCTTAAAAAAAAAATATTTTTTTAAGTTTTTATTTTCTACTGCACTCATCTAACCTTAAATGCGTAACTAATGAACTACTCGACTGAAAATTGATTTTTATAAATTGCAATTCTGCTTTGTGATTTGAAATTAAAAAATTAAAACTTTAATATAATAACGATAACAATTAGTAAAAATCCCAATTTTTTTCAGACATGTTGTTTTGAAATAAAATCAAATTATGTAAAAAAAAAATGTTTTAAATAAATTGAAACTTATTTTAATAAAAATAAGTATAGCAATTTATAAGATCACCTTGTATATTATATTTATCTAGAAAATATATTGTTTTAATATAGATATACTATTTTTAATTCTTGTACATTTAAAATAACAAAAAAACTTATGATTTGAAATAAATCAAAAATGTTGACACTTCCTATTGAATTCTTAAATATATATTCCATGGAAAATGTTGATATGTATGAAAATGGAAAACAAAATTTGAACTGTATATGTTTTCAAATAATATTTTTGCGGTATTATTACAAAATATATAATAACATCCAACAAAACAATGTCAAGATTTTTTAAATTATAAATTAGCTGGAGAGAAAAATTGATTTTGTTCTCAAACCATATTTATATTTAAACAATTATTATTATTAACCTAACCAAGTAGAAAATAAACAGATTGAAAAATATTTATAACTTTATAGGTAGGTAAAATTGTTTTAAATTTATTTTAACGTTTTTTTCAAACATTGTATTTTTCACTTGATAGAGTTGAATTTAATTAATTGGGTACATGATTTTAATCTGAAAATGTATATTATACCTACACAAAACCATCAACAAAACAATTTAATGAATGAGTGTATATAAACAGCAACGATCGCGTTATTTAAAAAGTATTAAAGCAGACCCTCGAGCAAAACAATTTTTTAATCTAAATAAATACAATATTTCAAAACTTTTCTGGTGAAATTTAGATTAACATACAGATGTAACCTTATCGGGTTGTGTCATACTTACATGTTCCAGGCTTCAGGCACTCGTCAAATAATAGATTCACGAATCTGCGACGTGATCGTGAACAGTTCTGAAAAATTCATTTCAACTGACTATATTATGGTTTTCTCAATAGGATTTATAATTTGGAAAAACAGGCTTATATTTAAATCTTTGAGTGGGCCTATAAAGTTTCTATAACACATTTATTTAGTCAATCCAGGACGTATTAAAAACTACCTCCTCCAATCCAAAAAACTTTCGCTTGTTAGTATTTATTATGTTTCACACTCTTCAGTGGATGGAATACCTGTTAAAGATTAGGTTAAAACAAATTAACACTGGATTATGAAATACAATATATATATATCAAGTTCATTTCTTTGTATTGACTTACCTCAGCGTTCTTTATTTTCGTTAGATTTATATTCGTCTTAAATATATCAAATCATACTTATGGACAGTTTAACCGATTTAATAAAATAATTAATTCAAAACTCTTTATAGGTTCTGAGCGGAGCCATGAATGTATTACAATGATGTATTTACAATAATGTGTGTTTTTTATTTAATTTATTTTTATTTTTGTGTCTGTCATCACTTTTTACTTTTTAGGACAGTAAAAATGATTAGATTTTCTTCAGCAGTATCTTTTCTGATAGGAAAATGAATCTTGTTGGTTAAAAGTAAAAGTAATTATCCAGTAGTTTTCAAAAGTGCCGTGAAAAGCAAAAGAAAAATTAAGAAAAAACGAAAATTTTTACGCAAAATCTGTTTTTGAAAAAATCGATTTTGGTTTTTGGTGCAACTCAAAAACAAATGACTGTAGATACTTGAAAATTTCACTGAATGTTTATATTAGCATTTTATATACACGATAAAATTTTGAAAATATTTTGACTCTTTTTGAGCTGTTTACGGACATTGTCAGTTTCCATATTTTTAGTTTTTTTTTCTATAAATATCAATACAATTTTGTCTGTTGAAAAAAAAGCTTGACAATTTAATAGAAGGCTCCTAGGTTATTGTTTCAAAGGCAGATCAAAAAAATTAAAAATCCTTAGTCACAGTTTTTATTTATAAGCATTTAAAGTTCAAATCTTGACAAAATACGGAAAAATCTCGAAAATTAGCAAATTATTTTGAGTTGAGAATTCATAAAAATTTTTCTTTTTAAATCTAAGATTTGAAAATGTAATACAAGATTATCCATAAGTTTGTCTACCTTTATCAAAAAAAAAAGATGTCTACAAGAAAGTCAAATTAAATTTTTATGAGCGTTTAAAATTCATATTTATACAACATTTGATATTCACTCGATTTCTCATGTAACGATTTTCTTATTTTGTTGTAATTAAAAAACGTATGACTGTAGATATTTCACTGTATGTTTTTATTAGCATTTTCTATACACGGTAAAATTTTGAAAATAATTTGACTCTTTTTGAGCTGTTTACGGATATTGCCAGTTTTAAATTAAGATGTGGCTATAATTATTGTATACTAAATTTTAGATTTAAAAAACCAATCTTCAAAACAATATATGCAAAATAGATATTTATACAAAATGTAATTTATCTATAGATCAGATACATTATATCTATAATATAATGTAACAACAGTCGATATGAATTTTACCAAAAAAAAAAATAAAAATATTAACACCAAGTTATTAACTATTAATAAACAGTTCTCGACGCTGCTGTCTCTGTAATGTTGGTGCGATTTGGAAAATGTATAATAATGTGAGAACAAATGTGTGGGTTACGTTTTATTTTTTAACTTCTCATAACGTACACAGAACGCATACTTAAACTAAAGATAATATACAAATCAATGGACAACTCTTTCCATACTGCCACAATAGCTGTTTTAACTAAATTACCTAATGGGTGGTTTAAAGCGAATCTATTAGTTATTATTATGTTGGTTTAACATTTAAATTAATAATTATAAGGACTTTGAATTTAACCATATATGTATTTTTTTTCATTAAATAGACATGGTATAATTTTCAATATAGTTCGACTCATTCTGTGATATTAATAAATTATAGAATTTGTTTAGCTTATATTCGATTTAGGTATGTTATGATTTGTGACACTTAATTCATTTGCGAGTAAAATACTTGAAAATGTAATATAAGGTAGATTATATGTTAATAGCACCGTAATGCAAAAATTAAAAAAAAACATATTATTCACAATTTGTTTTCTTAAGCGATTGAAGTTAAAAAGTTGACATTTTATATTTGAGCATATAATAACTATTCGTCATCAAACGATTTTTTGTTATTTTGTTATAATTCTGAGAATACCATTACAAGTTTATACGTTTTTACCATAATACTAATATATAAAAAAAAATCCAGATTTTTTTTCTTTATAAGCGATTTAAATTCAAATATTAAAATTTTACATTCGAACGCATAACAGCGATTTACAACCAAATGATTTTGATTATTTAGTTATAACTCAAAAAATTCGTAAAACCTCAATACATTCTACTATAATTTAAATAATAATTTTCTATTACAGTGACATTACTGCTCAATGACGATGACTTCTAGTATACTTCAGTATACTTGACATTTCAGCAAAGTGACACACCTGGTTTTTTTATTTTTTGCCATTTTTTAATCCCATTGATTCAACCTTAAAATACTAATTAATATGTTTTGAACACAAATTGTGCAGTTAAATATGTGAAGAAGTGTGCATTTTGAATTTCCGAAGTGAATTGTATTGTAATAAAAGCGTTTGGAATTTGTATGAAATTATAAATTAGCATATGAACAAGATTGACAAAACAATGATAAGTAGTTATCATTACTTATTAGTTATTTGATATATTTATAAAATGGTTTAAAATACACTTGGTATATTATTAAAAATATATTTTATTTTTGATGATAATGTAACAACCATAGATAATTTATAGTATTTATTGTTTCTCTACGTTAGGTAGATAAATTCCTACTGTTGATATGAGTATTAAGAATATTATGATAATCCGTGCCGAATTATGACTTAACAATATTCTTATTTGTTCTAAGTTACATGTTTATTTTATAACTACCTATTAGTTTAAACAATTTTGTATAATACGTGCATTAATATTTATGATTGTAAATTATTACATTTCTACGATTCCTAAGTATTATTGTTTTAAACATTATTTTAAAATTTTCTTTAAATCAGTGTAAAATTGCCAGAAAAATGTCAAAAAATGATTAGTGAACATGTTGGGTTGACTTATTATTTAGTTACTGATAAGTGTATTGTACACATATGTCTCAAAAAGTGAAGTGGTAGTCGGAGCTTCGGTAATCTGGAATAATATGAAACTTATATATTATAAGCTACTTAATTTATACAGATTCAATTTTTACTGTGTAATCATACGCAATCCTCAAAGGTGTACGATTAGTCATACTATTCTCAAATATTCCAAAAGCAACAATTTTCTCAGATTCTCTTAGTTAAGTACAAAATGTGTTACAATCTGGAAGAAAAAAATTAAACACTATTCAGCCATGCTGGATGCCTGACCATTTTAGTGTTATAGAAAATTAGATATCTAATGCATAAAAAGATGCAATTTCGAAACCTTCAGCAACAGCAGTTTAACTCGTATGCAACAAGATATAATGCCCTTAATAAAACTTCATTGTACTAATATGTGGCAGGTAAACTGGACGTCCGTTTGCATGAAACTTCCTGAAATCAACAAAGATGTATTCATATGGCCTTATCCCTCAGACCTTCCGAGAAAATTCGAGGTACTGGACCCCAGATAGGGTATACGCAAATCACTCACATTCATATAATGAGTAAAAATGACCTCCCAATATGTCCATCATTCGCTAACTTTCTTACAATCAAACACATAATGATGGAATATCGTTCATACTTCGAACCAAAATTGATCGCAAAACTGACTGGGCTTAACAACTGAATTATTGATTAGGGTGTTTTCAAATAAACTGATTATTTATGATATTAGCGGCTAATAACTTTTTAACATTGTTATCAATAAACATTAAACATTTTTGATAGCCTTCTTGGTCTGATGGTATTATGTAGGTACCTATATTGTATATTATGTGTTTTATTTTTGAATTAAGTAAACTGTTATTGATGGTATTTTTAATATTTTTCTTTGATGTAGTGTGTATGTGTGCAATACGGAATAGTCGATACTTTAGGCCCTGTATTCACTGTTTTCAAATTATCATCATACCAAACCTTCAAACAACGAGAAATAGACTTTTTTTAAATATTTTTTTTTAAATTTTTTGTATATTTTCATAAAAAATGTATCTTTCGTTTTTAAACCCAAATTAACTTGTCTTACTCTGAATTTATATATTATACATATTTTAAAATAGTATAATATCAACTTACATTAATACAAGCGCCTAGTAATCTTCATACACCGTACACGCATGTAGCCAAAAGAGGTTAAATTATGGCCCTTGAGGATTTTTCTTTTGTCGCGAAAAAAAAATGGTTTCTTATATGTAAAATATTACCTAATAAATTTTATATTATCTTCTGTAAACCACTGATGCAGTAACGGTAATCGTTATAATTTATCATTTTTTTATTCAGTGTTATTATTCAATACCTATCAGCTTCATCTTGTTAATGTATTTTTTTTTTATAAGCAGTTGGAATGGCGTATATATTTGCTAATAGAAAATAAATCTAACAATGAATAATTGTTTTTGTATATTATAAGAGTTACTTAGATGTTACTCTGTTTCTGCAACTTTTTCAGTTTAAATTAATGTGTACATTATTTAAAATAACTTAAGTATACATTAGGTAACATTGATTTAAAGTTGAAAATAGGTAATAAAGCATCTAGGTATATTAATTTTTTATAAATGATTGAAATCACGGTCTCTTTGGTCATATTCAATTTTAGTTAGCCTATCGATGGTCTACTGGTATTTATAGTGTCAGATGTAGTTAATTGTTTTAAATTTTTTCTCGTTTTATTGTAAATAAGTACTAATATAATAATTATATTATATTACATTTAATCATCTGGGCTCACTATATTCTAAACATTCAACATAGTTTTCAAATGTAATTGCAAAACAATATTTAAAAAAAAAAAACTATATTTCTACAATTTGTTAAGTTTTTACTTTTTGGACGACGACATACATCTTAAATATCGTATTTTGGATCAGTTTTCGGAGTACTAAATACTTAATACAAATTTAAATTTGTTGCAATAGTTAGTTAGTTATAACTTATAATTATTTAAAGTCTCTAGAAGATTGGACCAACATTTTGTGGAGATCTTCTCTGTGCCACCTTACGCCTCTTACCCAAACATTTAATACCTACTTATAACTAATAAACTAATACATAGTTCGAAATTAGAGTTGTATGTATTTAAATACTTTAAATAACATCTTATTTTGGAATATGAAATTAACTGTATGTTATCATAATGCCATTCAAAAAAAAGTAAACAATTATGAAAATAAAAAATAAAATAAAATAATTTATCAGTTTAAAAGATTTGTCTTGCAATGTCATCGAACCCCGTAATAAAAAAATATATTCAAAATAATGAGCGTAGCCACTTAAATGGATCACCTTGATTTGTTTATTATACTTAGTAATATGTGTTTTATAATTAATACACCGGCGATAAGTACCTACTTTTTAATAATTATAAATTGAATCTTCATCGATATTGACAAGTTTGCAGTCGTCGTTAAGACGTTAACTAATAAATTTATTACGATATTGTTGATTTTATAAAAATAACAATCAGTATAGCATAAAATACACACGTCTTATGTTTCTCACAAATGTAAATTCGATATTCGCGTTTTGCCATTGTAGTAGGCGATTAAATCAGAAACTTTAGTCAAATTATGTTTTTGAATAACTAATTAAAAACGATTTAATTAATTTTTTTCTGCTGGCTTCTATGGATTAGAAATTATTGTGGCGTACAATTTTTCAGGATATTTTTTTTCAAATGACCCAACACCAGAACGAAATGGTTCGTCATGGATTCGAACTTAGGTTCAGTATCCATAAGCTGTCTTTGCAAGAATAGAAAAATGTATGTGAAAATAAAAATCTTCAAACAAAATTTCCAAGAATAGTAGTTGGTACAAACATTATAAGATGTTGTTTACATTGTAATATAAAATATACGTGAGCGAGTATTTCTTATATATATATCGATAGTAAAATGTAAGCTCTAGAAACGGAAACCGAAAATCGACAATCGGGCGTGGTCTTGGGTTTTGTTATAACTTAAAATGGAAGTTTTAATCGAAAAACAATTGTTACCATATTGTTTGACTTAGACAAGTAAGTTCAAATCTATTATATGTAATAGTAAAGTTAACGATTTAATATGATTAAAAAAGGTAGTTCATATTTATACATCTAGACAATCATTGTTACACCCAATTAACTAAGAGCCTTTTATAGACTATATTTAAGAACATTTTAATAAATGTTCCATACATTTAAATTATGTGCGAAGCATCCTAAAAATGATGTGTGTTTTTGTTTTTTTTTGTGTCGGACGACACTTTTTGGAAAATAAAAGCTATAGTTTTTACCATTGCTGGTAGTTAGTGATAAAAAATATGATCACGGAGATAAAGGTACGTCTTTTTGGAGCCAAAATTATTATATAATTCAATCAATTTTTTTTTAATAATTAGGAAAAACTAACAAAAACAGCGCGAAATCACTATTATAAAACAAATAAGCAAAACTGGTGTAATATATTATTCTAATTGTCTCCAGGATCTAAATTATCGGAATAATATAATAATAAAAACTTTTAAACCTGACAAAGTCCTCAAGTATCTATAAAAATAATAATAATAAAACAAATAATTATTTTTACTTGACTAACTGCAATATTGGTTGCATTGGGGACAAGAGTTTACCTAGAGACATAAGTCCTGCACTCGGTAGTGTGTCGACGGAGGTGACACGATATTGATTAATAAATAAATCTACCTATTTAATAGTAAGTTTGGCATATGTTATTTTAATTCATAACACGGGCTTCGATTTATATGACTAAACTAATGTATCAAACATTAAAGAGTAAAATAAATTATATTATTTATACGTGGTAGGCATGTCATGTGTGTATAGTGTGTCATGTCCAGAATAATAAATTGCAGCATGTGATTCACGTATATGACTTATTATTCAGTAAATCGAATGACGAGAAATAGACAACTTCTGACTGGTCCAGTGTAGTCCGGCGGATACCACGTCACTAGGACTCTCCCACAACCTCGTCTAGTTATAAGTAGGCATGCGGGGTACCGAATCGGTATCGGTTGTAGTTACCCATAGATATGGTGGTTGTAGAGAAAATATAGATATCAGTCGAAAGTAGACGTTTTATGACAAACCACTACAATCCGGACCACATCAATCTTACACGATTTCCAAATATATTCTAATACCAACGAAAACGGTATAATAATATACGTCATATTATTTTATTTACAATATTAAAAGATATTGCTAAAAACATAAATACATTTTGTTAATATTATTAAACAACTATACCCACTACTTTTACTATTTTCGATTCGTGACTTATATAATTATTCGAATGGAAGTCGTTTGAAATGTGATAAAGCCGAACGTCAATTTAATCCATATACATAATATAATAATAAATAATATTGTATGTCTATGATTTATTCCATAGTCAGAGACTCGATACGGTCAAAAGCATAACAACTTAACTGAACCATTGAAGGGATATGGTATTCAGCTCATGTAACCAAACTCAGATGCTGATATATATTAGGAAAAGTGCAGCACTCTAGTCGTATGGAACTTCAGTTTACTGCTTGTTTAGACAAGATCATTTATTTAATAGTTATTTACTTACTGAAACAAATTATTTTGAAACAAGTCTAACCACCTTTTGTTAGTAGTTTGAGAATTATTAGTATACAACTAGGAAGTTACATGAAAATCATCAAATATATTTTAGCAAATTCAGAATTTATTGATACTAAATACGAAAATACTTAAACAGTAAAATAAACCTTAATATTAATAGCCATACAACTTATTATTATTTGTAAGCAAACCTAAATACTTACTAATATGATTAAAACGTGAGTTTTTGTATTTTTTGTTATATTTAAAAATATATCATTATCGTTTTGAATTCATATATTTATGTATTAAAACAAGTTATTAAAGAAAATAATGCATGCATCGATAAAAATCAATTTTTAAATAATTTCTTATTAAATTCTTAAATTATTCAAATCATGGTTTTATTAACAATTGTATAGACGATAACTAGCTGATCCCGTGCACTTCGTTACCCGTAAATGTACAAACTGTAGGTATATGACTCAAACTTTATTCAATGCCTTATTTAATATTCGGTGTATGATGTTCTAGATTCATCTTAACTTTTCTGTTGCCCAGAATAAAAATTCTTATTCGCAGCAGTATATTATCAGATAAACAATTTACCTGCGGTAGATCGCGGACACCGTGCTGTTTGTACGTAAGTGTATGATTTAACTCTAAAATACCAAAGTTGTACCAAGTTTGTCGTTTTTACTTAATTCCACCTACGGTGGATTAACCACCGATACATCTAATATCTAAACACATCGTACAAAAAAATTAAATGCATTACATGAATACACTGATTTCATGGCAATCAATAATTATTATTATAATAGCTTTAAAACCCATGGCAACCATTTATAAACTAAAATTTCCACCGTGAATCTCTAAATCCCCGTTTGAGCATATCCCCTGGTTTTACGTAGGCAGATGATTTGAGAATCTAAACCATCCGGAGCATCACCCAAACGCATACAAAAAAAATTATTCAAATCGGTCCAACCGTTTAGGAGGAGTTCAGTCACAACACACGTACAGTAGAATATTATATATATAAAGATAATATAATTTGATAATAATATAATAATAATAATAAATATTATAAAAAAATCGTATGATCTCAATACTTTGAAAGAATCTATTCAAATAAATTTTTTTGAGTAATCTTAAATAAGTGGTTATTATTATTATTATTATTATTATTGCTATAATTATTTTTTATGAGATAGATATTTTTTTTTCCATGATAATATTATTATTGGTTAATTACTTATATATTATGTTTTTGTTTTTAGTTTTTAGACTTTTTTTAAAATTTTTTTAATTGTTCTCTCCGTAAGAACCATCCTTCAAGGAATATTATAAAAAAAGAAATCGGTTCAGCTACTCTCGAGATTTTCACTTAGCAACACATTCAGCGATTCATTTTTATATTATAGATTAATTTTAAAAGTAATAAATAGGTACTATTATTTATCAATTTAGATTCTGAGAAAAACGACGAATGATTGAAAAAATCAATGAATTGATTTTATATTTTTATGTTTTTTTTTATTTGTGTATGTGACGTGTTGACGTCACTTTTAGAAGCAGTAAACATCCGACTTTATACTTTGAGGGTATCTAGTAGCAATTTGGGTCTATTTGGTTTTTTATGGGGTAAAAAGGAACGGATTCAAATAGTTTTCAACAACATCGATTTTGTTTTTTTGTCGTCATTAAAATATGAATAATTGTAAAAACTTGAATTATTCACAAAATATTCATGTTTTAATTAACTCAACATGATATAATTTCCAAAGTATTTTGTCTATTTTTTTAGGCTTTTTTTGTGAAAGACCAACTGTTTTAAATATACTTATTAATTCTTTTATACAAAATACAAATTCGTACTGAGTAAGTTAAATGTCAGAGGCATACGCGAAGTATAAATAGTATTATTTTGGAGAAGTGCCGTGACAAAGTTTTTTGGAAGACGCGTAAATGTTTTACCACTTCTCTTATTCGGTTATATTATTTCAAATTTAAACAGAGATAATTGTAGAATTATACCAAGACAATACTAGCCAATTATTTTGGAATTTAAAAATATAATACTAAAAATTACCAGTGACATACACATTACTTTTGTATGGGGAAAGGGATCAATGAAAATAAACCTAACATAATATTATGTAAAAAAAAATAGGCGTATCAAGATATTTATAATGCCCTAAAAAAAGGTCATTAGTGTTTAAGAAAATAATTTTAGGTGAATTGCATTACCTCCAAATCTAAAGGCTTATTGTAACACCTATATTTATGTGATTATATTCATGTTGTTAAATTAATTACAAATGGGTTGTAATATAACATATGCATAGATCATTTTTGCTTTATGGAAGATAAAGTTAAACGATTAAAGTGCTATTTTTTTTATTCAGTTTATCTGTTATATTTTTGACAAACCGTAAATATTTACAAACCATGGGTATTTTACAAGCATGAATATTATTATTATTATTTTTCTATACGATAAATAAATAAATGGAAATATTTTTTATAAACTTAAACAGAGATAATTGTAGAAACAATGCAAATTTGTCACATTTTTTAATTTAAAAGTATGATAATAGGTATAACTTACTATATTGTACATTGCAATACCACAAAAGTATTATGTTTTACATTAGTTTATTTGTTTAATTTATTATTTGTTTGTGTATTTTTTGTAAAATACTCCATTGATTTAATTTATATAATGTACTATCGATTTATTGTAATGAATTTCGTATAAATACTAATTTTTTTAATTTTACATTTTATTGCGTTTCAATTATTAAATTATTATGATTTACGTAAACAAATAAGTATACAGTTTATATAAGTTTGATATTGAATGTCATCAATGCATAAAAACAATAAAATAAAAAATATGATATTATTTTTATATCAACCTCCAGGATCATATACAATCAAAGTGAATAATTAATTTGTATTAAATATAATATCATTATAACACGGATAATTTTTGTTGACTTATAATTATCAAGCGACAAAAACGTTTTAAATTTTACCATTTGTACCTACCTAATTAGTGTATTAGTTAAAAATGAACAAAAATTCTTTAAATTTAAATTATTACTACCTAAGTAATAAGAATTAATGTGTTTAACGTTAAATTAGTTCAATTAAAAAAACTTTAATGATTTTTAAGTTAATTATTTATTTTAAGGTCATATTTCAATTCAATTTGATAAAATTAAAAGTATCTATCATATACTACATTTTGTTTAACGTATATCATGATCACCGTATTATTTGCTTGTATAATTTTCAGACTTTTAGAATAAATACAGTAATAAAAGGCTTAAACTATGTTATATCGTGTACTTATTTGTGAAAACTGTTATCAAAAAATGATTTATAATAATAAATAAGTATGAAATAACTTTATATAATTATATCACATTTAAATAACTGGAACAATTTTAGAATCTTCGTGGCGCAATGAATAAATTAATTTTTTAACCATAGTGAAATATATAATCAAGCATTTATTCGTCTTTCGTCGTGTTATAGAAACTTTTATACCAGAAAAAATGTTCAAATGTTCAATATCGAGTGTAGTTACTCGTAGAAAATATGAGCTAGTTTGTAATTTGGGTAATCACAAGTAAAAAATTCAAATATTTTTGAATAATAGAGAAAAATCAACTTACTAAGCATAGATATTTATTAAACTATTAGGAATATATTTAGAAACATTATTACCTAAAAACATTGGTATACCTAGGCATTATTTGATTTATTAAGACTAAGCTAGACTTAGAATATCAACTTAATTATTTAAAATAATATTACAACGATTTGAGTTAAATTTAGATACGAATTTTGCAATAAAATCAGTTAAATCATCATTAAGAAAGAACGTTAGAACGCAAGAACGTTATTTAGAAAAAAACACAATGTATACAATTCATTTTTAAGTGATTTATATTAAAATTTAAAATACAAAAATACATAAACAATAAATGTAATAATTAGGCATAATTTACCAGGCATTTATTTGTATATAGTTAGTAAGATTAAAAACCGTTTCCAGAAGATTTGGCTAATTTTATTTTCAGCATTCAGTTAATGAGTTTTATTGACTGCATTTGTATTAGTGGGTCATCTTAATTTTTTCTTAAAAATATTCCATTTTAATTTTTCTAACATATTTTCAGGTACATTGCTCTGCTAATTTTTTGGTTGGGCAAAATATTTTTCAATAAGTATGCGTGAGTTCATGAATAATTTAAACCGTTTTTCCATTAAATTTTCTTCAAATTGAACTCGATTTATTTTTTTTTTGTTTTCACACGACACATAACATGACTTTTTAAATTAACCTAAGATAACGGATAGCGACACAAGTACCACTACCACACTGGACAAACTCATATTATAAGAACTTGTATGTTTTCTTAAAAGCTCAAAATAATCGTAATTTGTATATAAATATAGATAATGAATTTAAAACTAATATAATTACTATGAAACATTATTTTAATTTTATTATTAACATTGATTCTACTATCTAACTATTGATATATTATATTAATATTTTACTATTTGTATATTTACTTTATGGTAATATTAGTGTTCTAATTCATTAATTTAATGTATATTCAGTTTTACTTATTTACACTATTACAGTATAATTATTGGATACTCGTCTAATTTTTAACACTATTTTATAATTAATAGTGTAGTTTATTACTTTTGAAATTACGATATTGAATACATTTTTTCATCTCACTATATACTCTTGAAATAAATGTATAGATAATTATTAATAATTTGTTATGTTATGCCATACCGCAAAGTGTGATACGTCACATTAAATTAAATTATAATACTATGTTCAGTATACGTTTTTTTAAGCTTACAAAGGTTTTAATTAGGTAGTTGTAAGTGTAACACCGTAGATCAATATACCTACATTAATAATTCCTAATGGTTAACATAGAATAATTTATAAACTGAATAACTGCTAACTCATTGAGTAGAGGTCCAATAAAATATATTATAACCAGTTTTTCATATTGTTTTAAAATGTGCAAAATTATGAAATGTTTCCTTTTTCATCACCCGTCTTACAACACACGAGTTCACACAAAATGTTATTTTCGATCATTAATGTATAGGAACGTAATATCGTTAATCTCTGTTAGAAAGCCGTTATTAGGAAAACTTAGTCTATAACATTCTAAAGATGTACTTACATTATTTTATACGTGTAGTGTGTGTTATCTTGTGTTAATTTAAGTACATAGAGAACAATAGGTACTACTTACAGTAGCTTTCCGTCGAGCGCATTTAGCCGTGTTTTGTTCCTTTGTTTGTTTAAATGTCATAGTAGTGTGAAACCAAACTGTGTTGTTTACTCACACAAGCAAGTCCAATTTTGAAAACTTGAATTCTCTCTTTCAGTTGAACAGATTTAATGTGGTAAAATTGTTTACTTCCTTTGTATTTATAACGTTTAGCCGTACTGAATTTGTTTATTGTATTATTATTTCTTTCCCAGCTAAACTATTTTAAAGTTAATTATTGTAGGTATATTAATTATATGGCCTAAAATTACCTTTCTATGGATTAAGTCTATTTTTTTTGGTATTGTTTTAGGGTAGCTTATTAATCGCTCGAATGTTTCAATTATTACTTGACTTTATAATATTATTTTTTAAGTTGGAGTTACTATATATTTCAACATCTTACAAACAATAATAATATATACTGGGTCAAATGTTGAGAAAAAATATTAATTCTTATTTTCAGAATTATTAAAATAATACAATGTGGTTACATCGAATAGAGTCAATTGTATCATAATAATTCAAATTTATCAACAGTATTGTACCTTTATATTATTAAATGGATTAATTTATATTATACGTAGGTACTACAATAAAATCCTATATTTGAGGAAAATATTGTTTTTTTTTTTACAACAGATTAAAGACGAAACTATTAGTCAATTATTCAAGGCTAAAATAGAAGTTATAGTGAAGTTCGACAAGTTATGTTGAACAAGAGTTTTCCTTTGATATACTTATTTGATAAGATTTATGTTTAACATGTTTCTCTTTATACAAGGATCAAGATATTAAGTTTTAGTATAAACTGTAAGAATAAGCTTAGTGCAAATAGTTTAAAATTTTTATCATCTATATACGTAAAGTTATTTGATGCAGCGTTGAAAAATATCTAATATCTATTTCATTAATTAAATTATTTATTGCAGAGTTTCTCTCATTAATTATATTTATAAATATGACTTTTCATCACATTTCTATGTGTTGCCTTATCCGAGGTTTATTTAATTTCAAATTTTTTTTTATACTTTCTGATTTTATAATGTTATTGTTACTTTCTTAAAGTTTAATTAGCTTTAATTATCTATGCCAATAATATTCAGAGTTAATGAATTGGTTCTCAACTTGAGATGCATTGGTAAATATAGTTACGGAACATCATGAAGACATATGTACATACTTGAGGAATATTTCAATTTATTGAATGTGTGTAAACAAGTGTTAGGGAGATAGGTACCGATATTATCGATCGGTATTATAAAATTGTGTAATATGACACTTATATGGTATAGTATTTCTAAACTACCCGCAGGCCATAATAGCTTCAAATAATTTTGTAATGGATTACAATTTTTTTTTTTCGATTTTGGTTCCGTGTTAAATGTTTTACTACTTCTATTATTCAACCTTATTATTATTTCAAATTTAAACAATGTTTTAGAGGTTAGGGATAATGTCCATCTATAATATCAATAATTTTATATTAGACCACTAATATCTTTTTTAATTTAACTTTTCAGATTATTCATATTCAGATTCAGCTACTATTTAATTAAAATACAAATTGAGAATTGTTGAAGAAACCTGAAAAAAGTAAGTTATTTATAATTTAGTTACATACGTAAAATGACTTGTAAAAATAATAGTAAAATATATCTTTCAAGCACTTCTTACAAAGTACAATAATAAATTTTCTCTCTACATGGATATTTTATTAAAAGTGTAACTCATAATTGTTATCGAATTGATCAGGTGGCCATATTTTATATCATATATTTATTTGAATTATCTTAAGAAATTCACGACTTCATATTTTGATTAATTAAATTAGAGTCTTCCCCATAGGCGCAATTTCAACTTTTGATTTGGGGGGGGGGGCTGAATATATTAAAGACAAGCAGACCATTGCAATATAGCATTATAAAATTGTATGTCCAAGGTTTTTGACCCCCACTTTGCGCCTATGGTCTTAACCTTAAAAATATCATTTAAGATGAGGCGTGTTGGTGAAAATTGTGTGTGGAAAGAAAAACATTTTTTTTTTGTATTTATTTTTTTTTTATACGCATGCTTGCCTTGTAAATTATAAATAAAAGAAAAACCACATTTTGTGATTTATAGTGTATGCCGAATTTTAAGGGAAAACTTTTAATACAATTATTTTACTCCAACACATTGCGTTTGGCTTAAAACCAAAAATCTTTGCGGTCAATGACTATATGTCTGCACTATCCGATCTGTTTAGAATGTGCAGAAATTCTGTGGTTTAAACATTTTTGTTCGTTAATTTTTATTGTAAAAATCGAAAAAGCGTACGTCCGATGGTGGTTATGTGTTCGTTGAAGTCTAATACCGTATGTGTGTGTGTGTGCGTGTGTGCGTGTGTGTTATTTCTGGTTCTTGGCTTTTACCTTTCTATAAGCGCCACTATACACATTATGTTATGCATTATACCTTTGGCTGGATAAGTTTATGTTTATCGCGTACTTACACATACATATTATATATGTATTAAGTCGCTATAATCAAACAACATTTTGAACACAATATTGTGAAATGTTTAGCGAGTCGGAAACGTTACTCTTTCTAAAAGCCTCCACTTTGTGTGCGTGGTTCGCGTTATCAGCATATAGCTGTGGTCGACGTATAGTGCACACGCGATTTGCTGTAAATCCATCTTGCGAAGGTCACCGGCTGATTTATCTCCCATAGTCTGGTCGGTTTTTCGTTCTCGACGACCAAATGGGGAGTTTTGGGTTTGCGGTATAAAATAAATGTTATTGCTATTCCAACCGAGTGTGGAAATTGTAATTCAATTTAGGAACTGTTTTTACTTTTGACTTATCTCCCCTAATTAAATCACTTTCCGCAACAAATCAATCGTGTATATTTTTTAACGATACCAATAGTGATCGGTGATCGTATAAAGTACAGCAAACACAAAATAATTAATCTTACGTTTTCATTGGGACATGCATATTTATTCTGTCTATTAAAAAACTGATTTAAAGTGTTGCCTATAGCTGACAATTTTAGGTGTAAACGTTTATTTCAAACTAGTATTGGATGATCTACTTTAGTGCAATCGGTTTTTTTTCTTATAATAAATTTCCATAAAGGATATTATTATGTGTTTCGATTAAAAATTATTTTTATTTTGGAAAAATAATAATTATGCTTTATATACTTGGGTAGTCTCTGAAGCATACAATATTACAACATCAGTATACCTAAATTCCAATGCGATGGAGTAAATTAATTTTGATGATAAGTAGGCATATAAAACAATCATAATAATATGTAACTATACGTCTTATTTATTAAGTACCTATAATTAATATTAATTTCGTTACGGGTGGAGTCGTGATCTCCATTTTGGATACCTACCTATAGTCTATACTCTATACTGTTCACTATATTTTTATTATTATTATCATTATTATTTGGGGATGATCTCGAGACGGCGTTCAGTCCGTTTGGTCAGCGCTGCACAGCACGTTGAAGATTATAATATGCTATTGCTTAATATTATTTTTACCGTCGACGTGAATGAGTTGTTCTTGACCGTTTCGCACCGATCGTGTTTGTTTTTCCACGCCATTTTCGTTTTAATTCGTTGGTTTCTTCTGCTCTGTCGTAGTCCGCCACACGTCGTATATTATTGTGCATCCGCGGTCGTGCGTGTGGTTACTTGCTCGCTTTGTGTTCGCCATATTCCATCGATACTCAGGTCGTTTATCATCCGTCGTATCGTGCACAGCGACGACATCGTATATAATAATAGCGTATTTGTCACACACGGTGTTTCTTTGCTTATCGTACGCCATGTACGCGTGACACAGTGACTTATCGATCAACACGTGATGGCTACACGTAGTCGTCTTAATATCCATATATTGCATTACGACCGGGGCAACGGTGGTATCTGGTAACGGTTGGCATGATCGAATATGATGGCTCTCCGTTAGCGACTTCAATAATAAATTGTATATAATCAGTATAACGTTATAATAAAATCAAAAGAACAAAAGTGATAGGTAATATACATAACAATATGAGAAAAGTGCTCTCGTTTTAGACCGATTTAGTTTAAAAACTGATATTCAATACACTTCTTGCTTGCTTGATTTGTTTTGTTATTGTTCCCGCGTGCACAACCCCCGTGACAATTGTCCGATCCTATACCATCAGAATACGATAATATAATCTTGTGATTGTTTTGGACTATCTTACCGTCTATAAATGACTTGGATCATATACAATGGATGGAGTTATAGCATATTACGCGTATAAAATGAGTTGAAGCCAACATAACTATAAGACCAGTGACATCTGCGCTTGCGCGACTGCTTATCATATATCAATCTGTTTTCCCGCTTAAATTTAAATTTAGGTATTACTAATTCTGAAATTGTAAAACATTGTTATTACACATAATATCTATGTATTACCTATTGTCCCATTCTATTATTCTATATATTACATTTTTAGTTATACTAGTTTTTAGTACACTTATCATTATTATTTCATATTATTTATGACTATGCATAAGGACATAAGGTTAGTTGTTAATAATTAATCGTAATACATTAAAGTATTACATTTTATATAATACATAATAGTAATTATTAGGGGGGGACGAGGTGGCCGAGTGGTCAACGCGTCGACTTCGGCACAGCCGGTCCGGGTTCGATTCCCGGCCATCGGGCGGCATTTTTCTCCGGGCAGTCACGGTGTCCGGAGAACAAGTGCCGCCATCCCCCCACCCGGGGCATGGCAGAAACCTACGGGTGCCCCACTAGAAAATCTGCCAAACACAACACACACGTGTGGGATTCCTACCGTTACAAACCCCACTACCAACAATCGTAAAAACTCCACAAACAGCTATTGGCCATAGTCGCCGGGCTCAAGATCAATAAAAAAAAAAAAAAATAGTAATTAGTATTATGTAAGTATTATAAGAAAAAAGAAATAAGAATTAAAGAAACTTAAGAAACAAAATTGAAAATATTTTATAGTTGTTATTTGTTTATCTTTTATCCATGGTCTGCCCTCTGCGCCAAATATTAATGATAAGAGACTACGCGCATGCGCATATAATAGAGGTCCTACAGTTATGATGGCTTCACAAATTCAGGTAAATGAATACCTCGTGTGTTATCACTTTGCAATATAAGTGTCTTATGACTTTGCATTTTAGTGCCCGATCAAACTGCTGTATATTTTCGCCGTGAAGTATTGTAGACAGTAACGCAAGAGCGTCGGTGGTGGTAAAACTGTTCGGACTCCACGCAGTGAAAATACTGCAGTGTGGCTAGGTGCTAAAATGCAAAGTGATAAGATACCTTACGTACGTTCGAGTTTCACTCTTCACTAACTTCAATTGCACCGGGTGTGTTTGTGAGCGATTTTGGTTACATTCAAGACAAATTTTCCATCACGTTGTGCTCCGCATCACATTGACTTCCCAACAGTTGAAGTCGTAAGAGTCTGCAACATTGTTGGTTATACCTATTCTACGTTTAATTTACTATTTTCTATTAATTATACTTAACAACACTGAAAATGTTTATCTTATTCTCGTGGTGGTGGTGGCTTCATTGCTGTAATGTCCCTCCTTATCCTATCCTTCTTAACTGTTAACATCAATAATACTATACGTGTATATTATGTTTTTCTAAACTCAATTTCTATATTATTAGCTACCTAATTGGGTTCAAACATGTATCACCTTTCACTCCAACTTTTCTCATTGAGTTCCATCTTTCTAGTACCTACTTATTTTATTTAGTCAACCATAAAACCGTATTGCTGGTTCTGTTTTTTTATGTAGTTAATATAAGAAAACACACATTATATATAAACTTATTATGGTCCTCTATCGAGTTTAGTCTCCCTGGTACCAGTGACTTGACTCTTTGTTGCCGCAACATTAATTGCCGACTCTTTTTATTTTCTAAGCCTATTTTAATTTAATTATTGTTTCAAGTTCAACGACACATGTAATATCGATGAATTATTGTTTTCCCTGTTTAGTAAAGTGTCGGTACGTATAATATGTGCTTTCCGTATCTGCTAAGACCTGTGATACCAGCACTCATAGGGGAGATCGTACTTTTTCATTATATATTCAAGTCTGGCGTTTGAAACAATAAAAATTACTAAATATTTAATATTTTAACAGTTAAAATTTGTATTATTATTTTTATTTAAATTTTAAATAAATAATGTTTCGCTAACGGATGACTAGTATACATACAAAGCGTTTTAAATTATTATTAGGTTTGGTAGATAATGAAATACTCGTTTCAATTCGTCTATTGATGTGCTCGTGCTTATGTTAAGTTCCGTGCATCGATATATTTCGATACGCTCACTCATTTTATGAAGTGAATCCGCGAAGAGATAAATGTATGAGGGATAAGGGCAGTCGCATGCTCTACGAATGCAATATATCAATCGAAAAGTTTCTCATGGCATGTGCAAGTAACATGAACATATGCATACACGCAGTAGGAAAATTCAAACATTTATAAATTACGAGCATCAAATATCCTAATATGGATACCAATTATTATAAAACCAATAATGGAAAAAAACATATGAAAAGATTCCACATTTTGAAATCACTTTACCCTTTAGTACTATCGTATAACTTGTGTGGCCACCCTATGTAAACAACGATGTTAAACAAAATGTTTCTATATCTATCTAGTTTAAGATGTAATGGACAGCGACAGTTCCAAATTTACTATCTCTGTTTCAATACAAAGTTATGTAAATACATGCACTAATGGCATTTCGAATTTCTGTAAACTTTCCAATATCGAAATTGTATTAATGTGACTTATCTATGGATACATCCAGACAATAAAAGTTTACACATTGAAGTCTAACAGTAATTTAATATTATTTCATTAATTACTATAAAACCTAAGACAATATATTTTTATGTCACATTATATTTATTTCAATAAGGTTTGATAGTAATGGTACAGATTGCATTTAAATTATATTAATAAAATAAAAAACAATATATAATAACTGTATATTACAAAGCATATATTTTAACGAGTTTTGATTTATGAATAATTAAAATATAATACAACAGATTAATTGTACCTATACGCAATAGTAGCTACTTGTATATTAACTGTTATGATGATATTTTTAATGTCTTTTAAAATAATCCATAAAATATAATTTAAATTTACCCAGTGATATTAGAAACTAAGTGTAAAGTAAAAATGAACAATACAATTTTCCATTATATTTAATGAGTTCCTTAATGAAGAAGATAAAAAATATATTTTTAAATTAAATATAAGCTTTTCAGGCAATATCGTTCTTCATATTTATTTGTTCCGTGATCACGGTTTATTTTATATAAATTAGTTATGTAAATATTAACTATATTTTGGATTATATTTATATTTAACATGCATTAAACCACTGTATTTTTTTGTTTTGTAAAAAACTTCAACGCAAATAGTTATCTATTAACAATTATTTACAACCTTTATTTTATCTTAATACATAAATATTAATCTGTATAGTTTGTTTATTTTCGACAATTTATGATTTTATTGGTTCATAGGATTTTAATTGAGGTCCCAGGTTTAATTTGGTAAATTATTATATTGGTAATTATTTACTTTGTGTTTCCTTTGTAAAAGTAAAAACATAATTTTACACAGAATCGTTAGTCCTTACATTCTAACTAATATACAGCAAATTATATTACACATTTCGATCAATAACTTAATTTGATACAATTTAATCCGAGAACGATATTGTGATAAGTTCGCGATACTTACCACAACAGCTATACAAATCTCCATGTGACCGCATTCATCCGTAAACTGTAATAGTTGAAAAAGGTTCTTGAAAAGTATTTTATATTTATTGTTTTTTTTTTCTAATTCTTTTAATAATTGATTTTTGGTATTTAATGGAATTTCAAATATAATTCGATACTTTGAAGTACCTACGCTGTAATCTAATGATATAGGTTGTTACCACGCATTATTATTATAGCTCAGCTATTTTATGTTCGTTATTTATCAGTAATTATTTCCAAAACTAACAATTGAAAGCATTTAATATTTATTTATTATAGATATTTTTACATTAATTTTGGTTGTACTAAGTTCTTTTATAAAAATTATTGATAAATAAAGCGAATTAAATAGTTACTGGGATTTAAAAGTCATATAACACCAACCATTCATGCGATAGGATTATTTTTGATGATTATTTAATTGTGAATGTCGTCATATGTTTATTCTTAAAGAGTAATTATAATTGAAACTAGTAATTTAAAATGTGTGTAATTTGAAAAAAACGTATGGTTTTAAACGGAAAATTTACTTTAAATACATACAAGAACAAGCCAAAATTTCAATATTTAGTGTTGATATTCGTCTTTAACTTGTTAGTTGTTACGGTGTATTTATTATAGTCGATGCAAATAAAATTTCAACTTTTATTGGTATTCGGTGATGCACCAAAAAGTTTATGAGTAGAATAAAATATATATAGCCTTATTCCAAATATATTTGTGGATTTATTGTAAACCATGTGGAAGAAAGTAAGTTCAATTGTCACAGACTACCAACATTTCCGGGGGCATTTAGCTGTACATTTTTATTTTTTACTTGAAAATTCAGATAAGGTCGATATAGTCTTTTCTCCAAACCACCGACTTCCTTTATGTTGTGACTTGTTGATTTATTTCGGGCTGTTATTTATGCACATAACGTCGTTTTTCTAAAAAAAATTCAATTACAGTCATAAAATATTTCCCTCAAAACCAAAATTATTTTTAAAATAATAAATTTAACTGCACATTTCTATAATATATAATATTATTATAATTTATTCTTTAATATAATATACAACCAAATTTTAATATCAAATAACATTAATTTTTATTTTGTCTGTTGTCTCTTGGAAAGTAAATAATAATAAAACTAATTTGGTTCTTATTCCACAGAAGAATTTTTTTATTGGGTAAAATCAATGAACATAGAAATAAGTCAAGTGCTAATACTTATTTTGCTTATCAGACATATACATATTATACGCATGTATATTGATTGAATCTCGTGGAATTCCGTATTAATAATCATCAACTTCTCGGTGTAGATATCAGATTTAAATGTAAAAGTATAATCTGATTTTGACTGTTAACAAGACTACTTAAAAAAAAAAAAATCAAGAGTTAATATAATTTTATATTAACAAACCTAAAGTACCGATTATTTATATCCACTTGTCAATAGATTACCTACATAAAGTATAAATACATTATTTTTTGTACACAATAACTGCTTTAAAATGTAAAACCAATTAGGTTACTCGACTCCCAAATATAAAATAATTACGAATGTTTCAACGAGTTTTAAAATTATTAAAGATTTTCTGAAGCAATAATTTAAATTGACGGTACATATTATTTTTGGAGTTAATGAGGATAATCATCTAAAGTGACCCGACTTATTCGGTATAATTATCTCCTTTAAAGTATTATTTAATGTTACTTCGACGATCTTTAAGGTTGAAATTTCATTCTGTTGAATATATATAATTATAATATATATCATCGATTGTACGATGCTCTCTCGGGTACTAGTCCCGGTGTCCATTACTAAATATAGTTACAAGACAGTGCCCGCCCTTACTACAACGTTACATTTTAATAATTGCTAGGTTGTCGTACTAGTTAAGTTGCAAATCATATATAATAACAAATAACGATTTGGGTATATATATATTATGCAGTGTTATGGCTTAGAATGTTCGAAAATCGCTAATCATTTTCTACAGACATTCGTTTTAGTAGTTTGTAGTTTTAATCGCATTAATTTCTACTCGTAGTCTAAGAGGTTTAGTCTTGTAAAAATAGTAAATCTGTTTCGTTCAGCCGTTGATAAAAAAATACACCATCAAAATTAGGTACTTACCATGTTTTGTCCATGATATTAAAAAAATTATATTAGTCTCATAATATAGACTATTTATTATATTCTTTACGTATGATATAAATGTTACATCTTAATATTACCTCTTATTACGTATTATCGTATATTTTATCCAATTGTCAGTATCATGATTCAGTTATATATTCATTTCAGCGAATCTCCATTTAATTCATCAATAATACAATAACATTATTATAAACATTTACATAATATAATGTTTAACTGAAAGAAAACAGCAGTATTTCCGTTTACTGTCGATGACATAACATTTTCATTGGTCAGGTTATAAATTTCTTTATTTCGGTGGTTTGATAATAATATGAATTAGGTAATATTACTTTATTAGTATATTACAAATATTTCCACAAATTGATATAAGAAACATGAACCATTTATTTTTACTTATATTAGTTAAGTTGAAAAGAAAATAGGATTTCTTGTTTTCATAAAATACTATTTTTATTACTGACAATAAAATATTATGTCCATTAAAACTATTAAACTCAACTGAGCTTGTTATACAAATATTGAAGATAACAGAATAACAATGCTTGTTTTTATTTATTCTAAAATGTTTGTTTTTTAATAGGTTCCTAAATCCTAATGTTATAATTAATTGTTTATACGCAAAAATATATTGTTCAATATTATTATATTAATACTGTGATTTTGAAAACGCATTTGGTTCTACTTATTTGATTTTGACTTATCACAATAAAACTATGTCATTTTAATTTACATAGGTCCCAAATATTTATTTTAAAAGGCGAAGAGTATTGCCATAATGATTATGTTGTTTCTTAACGAACTTTTGTTACTTTATCGAATATTTAGCAAACATTATTGATCGGGTCATTTATCTTATAGTCTCAAGAGAAATATGATTGTTTACATTATTAAGAATCGTAGTATATGAAAATTTAGCTAGTGTTCTCCACGGTTTCTTATTTTTCAATACGATATATACTTGCAATATTTCGAGAAATCCAATATGCACAAACTCACATATTATTATTATTATTTTTTATCGTATGTATTTTTATGCTCAAATATTAAATACAATTTCTAAATGCCTTTACAAGAAAAACCGCCTTTAGAGTTCAAAGCCTTTACATACTTACATCTACAGTTGTTCTGAAAGTATATTTGTTCAAACTCTGGATGAAAAATAAACATAAAATTGCTTTTCAATTTTCACAGAATTTTATACATTTGTCACGATTTATTATTAACTAAATAGTTCGATTTCTAGCATAAACCGTACGACTATGTTTTGTACGTTTACCAAATTTTACGAACATATAATTCGAAAACGTTGAATTTTATCAAAATAAAATTTACCACCGAATTATAATATATGTAATACCGGCTGGCCACGTGCACTTCGGTTCATCTGTGTCTTATTCATGCTATTGATAGATATTCATTAGTTTGAACGAATAAATATAAATTTTCGAGAAAAAAAACCCGTACATTTTTAAGTGCCATTCGTGTATAATAAACCTATATAATATGTGGCTGACGTTTAGGTCAACACGCCATAAATACTTCTGTATCAAATGGTCCTGCAAGTACGGCGTCTCCGATAAAACCGTAAAAGCGTTATGATTCGACCAAGTTGGAAATAAAGCTTTTGAAAAAAAAATCTATTTAAACTATCGCTACTGGAGTGGAAACCACTTTTGGCGCACACTGGTCGATTCATCCTTTTGAATGGCCATTGTAATACGGGGAACGTGAAACACGGCAACCGGATATAGAACCGACCGTAGAAAAATATGATTTACGGCGCCTAGTTTTTTCCCTGCGCCCGCCCGCCTTTCCATATTCGGCGACACGTTTTTGCAAATGATATTTTCTGCCCTCGAACGCGCAGCGTTTCCACCACCGTCAAAGGTTCACCCCGTGTGGTTTCTCGGTAATTTCAATTTGTCCGTCGGACGCGATGTCACAGGGTGAAAAGACACCTACAAACAGTTTGGACAACTAACGCGCCGTGTCGTTGCGGTAAGTCAAAGGCTTGACACAGCCCAAACGATAGACATTCGTTCATCAGCTCCAGACATGTATCGTATACCTATATGTGTGCTTTTGTGTGTGTGTGTGTATGTTCGAGCGAGCGGACCATTTACGCGATTTTCTCTGGTACAAAATTATACGCAGCGACGACTGTAGTTGTTGTAGTTATATGCGGCCGTCGTCTGATATAATAGTAATTTATTACATTATTTGAAACGTTTCACACGTCCCGTATAATATTACACGCTATTATGGCATTAAGTTTATTTTTTTATTGTTGTGTACATCCGTTTTTAACATCCGTAATTTTATTAAACATTTTACGGAAACGTAGGTATACACGTCTCATAATTCTAGTAGAAACAATGCTTTAACTTTGTACTTTCAAGATGGATTATTGTAGTAAATTGTATCTGGTCGGTGGTACTATGGGGAGTCAAAAGTAAAAATGTCAAGTGTTTAATCTGAAAAAGAAAAAAAGAAAATAGGGAAAAATGAGTATTTTTACAACACCAATTTTGTTTTTTTGGTGTAACTAAAAAAAAAAACCGTATATACTTTAAATTTTCTCCAAATTTCTATAAATACATGATATAATTTTACTCTCTTTGAGCTACCTATTGGATATTTTTTGTAGACATTTGACATTTTTAGTTTTTTTCCTAGCATATAAATAAAATGTAATACAATAGGACCCCCTGATAGGTATTTCATACTATAACCAACAAATCTAAATAAATACAAAAATAATAATTTTTATAGTCATTTTAATTTCAAATTTATACAAAATTATAAATTTAAACGAAGAAAAACGATTTTAGTGATTTCGTTTTAATATTTAAAAAATATTATTCATGGACAATAAATTAGAACTTTTAATGTATATAGTACTATCGTATTTTATACACACAATGACATTTTAAAATTCAATGTTTTCGGTAAAAATTAATTCAACTTGTCATATTTCTAATAGTAAAATAAAATACTTTGGTATAAATATAAATATCTTATTATAATATATAGATACTTAGAATAATAGTAAAATAGACTATCAGACGGTCTTCACTCAGAATCGTTATTTGTATACAATCATTTATTATTTTAATTTTAATTAAAATTAAACACACAATATATTACAATGACTAGGTACACTACATCTACTGTATAGCTAAGCACTTACCTATTCTCCCCCTTTTTTTATACTACCAACATTAATAATACATTTAACTAATTAACAAAAAAATTCTAGTTATTTCAAATACTCTGAGACGTAAAATAATTTTAATAAAATGTTTCTAACACTGCATTGAAATCAATAGTATTTAATCTTCTTAAGTATTAATTAAAATATTGTACACGTTCCAATTGATAAATTAAATTAAATTTAAAAAAAGCTAATTTTAAATTTAAGTGCTATAATAATATATTCTCCTATAATGTCCCTATATATTACTAAGCATACCAGGATGTTCAGGTGTTCTCAGAAATATTTAACGAGAGAGATAAAATATTAATGTCTACAAAGTAAGTCTGGGGAGTAAAGTCCTCCCACCAGTACTCTATGCATACCTACTATATTTATCATACATTTTAAGTACAATTTCTTTAGAAAAATTCAAACTACCTACGTCTTAAATACTTCTAGGAATTCTTTCAGTGATCAGTATTTTTTGCCAATCTAATACTCGATTATTTCATCGTATCAGCGCATGGTAATAGGCAAAATATGTTAGGTACTCTTAAAGTAAATATTTCGTATTTTATCAAACTCTGTTTGGTCCCATATTAATTTGCACATTTTTAAATAGATTTCCACCAACTAAATTGTTAATGAATTTCCCTGTTTATAGGAGTGATAATGATATTTTAATGATGTTTGTTAATTTCCAGGTTAAACGAGTAATATTCATAAAATAATAATACAATAATTATATTTAAATATATGATCTGTATATACATTTTTACTTTGCTTATTATAATAATTAAAACATAGTAACTTATTAAATATAGAAAACCCGTTACCTTTTACAATATAATAATTGTAATTAACTATATAATTCTGTCTTATTATTTTAAAAACGATAGTAATGATAATTCATTGAACTTGAAAAATCATTACAATAAACGGTGCCCAATTTACCAATTTGCGCAGTATTTTGATATTTTAAATGAAATTGCTTTTAAAATAAAATACAGATCAATTGGAAAACCGGTAATATGTAATAAACTTGAAATAATACATTTTTTGTCGTTCGGTAAATCTGAAGTTAAATTTCTAAAAATTTTCCTTGATAATTAAAATAAAAAAGTACCTATTTGTTGAATCCTGTAGTGATATAGGTAAATGAAAAATATCGGTCAGGTAAGACACTTCGAAACGTGTTTTTAAATATCTGAATTAGATGTCAATATATTAAATTATACTTAGTTATTATTATATTATATTTGTTTTGTTTTTTTTTTTGTCAGTGAGAAATTCTCTTTTATGTCCTCTCTATATTTTGGATATTTTATAATCTTTTGCTGATACCTATATATATATTATTTTTTTATTACTATGAGGCGTTGATTGATGCTTATTGTATGTGATACAGTTGAACCGTGAACAGAACAAATACGTGAATAGATTTTTGTCGCTTTCAATATGACGGTGAATTGTGCAATCGGCTTTTCACTGTAAAGTTTTCTTCAGCAGACGATTCGTTTTTCGTTTGCACTGAAACATCTAAATTTGCAGGTTTACCACGGGTACATATATAGCATTGTCATCACTCGCAGGTTACTATGTAGGTACGTGGCATTCTATTGGGATGAAAAGTTTGAAGTCTGTTCGTACATAATATTATAAATATAGATGAAATATAATAAATATTTATAGTGGCCGCACGTTTGGTAAAAACGAATATTTTGCAGAACAAGTACCTTAGTGGTTAAATGTTATGAATTTATGATGAAACCTAAGATAATCGCCCTGTCGTAAATCGTTAGGTCGTTGAATATAATATTATCATGAACCCAAAAGTGGTACCTCTGCATCGAAAGACATTTTTAGAGCCCGAACTTTATTGCGTCTTTTTTTTAGGAAATGGAATTTATTGCAGACTCAGATATAAATTTGTTTCATAACATTTACATTAAGAATAAAAATCATTTTAGTAAACATTTTTTATGAATTTTTATTTTTTAATAGGTACTATTTAATATATATGTTTGCATATTTTTAAAAGTCACACAGTTAAATTTATATTAGACATTGAACGCTAACGTTTGGTAAAAATTTCTCACGAGTTATGAATTGGTCTACAGCAAATTCTTGTAGTAAGCATAAAATAATAAATATTTATATATATTATATATTATATTATTTGAATAGTGTTGTAATATCTTACTTTTAGTTTAATTATTTGTCAGGTCGGCGGTGAAACTAAGCTGACTCAGCTGAGAAAATAATAGCAAATATTGTATATTTTTGTATTAGTTTTTAGATATTGTAGAAATGTTATTTTGAATATATGTAATATAAAAACTTGACCAATGAGGCAAATAAGCTTAGACAGTAGAATCTGAAAAAATATATTAACACCGATTAGGGGAGGGGGGTGACTGATGACACGCAGCTATGACAAATTGTATAAAAGTATTATTAATTGTACTTTGAATAGTTTAATTTATTTAGTGTTTATACTCATCAACTGGAATTTGAATGTTTCTTTTTCGTCCATTATAGAATAAAACACTATACTAGACCGTTTTTAATAAAAATTATATCAAGAGAGTTTCCTCGAGAATTGGAGGAGTTTGTAGCTTTAACCCATATATTGGTGATAAGCCCATATATTAAACTATTATAGGGTAGGTAGGTATAGTTCACACATAATTTTATTTCGGTTCACGAAAAACGAACATTTAGGTTAGGTTAGGTCATTGATTACATATTATAAAATAGCTAATATTATTGAATATATTTGGTTTATAGACTTAAAAAATATTCGATTGTTTCAAAGAAGGACAACGGTTTAGTAAATAGTCTTTTTTTTTGGGGGGGGGGGGGTTTGGTGGCATACATGATATATAAATTATATTAAAATCACATCACCTCGCAATGTATTCGTTTATTTACACGTGAGAAAAAAAAGTTACTTATTAGTTATTACTATCCACCGCAGGTGGATTGCTCATGTCGGTTTTACTTATCCCTGGGCACAGCCGGGTAATACAGCTAGTGTATAATAAATTGAATTTATAGTGCGTGCGAGTATCAGCACTCAACGCAACGTCGCAGCTATCGGAAATGATGCCCAGACACAGTCCATTGGTATCAATAGTTTTTGAAAATTCAGTATTTATTAGTATAACGCCATAATCCATCTGCTTTTTTTCCACAAGTGCCTCATCGCTACCACCGCTTGTTGAAAGACAATACATTTATTTTTAATTTATAAACATGCCAAGGGTCAAGCGTTCGAAAGCTTCGATTGCAAACGCTAGTAATTAATATGTAAAAGGATTAGGTAAAAGTGGTTTTTTTTTCTACAGATGGACAAATCATTTTTGATAGAAAGTGTGAAATAAAAATAAATCACGCGCCTATATGTTAGGTAGTAGTCGGTAGGTAAATCGTTGTAACGTAAAATATCATGAAATGTCGCGTCGTTATATTATATACTGTATAGTAGTCGGAACCCAGCTGATTGCCGCGTAAATGTCGAGGGAGAATGATATTTTGGATACGATAAATTCATTTTTTGATAATATTATGGCTGCCGGAACATCGACATTATGGCATTGTAGTTATTGGGACGGGAAGTCGATGGGTTCGGTTTAATTTTTTACCGTCCCCGACTCGTTCGCTAAGAACGCGGTGATAAACCCTGCATAGAGTAAAGAACATAACCGCTATAATATACTTCTCTATAACATTATGTTGTCCACCCGACCAGCGCGCCACAAAAACAATAATAACATTGACTCGACACGACGAACGATATTATTCTCATTATTATTGTTGTTGTAATAATATTGTAAACTTTCGGCAAACGTCTGCGCCGCACTGTATAATCGCGGTCGATCGGACTGTGCCTCGATCGTTATTGCCGGGTTGGATATTAGTATTATTATTATTATTGTAAGTCGTTGTTGTTGTACGCGCGTGCGGTTCGTGTGAAATGGCCAATCGCGGGGATAGACTCGTTCGTGCGGGTAAACGGATTTTTCGCGGACCGAAAGGCAAACAATCGACAAATCGCTTATCCCGCACGGGCGAGTGTATATTGTAACCGTGTGGTTGTCGCCTAGAAAACGTACGGTAATCATACGATGCCCTTTGGTTTTCGTCGTGCCACTGTAAATAATAAGTTCACCGGACGACGTGACCTGACGGCATTCGAATCGAAGAGCGGTAGCGGCGTAGTAGGTCGTATACATATAATGTCGGTGCCACACGATATTATCGGCTGATGTGTTTTTATTTTTTCGTATATCGTGATAGGAAAACAATTCGGTATCAATGGTATCATTTCTGCGAAAGAAAATTATAAATTCTATACAGTAAAATATGTCACAGAAAAGTCACGCATTATTGTATCCTTATCGACCATGCTAATACGCACGTTTTTACAATATTTTTACCTATCATTGGTTTGTTCAATCACAGTGATACCCTTAAAATATTTCCCCCTCCACGATGAATATCGTTATTTTTCTACGACCCCTATTGTGTAAGAAATATTTTTCATAATGAATTACCATTGCGGTCGTGAATTTATTGTAGTTGATAATATGTACTTATAAATACTCAAATATATACTAAATAATCCAGGGCAGTTATTTGTACAAAATGCCAAATTTTTTATGCATATTATATAAACTATAAACTTCATAAAAAAAAAAACTAGAGAAATAGGTAACCATCTGCCATGAAGTAATTTTCAAGTTTACATATTCATTGAGTAAGTCACTTTAATGGATATATCAAATTTGAATTCAATGATAAAATAGCATAGCTTACAAAAAACAATTCAAAGTAGAGACGGTCTGTCGCCACTTTTTCTTAGGATAATATTTTATAATTAATTTATCTATTATGTATTTATGTATATAGTAGTTTAAACAAATATTTTTCAAAAACATTGCATATTAGGTAAATCATTGTTATTGATATTAGGTAATTTAAACGTTAAAAGTCAATACAGTGTAGGTACAAACGTATTGTAGTGCGTAATACGATGTGAATACACAATCGCCATATTATAATATAGGACAATGCCAACGGATCGAATACATTAAAACTCACTAAGCTTTTGTACCTTTTTTTTTTGATAAAAAGTGGTATCACATAGCATATCGAAGGATGTTTTCGATTTAAGTAGTCCGAGTGAGTGTTGAAGAAAATAAATTCAAAAATCGAATAAAAAAGTTAAAAAAAAACTTAGAGCCCTTTAGTATTCGGTCATGTATCCCATTTTACTACGGTACTTCGTTTACAGAAATTGCAAAAATTTCTATTTAAGGAGTACCGTAAAAACAAAAATAAACTTGAAATGGCTATAACTTCGAAACTAAATTCTGACTCCGTCATCGTGTTTAGTGTACCAACATGGAACGTATATATAACATTAAAAAAAAGTTGGTTGTCCGGTAAAGTAACTGTTTCAATACCACATTCAAATATTATATTATAGCTGATTGTAAAAGTGTTGTTGAATCCATCATATTTTTTTCGAATAAGCAATAAAAACATTAAAATGTATGCTCATTAACGACTAAAATATGCAAAAGTAAATTTTGTATTTATAGACCAAAATGTCTTGAGAATCAAATTTGCATCTCAATTATTTCGAATATCGAATTAAATTCGTCTTAAATTCGGTAATATTATGCAAAATCATCGAATTTGCGACCCTGACTATTATTGTAAAATGGCATTTGAATTATTGCTGGCAACACTGACCGTTATCTATAATATTACAATATGTCAAACTTATTTGCACCTAGTAATCTCTATGTGTTATAATTTTATAATATCAGCTGTGTATTTTGTTAGTCTTAATTAAATGTTTAAAATGTTTTAACGAAGTATACACATTATTAGCTTCGACCATAATTGTATTTTTTTATGTTTTGGTTTGAAATAATTCATTTTGTAAAGTAATCTTCATCGCGTATGTTGCGCGAATATTGAGTTTCTTTGGAACGAGTCACTGTTTCCAAAGTACACATTTTATTATGTACATACGATAGGAGCGAGTTAAAAGTGTTTATAATTGGTAACTTAATTATTTGTAAACAATTAATAATGTTTTTCACCATTTTTTTTTAATTTTCTAATGCAATGTAGATACAATGAAATAAGAAAATAATTTTTGCGGGCCACGGCCGCTAATATATTGCCATCATCCCTGTTATTCATTGATAATAAACCTATAGATGCTGCATTGTATAAAAATATGTTAGCACAATTTAGCTGATACCACTGTTAACCATAACACCGATGCATATATTTTCACACTTCTGTATTACTTTATTTATCGTTCAGCAGCTTCTGTGCGAAGGTGAACCAACGTTTCTCTCTCCGTTATATTGTCTGAAATATGTATGTTCACCTACCTATGCTATTTTTTATGGATATTTTTCTTCTCCAAAAAAAATTGAGGAATCAGATATTATGTACATTTTGTTAGGAATATCTTTAAATTTTTTTTTATTGTTTATTTGCGTTTCTATGGCAATAAACAAAGCGTTACGTAAATGGGAATCTCGGGAATCAGTTGGAAAAAAAATAAGTTGTACCCACTACCCTACCCAACAACATATCTATGTTAAAAAATTAAAGGAACTATTTTGTTTTTTTTTATCAAATGAAGGCGTGAAAAGTTCATTTTAAAGTACAGAATGTTATAATTGTTTAAAATAAATGTTTAAGTAGGTATATATTAAATCAATTATTATAATTTTCTTTTAACATGGAAATATTTTTGGGGAATGGTAAACTCCTACAAATGTAGTGTTATCTCCTACAAAAAATAGTGTTAACTCCTACAAAAAATGAATACCGCTCGTACTGTTGTAAAAATATCAGTCTTGCAATATATTATCACGTAAAATAAAAATGGTTTGAAAAATATAATATAAATGTTAATAAAATAATAATCATTATCATTTACGTTTAAAATAAAATTTTTAAAATATAATAAAAGTGTTAATAAAATAATAGTCATAATTATTTAATCCTAAAACAAAAATTGTTTGAAAAATATAATAAAACAATAGTTAAAATCACATACGTTTAAAATAAAAATTTTTGAAAAAAAAATGATAAAAAATTCAATAAAACCAACCTAATAATATTGACGCGTTTGTTCTCAGGAAGCGGGAAATGGCCGCGACGGCGGCTGCAGAAACGAAAACGGCGGCAGCGGCGGATACGGTTGTATTGAGTGTGCGTCGCTCGCGGCGGAAACGAGTGGGGCGTCAGCCACGGCCACTTCAGCGGCCATCGTTATATTTTGTGGACGACTCGAACGACACCAAGCGGGCGGACCACCGACAGAGCCGGTTCGCCGTGTCGGTGATGCCGGCTACTGCCGATACGGTGGCGGCGTGGTGATGATCGCCCGCGGTGAACACCGCAAGACAGCCGCGGCCGGGAACGCCGGGTTGCGTTGGCACGTGTGCGCGGCCTTGCTCCTTGTCGCGCTGGCCGTGCTCTGTGTGGCCGCACCTACGACCGCGGCGGGCAACGAGGTAGACGGCGTTGGCGGCGACGAAGGGTCCACCGGCGCGCCAGACTTGTGCGGCACGCCGAAGGACCTGCCGCTGGTCGGCACCAAGGGCGTGATCACCACGCCGAATTTCCCCGGCCCGTTCACCGTGCCCATCAAGTGCGAGTGGGTGATCCAAGCGGACGCCGCGGCCATCGAGACCACGATCGAGGTGTACTTCACGCAGCTGTTCGTCACCGACGGGCTCACAATCACCGAGTACTCGCAATATCCCCCAGACTTTGGCTTCGTCACCGTGCGCGAGGTGTTCAACAAGTCGCACATCACGCAGTACGGCCAGTCCATGGTGTCCACGTTACCGTATCTGGTCATCCGATTTCAGCTGGACAGGTTGCAGGGCAACCACATTCGCGTGCACGATGACCTGATGGACGTGTACGGTTTCAACATCACGTACGAGATGAGGCCCGCCGGAAACGAGCGAAGCGACGTGTGCAGTCTGTACCAGTGCTCGTACTCGGGAAACTGTCTGGGGAACGCCGACCTCACGTGAGTACCGCAACATTATATTGTTTATTTATAATCGTATTTATCGTTATGTAAAGGCCCGCGGTGGTACTCGAGTACGGTACATGAATCGTGTTTACAATTATAATATATTAATATAATAATATACTACCTATATAGTCGGGAGAATGGAAAGCGGCCGCTGATGCGCGCGTTTCTGGTAGTTAATTGTTGTGATGGTTTGCAGAATAAATCGTGCGCATTTGAAATGTGTATTAGATGTAGATAGGTACAATTACCTAATGCAAATGTATTAAAATGATGTTGTATACGAGTTTTTTAATTCCTCTTTTTTTTTTAAGAAAAAGAAAAGGTTGATATGATACCTCTAGCGGCCACTTTTCATTCTCCTGACAATGGCTTGGCATTATATTAACATGGTACAATAGTAGGCCTACTATATCTATACCTACTATATATGCCATAGATGATAAATGATGTATAAATCATAATTTATAATTATATTATGATATTCATAATGATAGGTATATATTGGTTAGCAACAACAAATTAAGGCCAACCATATTGTAATCAATCTTTAAAATTCTGTTCTTTATCGTTTTGTTCTTAAAATCAGAACTCCTTTGTATTTTTAAGACATTTAATTGTTCCTAAATATTGTCATGGCACTAGACTTGGGCACAGAGGCTTACTTTCATAGTTATTGGAATTGATGTAAGTGATCCTTGTCTTATAAATGAACAATAATTGTATGTTTACCTATGTATTTATATTATTTTGTTGTGTAATAAATGTGAACATAATATATACCAATGATACCTATTATATATTTGTTATCTAAATAAATTAATGTTAATTTTAATATTATTTGAATCATTTTAAAACACTATACAATATTTCATAAATTAAAACGTCTATACAAATGTTTATATATTTTAATAAGTTTCACGTTATTTCTTAATTCAACTGAATACGAACATTAATTTAACTGGATATAGTGGAATTATGTTAACGGGTACTAGGTAGTTATAATTTTAAATATTATAACCATTGCTACTTATTGTAATCTTTTTAAAAATCTTCGAACATCTTTATTCAGTATAAACAAAAACATAAATAATAATATATAAAATTCAATCACCCCTCTCACATACACCATCTTTATATGCAATTATTAGTTTAGAATTTATCATTATACTTATATGGTAATAAAACAGGACTTGTTTCTCTCGTATCAATGGAAGTATACATATTTAATCACGCCAATATATTATTATGATAGTTCGGCGTAGATATACCTATTACCAGGTTACAACCGTCACCGACTCACTACATTCGCACAAAAATGATATATGTCGATGACGATAACATCATATTATGTAGTTTCGCCATATGGATTGTACATCGGATAGACGAGGGGGAGAATTTAAAATATCGTTATCGTACGTATGTCATAGCCCGTCAGTTATTGGTGGTAGGATCAAAAAAGTGTTAAAAATGGTCGGGTACGCACTCCACGGTGCCTGACCCTAGCAAACCTTTTAAAATCGTCGTCGTCTATGTATAATAATATAAGATATTAGATAATATATAGATATATATGATATATTATCCATATGTGTATGACATACGGCGTGTAAAAAGTATTAAAACAGAATCGATGTCTACTGACACGTTCGTAACACCTTCGTTTCTCGTTAAAAGTTTGTTTTGTGTAATATCGAAGATGAACGTATGCGTAGCTGTACATTATTATTCCTAACAGTCATATTGTTATGTAATACTTTATTTTTTTTCTTAGCCAGTAGTTTTTTTCTCACTTTTCACAGTTTAAATAACTTTGTATGTTATAAATTAAATACAAGCTATTAAACCATAATATTTGTCACCATATTGTACAAATTCTGAAATTGATAAATTTTTATCTGGAGTTAAACGAGACTTGGTTTTATCAATGACCTTTTTTAAAATACTTATACTGACATATCAAATTTCTCAGTCCATACCAAAATTTACTGAGAATACCAATCAAGTTCATTTACATGCAGCAACCAAATCTGTAATGAACACTGTTTCTATAAATTGAGTAAAAACACTAAAATAAGTGGACTCTTTGGTGTAGTGGTAGACAGTTTCTATTTCTATTTCATTTTAATCTAACTTAGGTTGGTATAATATGTTGGAACGGCATTCGACGGTAATATTTTCAAATTAGTAGGTAGGTACTCACAGTATAGTGGTTTTAAAATTTAATTAACTAACCTGGCTATTACTTTTCAAAAGTTCCACCTATAAATTAAAAAAAAAACTATGCCCATTAACGCCTATTTTCTTCATTTTTTGATGTACTAAAAATATAAAATAGGTATAATAATAATAATGGCATGAACAACGAAATAATAAGAAATTTCTTTCTTCAAAATTATTTCATTATTTTTTTTTTATGAACATTTAACAAGTTTAATATATTACAAAATTAGATATTTGTGCAGGTAAGAGAAATGATGATTATTAGTTTCGTACAGAAATCAAAACATGAGTAGAAAAACCATATTATTTAATTGCTGTGATTTATGTACACACTTAAAATGAGTTTGAGACAATATTTGGTTTTTTTTTTTTGTTTAAATTAAAATTTGAATTGAAAATTGAATTGATTCATGTTTGAAAAAGAAATTATTTTTTCTCCTTTTGCAAAATTTTTATTGACAAAGGGCACAATCTTTCTCCGAAATACCAAGTTTTTTTTCGGCCATAATTTATTGTTGGGACTTTTTTCTGCGAGAGAAGAGGTTCTATATATTACGATAGAGACCATGAAAAATAAATTATAATTAAATATAAACGTATACTTAGGTAATTGTAGCTATTACTAATGATTGCAACAATTCCAAGACTTTTTTTTAATAATTGAAAAAATATTTACATTGCATTTATTTTAATTTTCAGTCCATAACTTCGGTGTATGCAATGTTTTTGGTTAGCCAAATGCTCTTGTCCTATGTATTCAGAAATTTAAAATCGCAACTCATCAATAGGATCTCAGCGAATTATTTGTTTTCTCTCTTTTGCTCATTCGTTACATACACAAAACAGATTATTTTTTTTTTTTTTTGAGTAATTTTAGAGTAAAATTACCCTTAAAAAAATTATAGGGAATAATATTTTTGAGGGTATGTTTGTCAATTTAAACATAATTTAAAATTACAAATTTTATTTTTTTTTTAGAGTTGATTACAAAGTCAAATAACAATAAAATATGAAACCCATACCTATGTTTAATGTTTAACCCAATATTATCCTCTATAATTTTTGTAATAGGTAATTTTTCTCAAAAATCATAAAAAACCATTTTAGGGAAAATCGTTTTATCTATCTGAAAGAGAAAACTAATTTGTGCTGAAATTTTATTAAGAACTAACCATAAGTAATTGCTGTGACACATGTAACTTGGCTGTATGTGAAAATTGTCGCTTAAATAAATTTCGACCGTATCAAATGTTTATCCCCGTGACTTATTAATTTTTATTGCAAAACCGGGAATAACTGGAAACTTTGTTTTCTGAAAATTGAATAATATAAATATATAATAGTAGTACTGGGGCGTAATTAAGGTGATTATGAGGGGGTGGATCCCCCCAGAGCCTTTATAATTTATATATAACACTCAGCACTGTACTAGAAAATTTAGTGTTTTGTGTGTAAAAAATTTCTATTCCTCCAGGACCAATTTCTAATTACGCCACTGATATATAATAAGTCACAGAACTCTTTTAGGCGGAAGTAATACTATCATAGTTCCCACCTCAGTTGTGCTAAAGAAAAAAATTCACGCAACTCCTATCGAAATCGAATTCACTTAACTAATACTTAGTTTCAATAAAATGTATGATGAGTGTTAAGTAAAATAACGGAATTTACTTTAAGTGTTAACGTATGAGGTGGTAAACCACTTGCAATCGAAGAGTTTGAAAAATCAGGTCCATTTCCCCAGCACCCCCACCTCCAAATTTTGATTCAAAACCAAAACCAATCGTTTGTACCTCGTTTGTACCTGTTTGTACCTCAAGTAAAATCGTTTGTACCTCAACGGTTTTCCAACTGTTCTTACTTTGATTTTGGGGGTGCCGAGGAAACGCTGCACCCCCACCTTTGAATTTCGAGTTTAAACACATACCAATCGTTTGTACCTCGTTTGTATCTGATTGTACCTCAACGGTTTTCCAACTGCCCCTACTTTAATTTTCGGTTAGGTTAGGTTTTCCAGTTATTCCAAATTTTTTAAGTGGGGGTGCCGAGAAACGCTGCACCCCCACCTTTGAATTTCGAGTTTAAACATATACCAATCGTTTGTATCTCGTTTGTACCTGTTTGTATCTCAAGTAAAATCGTTTGTACCTCAAGGGTTTTCCAGTCATTCCAAATTTTTTAGGTGGGGGTGCTGAAGAAATGCTGGCACCCCCACCTTTGAATTTCGAGTTTAAACACATACCAATCGTTTGTACCTCGTTTGTACCTGTTTGTACCTCAAGTAAAATCGTTTGTACCTTAACGGTTTTCCAGTTACTCCGTTCGTAAAGTTGGCACCCCCACTTTAACCTAACGACTTCAAACCAATATTTTGCAACTGATTTGCAACATCACCAATTCTCCGGAAAATATGATTTTCCGGTAGTAGTAACTTCCATGAATAAATTATAAAATTAATTAATTAAAACATTATTAATTAAAAAAAATAACTGATATTCATATACCAACTTCACAACGCAATTTAGATTTTATTTAATTAACTATAGTCTTTTTATTTTAGTTACATTTTTTATTAAATACATATTTTTTTCTTAAATTTATATTTTAAATCGAATAAAAAAGCATAGTTTAATAAAAAAATCTATAATAAATAAAAAATCTAAATTAAAATAAAAAGCCTATTTTGAAAAAGTGTATATTTCATACGAATCTTAGTTGAAATAAAGAGCAGTTTAAAATAAAAAAAAAACCATTTTTTTGAGAAAAAGTTTTTAAATTTTTTGGTATTCATTTTTTTAAACGATTATATAACCCTATTTATATTTTATTTACTCAACTATGTTTTTTTTATCGTAATTACATTTTTTATTGTATAGATATTTTATTTTAAACTGCTCTTTATTCAAACTAAGAATTTTTTTTATTCACATTACTTTTTTTAATAAATTATATTTTTTTTTATTAAATTTGGATTTTCTACTTAAGTTAATTTGTATTAAATATAAACTTTACTTGAGGTACAAACAGGTACAAATGAGTTACAAACGATTGGTATGTGTTTAAACTCGAAATTCAAAGGTGGGGGTGCAGCGTTTCCTCGGCACCCCCAAAATCAAAGTAGCGACAGTTGGAAAACCGTTGAGGTACAAACGGGGAAACGGACCTTGAAAAATCAACTCACAGGTTATTTTATCGTAAGTTGTTATGATAATTTTTTGATTCACATGCAGGCAAACAATTAACAACGTCATTATTGATCAAAGTACAACACTAGTTTTTAGGTGCTAAAACTACAGATTTCAATATTATGCGTTCTGAAAAAATGTTTTCCTCTGTGTTCCTATAAATATCATCAATAATATTATTCTTATCCTCGACATGGACACTCATCTGGATGTGCTCTTACACAGGTCGTATATGTAATGTTTTGCGAAAAATTAACGTTAACCTACCACTCAGTATGACTGTTCGGGAATAATAACGGATACGCTTTAATATATTCATTTATGAATCCAAAATAGACACAATATTACGTATTACACCTCGATATTTTGAAAATTAAATCATATATTTCGTTCAAAGATAGCGAACCATCTACATAATTTAAAAATACAGCTAAACCATTTGAATAGTTTCATTTGATCGCTGGATATTTAATTCACGATGAACTTTAATAAACAAAATATTATATCTTTACTTTCGTTTTCAACAATATTACAATGATTCTTAATCGTTCTGAATGAATGTACAAAAGTATTCATATGATTCAATCCCGTAAATATTTCGTCCATTACATTTATATCGCAATTTTATTGTGATTGGACTATTCACGAAGTCTATAATTTAGAGCTGTGTCCATACATTATAAAAATATAACATTACATTCATTTGTCATGCAGCGTACCTACGTAATGGTCATTGTCGAACCAGCATGTAATAAAATAATTGAACACGTAAATAATTAGGTTCATAAATTATTATCCTTTGTAATTCTCCACTAACATTTTATTTGAACAATATTTTCTTTTTATTTGAATTATACTGTGTAATACAGTTTAACAATTTAAAATACATCAAACAAGGAATAAGTTTTATACAAGTGTATTACAATTATTGAAACTCACGGTGACTGTAAAATGACTCGGTTGGTATGTGACCAATGTGAGGGGTTGTACTCTGGACTGTGACTCCGGCAATACTCGGTGAGCTACGGCGGCAATGGCCGGGCGTCCTTGACGGGTGGCAGGTAGCGGGCGTGCGTTGGTGACGGCGTTGGTGATTTCGACAGACGGGCGGCACTATGGGCAGGTGGCAGGTAACGGTGTGCGCGTTGGCGACGGTTTAATACTATTCTGTATTTTTGTACAGTTTGGACCAACTGTCTGTCGTTGGCCCCAGGTACAGAAGAGTATGGGAATAGACTGCAAGCCTTCCGGGACTAAGAGTCAGTTGAACCAGCAACTGCTAGCTCCAGCCACTATTTTTGGTCACCGGTCCGCCTCAGATTGTATACAACTGGAGGCACGATACGTGACGATCTTCAGTATGCGACTGCGCGTGTAGAATGGATTACCCCGAGGCTTACTTATGAACCATCGTAGTTTCTGTGGTGTTCTCGTTTGATTGTTGTGTGATCATGGTTTTGGTGGTATTGTGTATTGGATTATGATCGGACCCTGCTGTCTTTTGATGCATGTACTATTGGGTTAACGGGGAATCCTTTGGTGGTATTATATTACCGGTATTCTACGTTGTAAGTATTGAAATATTGTTGGTACAACGCGTTTGGAATCGTTATTGCGGTTTGCGCTCTCTAGTGCGCATACCGGCATGCGTTGCTGCGTAAAATGTTTCGGTTAGTTCGCAGACAATCATATGACGGCGCGTCGGTATCGTTGCTCGTGTGTAGTGTACGTAGCGTAGACACGCTGTGTACAAATACTTTATACGTAAGTAATTCTGTCTCGTTACAAGCAGATCGATGAAAAAAATATGTGTCATATTTTTTAAAATGATTAACACAATTCGATATTGTATCGGAAATATTCGCCTCAGAGCTGGCCATATCGAACGATGCTACGAATTTGCATTATAGCTATGAATATTTTCAAAATATCGTAACAATCACATTTTCTTGGAATCGCGTTTAATGTAGATTTAAATTCATCCATAAAAATATTATAATTTTTATTTACAATTATTATACGATGCAATGAACGATCAAAGCACGACCAACTATCCCTTTATATCTCACCCCGACCCAATATAGTTCAAAAGCGAGGAGTTTTCTAAAAGTTATATTGAAAATAAATCGATGTCTGAATGTTCAATTAGTCACAGCTAAAATAATATGTACTTCGTTGTAATAATATTATGTACTTGCGAAGCTGAAGTGAAATTAATTTCTCTGCACTTAAAAATTCCGACATTTCTTGCTGTGACAGATTTAATGTGTTAAAGTAAACACAAAAGTCAAATGACGCACAAAAAAAAAAAACGATTGAATTTTGTAGTACACATAGGTATTACAATAATAATCGTGCAGGTTACCATTGAAACTAATATTCACTATTATTTTAACATACTTATGTTTTTGAGCTGGATACAAGATTTTTTTGTTTCTGAATGATATTTTCGTAAGGTTTTTGTTGTCGTGGACCATGGTTACTTATTGAAAAAAAACATATTTATGATTCATAGATTTTTCCTTATTGAGGAAAAATATCGAGTAGCGTGTTATGGTTTATGATACGGGAAATGAGGCATTTCGATTTTAGTTTCTAAGTCTATATATAAAGCTACGAACATTGCTTTTTTATGTACATTTGAAAAACCAAAAAAGGTGGGTAAGTGGATGTTGCTCTGCTGTATAGTAGGTTACAAGTGGATCACTGTAATGGATAGTGTTAAATTTGAATTCAATGATATAATATCATTGTATAAGAAAAACGATTCTGAGCGAAAACGGTCAGTCAGCCTATGATATTACTAAGTATATTTGATGATATTATTGTGAATAAAGTAATTTATATAATTACTTATTTACGTGAAACCTTGTTTTAAATTTTCAATCCTTAGCTACGAAAGTTGAACATTTTATAAATTTTTAACTACAAAATAATTATTAAATGTTCTCAAAATTTCAACTTTAAATGCTTATAAAAAAAAATTGTACTTATGTATTTATAATATTTTTCAACTGCTATTAGAACGAAATATCAGGAGCCTTATATTAAATTTTCACGTTTTTTTACCCAACACATACAATTTTATTGATATTTACAGAAAAAAAACTAAAAATATTGAAAACTAACAATGTCTGTAAACAGCTCAAAAAGAGTCAAATTATTTTCAAAATTGTATGGTGTATAGAAAATGCTAATATAAACATTCAGTGAAATTTTCAAGTATCTACAGTCATTCGTTTTTTAATTACAACAAAATAAGAAAATCGTTACATGAAAAATCGAGTGAATATCAAATGTTGTAAAAATATGAATTTCAAACCCTCATAAAAATTTAATTTGACTTTCTTGATATTATCAAGTCTTAGATTTAAAAAGAAAATTTTTTATTAATTTCTAACTCAAAATAATTTGCAAATTTTCTTCATTTTTACGTATTTTGTCAATATTTGAACTTAAGTTGCTCATAAAAAAAAATTGTGACTATGGATTTTTAATTTTTTTCATTTGCCTTTGAAACAATAACCTAGGAGCCATTTATTACATTTTCAAGCTTTTTTAACAACAAATAAAATGTTATTGATATTTATAGAAAAAAAAATGGAAACTGAAAATGTCCGTTTACAGCTCAAAATAAGTCGAAATATTTGGAAAATGTTATGGTGTAAAGAAAATGCTAATATAAACATTCAGTCAAAATGTCATGTACCTACGGTTGGTTGTTTTAGAGTTGCACTAAAAACCAAAATAGATTTTATCGAAAACAGATTTTGCTTAAAAATTCCAGTTTTTCCTTAATTTTTCTTTTGTTTTTCATGGTGCTTTTGAAAACTACTGGAAAATTTTTACTCTTGACCCCCCAAAGTACTAACTAGATTCACTTTCCTATCAGAAAAGATACAAAAAAAAAAAAAAACACAAATCATTTGTAAAATCTATACATTCATCGTTCCACTCAGAATCTAAAACACACATCATTGTAAAATCAATATATTCATTGCTTCGCTCAGATTTTAAAATATATAAGTAGGTATTGTTTTCAATTATGAAATAAATTGGTTATATTACTGATTTTAATATTTCGTATTACCAGACTTCAAACGGGATTTTATTTGTTTTTTGTATTTTACTGGACAGATGGCGTCTTTGCTGTATTTCTATTTTCGTATTTTACTTGCGTTAGCGGAAACATAATAATATACTGTGTAACATTTTTATTTGATTTTGCAATTAAATTTGACAATACGTTTTAAATTATATTTCTATTTTTCCCCTACTATGTATATAGGCAAAATAGAATTGGTACAATACTAAAAGTACTCGCTTCCTTATTAATAAATTCCACGAAAAAAAATTAACTACCCAACAATATAAATTGCGAATAATGTATTTCACGATGCAGTTGTAATTCTGTGAATAGTATAGTTCAAAACAACATATTCTTTGTTAATTCCTATTGTTGTGTCCATTGTACGAGTAAAATTCTACAAACACTTGTATTCAAACAATAGTCATTAGACAACTATGCGTGTTACTAGGAATAACTATTAACTAATATTTATTTACCCAATACATATTAATACAATGAGTATGTTACATAGAATGGCGAAAACAATTTTGTTGTCCATACATTTTTCTAGCAGGTAATTATAATAATATATAGGCACGTATTTAATATTACTACCGAGTATACCGACCACCAGCTAGATGTGAATCCCTACGTAACCAACTTTCGTTTTGTTGTTCCATAATGCTGGTGAGCACTGATATATTATTTATGTTTCATTAATATATCATATCAGAATAATTTTCTAATTTTACACGTACATGTTATATGCCATTATACACGTTCGATGTGTAAAAATGTTGGAAAAACTCTCTGCGAATAAGAGACATGAGAGATGGTATTGATGTTTATAATATAAATGCGGAATAGCAATTTCAGATAGTGATTCGTTGTTCGCTGGTACCGAGCGCCACAGGTACTGTAATTGGACAGTGCTTGGGTACGATCTCTCTCGACTAGCTCCTTTTGTCGGTTAACGAGCTGAATCAACAGTAGTCCGGCTATTTGAGGGCGATCTGTTGTACATGAACCCGTCTACCCGTCTACACTTCAAAGGCCCGAAATATAAAACCGATACGAATTCAATGGTATTTTTTCTTCTTCTTTTTTTGGCTTCCGTGCGGTGGACGTTGTGCAGATGAGGAGCAAAGTTAAAACTAAGATCGTGTATATGAATTGCCGTGAAACGTTTATGTATACGGGAAAATGGACTGAGATGGACTCACCATTGTTTTCACACATTTCCCCCCCTTTTCTCCTTTTTCAATGAAAATCATCAAACGTATTAGGTGTTTAAACTTTTGCTATTATCCATGACTCGTTTGTATATCATCCTACTGTCAGACAACACCGCACGGGAAAGGTTGATAATATGAAAGTGAAAATTGTGTGCCAGAGGATTATGCAGTGGTGGCGATGCAAAGGGAAGTTCGGGTTTACATGACAATAGAAGTGAAAAGAGGGTGCAAACAACAAACATCTAGTATATGAATCTGACACTTGTAAAATGTCGTTTTGTGTGTTCGTATTGCTTTTTTTTCTCTCTCTCGTCCCCAGAAAAGTTATACGTGACAAAATACTGTCAAGGTTTATTGCTTAAAATGTTGAACCTCAGGTTATGGTTCATTGTTGAAATTTGACCCAGTGACTCATTAATTTAAATAAATCGGAAGGCCTTCCTATTGTTTATATGTTTTAACTATATCATGTATTGTTGTTGTATCCAATATAATAATAATAATAATAATAATAATTATATAATAGAAGTTCAAAGTGTCGTGCATTATTTTATAGAAATCAAGATTTCAAAAGGTCTATAGTTATATTATTGTATAAATTATTGCAAGCTGTTTGGTACTTGATTGAGTAGCAATAATGAATCAAGTCATAAGACCGCATTAATGTAAACAAATACTTAATCAAAAATAAATTACATTTACATGGTTGAAAATTCGTATATAGTATTGAATGAAATATAGTTCCGATGATCATAATTTTATACCATATTATAAATCTAAATAATAATATCCTTCGAATATTCTAAGTCCCAGATTAATAAAATTGTTCCAAGTCCTATAGTATATTCCAATGAACATTATTCTAAGTGCTAAATAATGAATATTGTGACGACTGAATCCGAGAGCTCCACAAGGAACTCCCCTGTATTGTATGCTAGACCCTTCCGATAGGGTCACGTGCGCCTGACAGGTCGTCGCCAATGGCTTATGTTAAAATTATAACTTCTAATATTACAGTGGTCAGTAATTAGTTCGGCATTATAATATGTGATACTGTAAACCTAATATTACTACGGTTATTTTTGTGATTAGAATAGAATAATTGTAATGTTACAATATTGTGGCTGATTGAGTCTATCGTATAATAATATTATTCACATTAAATTGCTGTGTATAACGATTAATTTTCTAGTAATATTATGGTTGATGACTAAAGTCCGTTATATTTTAACAAACACATTCCAAAAGTCAATGAAATGTATATTGCTTATGCGTGATGGTTTCTAAATCAAATATTATTATAATACTTAAAGTATACCTATAATAAAACAATCATTTTAAATAACAATAAGGAGTATAGATTTCCTCTATGTTGAGTGTTTTATTGTGAAGGAAACAGTTTAAAAACAGTAAAATGTTTCAATCTTCAAAATTATGATTTCGTGACGTTGAATTAATTTGTCTGTTTATAAATTAAGAAAGTTAACAATAATTATTACATAGTAAGTATATTATAAATGTATAATTAGGTATGAGGATATTGTTCACGTTATCTAATTTGGTTTTATTTAAATAAGAAAGCGATTGCATTGTTTTAGTCGAATCAATATATTTTTTTTTATTAATTTATTGTTATAATATACCTATTACATTTATTATATTTGAATATTATTTTGTTATTATTTACTGTTGTTTTATATTATCTTCATAATTTTGTTTGTATTTGCGGTATGAGTATCAGTAAGTTGTATTTTATGAATTATGTTTTTGAAAATATTAACATCGTTCAGTTTCAATTGCTTTCACGTTAACGACTGAAATATACAATATTATGATTTAATAATTGGACGTTAAATTAAAAAATAGTATTAATTTTATTTATGTATGATACACGTATAATTATAAAACTAAATATTTTTATACAATATTCTTCATATTATCTATTTATAAATAAGATTGTTTCAATTTTATTGCTTAGTCAAATATATAATATAAACTAGTCATTTAAAAAAAAAAAAAATATAAGTATAGTTTATTGGTTATAGATGTTATTAATAAATTAATAGTAAATTCAAAAGAATTCATATTTGTTATGTAATTTTTACTAAAAAAGATTACCTATATATTATTAAATTTATAAATAAATAACAACTTTAACTATCAACTGAATGTTAAGAATAAGTTCCAAAACACAATTTCTAAACACATTCATCAACACAAGCGACATACTACCACATTTGAAAATTTATTTTCAAACACCAGAGACTATTGAAAAATGGTATTAAAATGCATTTATTGACACCAGGACTAATTTAGAAAAAAATAGAATACAAATTGAAATTAATGTGTACTTAATGGACTTATTGACGTAACTTATTAGTAAGATGCACTACTTTGACCAGTTGTGGGGTACTTGGAATGGTTTTACAATTAATTGTAGTTATTGGTCATGGAACACATTGTCAAGGAATATCCGACCACAACCACCGACTTGACGTCATGACGGAAAAACAACAATAAAATATATATTGATTATGGCATTTATTACGATACTTACTTGAACAGCAATTATTTAATACAAATGCATTAAAATAGTTCTTCTTAAATATGATAAATATTATTCAAATTTAATTTTAAAACGAATTGGGATTTATTATAAAAATAATAAAATAAATATTATATATTATATAAGTTTTTTTTAATTAATATATAAATTATATAAGTCTTTGCTTAGTTAAATATTTTTTTTTTATAAAATAAAAATATGTATATATATTTTAATTATAATATAGTTTTAAAGCTAATTAACATTTTAAATACGCTCAGCTAGATTAGATGTTAGTGGTGGTTCAAACAAGATAAAATATAAACTGATTAATTTTTTTTTACTTGTTTTTAAATTTGTTTTAGTAAAAATAAACGAACATTTGATATAAAATAAAATCCTTCCTTTTTTTATAAAGCACTTACAGAATAAATTGTATAAATAAACATAATAAAGTGTAATATACTAAAAAAATTAAATTATTTCTATACAAGCATATACCTATTGTTAAAATTATTAAAAATAAAATATTACCTACTTTGAGCATCAGTAAATAGTGATAAAGGCCAACATAAATGTAATTTAAAGTGTCAAACACACGTTAAATTTTGACAGTATAATCAATATTATTATGTTTGTCAACGTGTATCAAGTTATATGATTTCACAAAAAAAAACATTAAATACAAATTGAGTCATATGTACTTAAATTATGTTCATGTTTATCATGAACAAGTTTACTATGAGATATTAGTTTATTATTGTTGACTTTATGTTTTGATTTCTGTGATGTAATAATTTGCACACATATTCAAAATATAGCAATCTCATTGCTAGGTTTAATAAATCAGAGCTATGATAATGTTGATAATCCACTAATCAATTAAACACTCTACTGCGCCTTTGTTTGATCAGTTATAGATTATATGGTTATATTTTATATGGATTAAATGTTGTGTTATAATTTGGTCTCCTTTCCTTCTAGTCCACTTCAGTATCTTGAGGCAATTCAAAATCGCTTTTTAAGACTTGTAAGTAAGAAATGGAATATTCAACGTTCACCTTACACATCATATAGATATTTATTATTATGTTTCAAACCTAACACTCTACAAGTCTGAAGGATAAAGAAGAATATAATATGTTTTATGTGCAAGTGAATGGCTAAATTTACTTTATTTAGATCCGTTATTGAAATTAACATTTTTAGTCCTTGCCCGTAAGACTAGACAAGCCAACACTTTTTATGTGCTATTCCAGTGGACATTATATTATGGTGAAAATTCTCCTTTAATAATTAGAACCATGCAACATGTTGGTAATTTTAATAATGATATTTTTATATGTAACTATGTAGTTTCTTTTAGCTTATATCTTAGCAATTTAATCACTCAAATCTATATTTTATACCTCTCTCAACATCGTATACTGTATATTGTATTTTATGTTTCCACATAACTATATTGAAATTGGGCTCGCCCGTTTAATCACAATAAATAAACAAATACGGTATATTTCTCGCTTAAGTGTATAATATGTAAAATATCCAGCGTTGATCAGTATCGGTCTATTTGTCTAGGATAATGGCGAAATAATGTATTAGTATTAAAAAATCTTTGTAATTTTAATGAAACTGGGTATATTGAATACTTCATGTGTTGTCAGATATAAACCGAATAACATCATAAATATTGAACATTGTATACAATTATAGTACAATATTATTTAATATTAAGTGAGACTTAACAGATAATATTATGATTACATTTACAATTATAACGAGAATGATAATAATTAACCTAGATCGTAGGCACGATTAATTATGAATTTTAGTAGGCTATTAGCATCATTTTTGTTAAAGGTTATTTTTCTTACAAATTTTCCAATTTACTGGTAGGTAAAAAGACTTCTGATCCATTTTCCGGTACATGAACTATAACAGGAATACATAATCGGGATGCACTAATCAATCAACAAACGACTACCGTAGATCTTACGACGTTCAGATGAAGATTTGAACCTGAGTATTTCATTGATAATAATATGCATGCAATCTACAAACCTTAGAAATCTGTTTTGGGTTTAATCAGGTTGCATATATATTATAAGGGAACTAGCTAGCTGCCTAGACAACGCTATCATAGTCTAAAAATGTTTGAACTAAGGCTATAAAGCGCGGAAAGGTATTAAGGATAGTCAGAGTTTGATAAATGTTTCCGAAAAATAAATATAACTTTATATTTACCTTTTTTTAGAGATAATATATGAGTGTTATTACACTAGTAGTAACTTCAACCAAACGATTCTTGTTAGCAGTATTAGACTCACTCGACAAATTACTTATTAAAAATCACCGAGCCCAGTGAGCTGAGCTAGTCTCATATTCATCAGAAATGTTGTGACCTCCTTGGAAATTGTGGACAAAAGCCTAAAATAATTGGAGTTTAATGCTCTACTGCTCTTGCATAGTTCACACGTGTGTAATTTATGTACAGATGTTTTGAATGTAGATGATTTCAAACGCACTTGTCGTAAACCAATAAATCATAAGCTACGTGACCCGGCAACGATAAATATGAATATTATATTGGATATATTATAAACGGGTATAATAGCCAAAAAATACGTTTCTAATCTTTAACAAAAACATAATAATATACACCCACACCCATTACAGTTGTCGTATAATAATAATATGTAGCTTGTAACATTTTTATGATTAATTAGTCGTTTCGCGCGCACAGTAAATTTTGCGTGTGTACCATATATGCGATCACAATATAATATCGCCAATTATACGTGAATTCCGGCAAGAAATACACCTCCTCCCGCAGCATATAATAATATAGTGTATCGAGATGGCTCGAGTCCAAATTCGACCGTGTATACTATACCGTCAGTAAACCTCTCGCGAACCGTGGCCATCCATCAGCATATATTCTGCAAAGGCCGTTTCGCAAAGCTCCCTGGGGCACAATTCCGCATGTACGTAATAGTCGTCCGTCCGGTTCAAAAATCTATTCTATTGCGTTTGGACAGCGCAGACATTGTACTCGCAAACACGTGCGCATAATATTTACATACGTGTACATATATTACACACATATATATATATTTAAGTGATACGTACGATACGATGTTTTTACGTTAGAACAATTCCAACGGCGACAAATTGTTTTCCCTCTCCGTCCGCGCGACGGGCTAATAGCTTTTCCGTCGGTCTTCTATTCGTTTTTTGTTTTTTTTTTTTTACACGTGACCAAGCTCCTCTTTATTTTTATGGTGTTTCCGACTGTATGTATAGGTACGTAAGAATAGAGAAACATAAGTATATATTACGCGTAGGTATAATAAAAAGGTCAAGTTTTCGAGATATTCTTTTTCCGTATCTTTTGGTTGTGTGTGTGTGTGTGTGTGTGTTCCTGGGATAAATAATATAATAAAAAGAATCCACCCCGTTTAATTGCTCTCGTGATTTTTTTTTAGTCATTTGGATCGTTCGTTCAACCGGAAATAGTGGTGGCGAACAAGAATCCGTATATTTTTATTGTTTTCACTGCGTTATTAACGTCGGGACCGCGGCGGATTCCGCCTTTTATTTTCCGTCCGCTTGATTCCTTTCCCGAGAACGCAATATTATTAATTTTGTGGCCTCGTTAGCAACGCGCAGCACTCTGAACAATAACCACACGCGCAAACATAATAATAATACAACGGAACTTAAGTTTCAGCTGGTCGCGTTATATTTCAACGGTCGTGATGATGTCAGAATGGGGGTGGGTGAGGCGTCTTCCGTATAATATACATGCGGTTGGACTTTTCAAGTTCGGCTCGCCGTTTACCACGCGTCGAACTATCTGTCAAACACACTCTTTCGGTAGATAATTGAACGGCCTAGTGTTTTTTTTTTCCTCTCCGAAATGGATTTCCAGCTGAACCACCTCCCCACCCACTAGAAATTCTGTCTAATATAGGCGGTACCTGCTGGTTGCAGCTATATTGCGTCTACTATTCTTCACCCGCCCTGGTTCAGATTGGTGGCGACCGCGAATGCGTGACGATCAATCTTATATAGGTCAGTTATACAGAATCTCTGCGAGACTGACCGTACGAGTATATATGCCGTAAATACATCGTATATTATGTCTACGTACGCCCTGTGTTGAATTCGATTCCATTGGTGTACCCACGAGTAGTATGTTAAAGTTATTAATTGTACCTAGTATACCTGTACACGTTTGATAAAAAACGGTATTATGTAAAAGTACGGTATGGCGTGTTTTTGCGTTTATTCGTATTTCGTACTCATATGCCTATAGTTAGGTATTAAAATATTTAAAATTTATTACTTTTTCTTAAACAATATTATCTCAACACCCATTATCATTTTGATGTTTAGAAATATAATCACTAGAAAAATAGGTATCCGTTAAAATCTTTATTGATAAAAACTGAAGATAATATATTATATTTATGTGTTTTACAATAAAAATATAACGATGTATTAATACTAAGTGAAACACTTAGGTAAATAGTAAACATGATTCCACTACTACCCGTGACATCATTTTTTTTTCTTCAGAAGTAAGCTCGTGCCGATGATTATTATTATTATTGCCATATTTTTTTAACTGTTTGATTTACATAAAATATTAACAATGTTACATGACCTATATTGTTGCCGTTTGACATGAATATCAGCTCTGATTAACCCGTCGTTGGTCGCGTGGTGAGATATTTTCTCACTACGAGATCATTTTACTAACCACCGTCTTTTATATAGGTTTATTTCCTAGTAGTTATGCTATACCTTATCAGATACATTTGATCTAAAAATATAAAAAAAATAAAAAAAATATTTAACTAAAATATTATGTATAAAAGAAAATATAAATAGTTTATATGTGAGCATATCAGAATATAATACTGTTGATACGAATTATATAATAAATGTGTTTTGGCTTAAATTTTAAAACATATTAGTTTAAAATATTATATCATGACATATTGAAAAAAAGTGAGAGAATTGCTAGACACAAGACCAAAGGAGTACAAAAAAAAGACGTGACCAACGACAGATGAAACAAATCACAAGTGTATGTTAACGTTGAGTTTTTTGTGTTTGCGTCCGTCATTTCAAACCAAGATAATATTATAATATGTGTATATATTTTAAACATATTTTATATTGTTTGCGCGTTAGATAGGTACCTAGAGTCTAGGTTAGGTTTTGTATTAAGTTTTAAACGTTCTATGAACTTAAAATTAAAAAAGACATACTTTTTAAATTTATTGTAATAAATAAACATCATTATAGCGAATACAGCAAATTGAGTTTACTTATTTCATGCGAAAATTTATTGTACGCTTTTATCCGAGCAAGTTAATTGTTGGTTTGAATGATAAATTACCCAAAAAAAATAGCAATGGACATAATATAATACAAATAAGATAAAGCCAACTATCTCCTGAAAAATTAAGTTATGTCGATTGTTATTTAGCAAGTAAATAATTTAAAGCCAATATAAAGAGTGGTTATATTAACGTATAACCTCCATTTTCTGTAAATTTATCTGAATTACTTATAAATTAGTTGAAATCAATATATATTCCACCGATTCATTTAATTGATTTAAGGGTCCCATTGCCAGTTTTTCAAATTTTATATTTTAGTTGCCACCTCAATTATAAAACTTTTCCACTAATCTACTACCCGATACCTATTTGGGGGGGGGGGGTTGATAGGGTGTATTATATCGAAAAAATGACTTTATGGGAATAAATCTCAAATTTTGTAGAAATGTCGGATTTTGATGACTATTTTTTGTCTGAAATAAAAAGATTTCCTACAGCCCACATCAACCTCTAATTTTGAATTTTATTTCAAATAATTGTATAAAAAAAAAATTAATTATTTTTATCTTGTATTTTTTAGACATATTATAAAGTTTGGGGATAAAATACTGAAAAACAGAGATCGATGCGGGCTGCAGAATATTTCCCTCTAGCAATTAAAAAAAAAAAAATTATGAAATTTGGTTGATTCTACAAGGCGGTATCGTTATTTCCGCAGAGTGTATTTTTGAGGACAAAATAGCATCGGCACCAGGTGCCTTAAGAACTTTGATTAGGTAAAAACAATTGAGCAAATCATAAATGTATAAATAAAAATATAAATGTGCAAATTTAAATTCGACGATATGTTCATGCACTTAATAAGGGCTATAGAATGAGGGAAAATTTCTGTAATATATAAAGACATGAATCAGAATATATTTGAATTATTTTGAAAAAGAAAATAAATCTACGTATGATGTTTAATTTATAATATATAATATTAAGAAAGTCAAATTAAATTTTTATGAGGGTTTGAAATTCATATTTTTACAACATTTGATATTCACTCGATTTTTCATGTAACGATTTTCTTATTTTGTTGTAATTAAAAAACGTACGACTGTAGATACTTGAAAATTTCATTGAATGTTTATATTAGCATTTTCTATACACGATAACATTTTGAAAATAATTTGACTCTATTTGAGCTGTTTACGGACATTGTTAGTTTTCAATATTTTTAGTTTTTTTCTGTAAATATCAATAAAATTTTATGTGTTGGGTAAAAAAACGTGAAAATTTAATATAAGGCTCCTGATATTTCGTTCTAATAGCAGTTGAAAAATATTAAAAATACATAAGTACAATTTTTTTTTATAAGCATTTTATTTTCAAATTTTGACAAAATTTATCAAATTTATAATTTAATAATTATTTTGTAGTTAAAAATTTATAAAATGTTAAACTTTCGTAGCTAAGGATTGAAAATTTAAAACAAGAGTCAACTTAATAGGTTATATATAAATTACTTTATTCACAATAATATCATCAAATATATTTAGTAATAGCATAGACTGACTGACCGTTTTCGCTCAGAATCGTTTTTCTTATAGAATGATATTATATCATTGAATTTAAATTTAACACCATCCATTACAGTGATCCATTTGTAAACTTCTGTACAGCAGATCGACACTCGCTTTCCCATATTTTTTTTTATGTAGTTTAAAGTACTATAAATATTTATTTCGGCATTTCCTATTTGTACAACCTACGGAGTTATCGTTATCCGTCATAATATTATTGTTGTTATACACGTGCAAATATTATTATGTACCAATATAATACATTTAGGTTGAAAACACATATTGTTTTACAGTTATTATAATTTTTTAATATTTATTTAACACATATTGATGATATTGACTCTTATATTATAACAATTAATCATACATTTTAATTTATAAATAATTTTTTGAGAATTGTCGTTTCAATTAGGTGGAGGAGGGGTGAAATCGAGATTTCTATAGCAATTGGTAAACATATAGGTAATTTCGAATTCAAACATAGTGTACCTACACATAAAGTTGAGTAAATAAAGCGTTTATGGCTGTTCTGCATAATTATTACCTATTATTCACTGAACAAATATAAAGTGTATACAAACAGGAAATTAATTTTAATCATAAACATTCATAAATTCTAAAAGCATTGGTAGTTTACGTCTTATTGATATCAGACACTGATCGTATGGTTTTTTTTTTATATATACATATATAATATTTATAAAAACTCTTAGTAGATAAGTTTAAATACTATAAATCAAAAATATTTTACTCAAGTTACTATTTATGTTAATATTATTATCAATTCTAAACATGTGCAGATGTTTGTATAGCATGAGGCATGACTTATAAGAGTTGAGTATTAAGTCGGTCATTGGAATTGTATATTTCTCATTAATGTGCACAATTAAATTCATATTTGGGATTTTAATACAGTCATGTGGTATTTGTAATACAATTACACCGTAGTAGAGATGTAGGTAGGCTTGAGAACAGTTCATTTAGGTTTATGTTAAAATGAATATTCTATACAATAGAACATAAAATTAAATTTTTTTTTTACTTTCCACTTTTTAGATTGCTCTTTGCTCTTTTTTAAAAACTTTATAAAACCTATTTTATCACAATATCAGTTTAATTATGAAAAACTTAACAATAAAAATATATATTTGATTATTATAAAATAAAGTTCATGTGCAATTGAGACGAGTCATCAGATATGAATTCATATTAATATATTATTATTATTCACAGAAGTAAAGTTCACACCGACTAAAATCAAAATCTGACGACCATTTAAAATATAGCTTTCAATATTTTGACTGAGATTTTTTAATAAATATATTATAAATGCATACCGGTGACGATTAATTTCAGAAATTCAAATAGGTCATTTTTAGAAACTTCCAATATTGAATGGCTTGAAAACTTAACCTAAATATAAATTGAGTCTAAATTAATAATAATAATACATTTATTGACCAATGACCAAAATGTTTGATACAATAGTTGATATGTGGCTTGACGCGGCGTGGCGCAGTGAAAAACATCAATCACTCGACGTGATTGAGAGTAAGCAACGGCCGCTGCAACTAGTTCTCGGATGGGTGACCACTCGGATTCGTAGTACGCAAAAACCTTGCCACACATACACGTGTTCCTAACTGACCGTATCAACCGCCCCAAACTTACTTTGCCAACCTTACCAACCCAAGGCTAATGACCTCAATCGTCGAAGCTCTAAACATAATAATAATATTATTATACCTGTTATATTACAGGTTTGGTCTAATAACTAAAGCCTATTGCTAAGGTTTGAGTAGGGTTCAAGACAGAACAAAATAAACTAAAAATAAATATATATAACTATAAAATAAAACTAAATTAACAATATTTTCAATCAAGGAATCATATTATTTATATACATTAATTTATAACATAAATGTAAATACAAAATTACTACATACTAAAATTTTTAAAATTTAAACTATCAATGTAGTGTTTAAAAATAGTATAGTCATTACCAAAAACAGATAAATTAATATTAAAACATAAACAAAATTAGCAAAAAAACAAATAGCGGATAAAACGTATTGAATTTAGTTCACTTCTATCTTTAAGGTAGACTAATTAGTGAATTATATAATCTAATATATTATAAAATATTATTTATGCGGATAAATTTCTCAAGATGAATTTTGTATTATGTATGTTATAATGTACCTACCTATATGATTATAATGTATACAATGTTTGCTAAATTATTTAATTTTAATTCCAGAGAATATAAATGTTCATGTTTTCCTGGATTTTCTGGCGAGGATTGTGGATATGGTCCTATTTGCAAACTGAACAATACAGATTCCTGTGAGAACGGTGGAGTTTGCAGGTAAATTTTATTTAATTTTAAACTACCTACCTAAGTATAATATATTTTTAATTTCTTCGAGAATAGCTCTCTACATTAAAAAAAATATAAAAATATTCAATACTTTATGATAAAGTTATCAATTAATAATCGTTGTTATTTATGAGTATTTAAATGTTAAATAAATTGTTTGAATTCCTATTTCCTATAACTATAAATGCCTAAACAATATTCAATAAATAATTTAAAAACGATTATATTAATTTTCCTTAATATATTAAACACATATTTATTACGAGTAAGTATAGGTACTTACAACCCAATGGCTACTTGTTTTTTAAGCATTCATACTTGTCAGCATAGGTGGACTTGTCCAATTATTTTAGTTATGTATTCAAGGATTATATGTTAATAGAACTTATCTCCTATTTTACGGGTTGGTTATATAATCGTGTCCGTAATAGTATGTGAGGCAACATGTATATTTTCAAAATGCCAAAAACAGCCGTTGAGGGCAACTGGTCAGCACCCCAATCGCTGATTGACCAATTTTCTGTATTGAATCCTTATTATTTATAATGAAGTTTCATGGCCTTTGACTTTTGAGCCTCTCTACAAATGCCTGATGTACAAAACTTGGTGGTTGGCCTGTACCCAACTACTCCTCCCTTGATTGTCAGTTCACACCACGTTTCTAACTTGTCTTTTCGATGACTGTATAATATGATTTACATAGATCAGTTAAATAAGTTACACTACCTACGTAAAAAATATCTGACTAAAATTTGTTTTAAAGTTTGGTTGATTATAGTGTATATTCGCATAACCGCATAAAGTATCGTTTTTAGATGATTCATACGAAATTTCTTGACGATTTATGCTATATGAACACTGTTTAATATTATATTATGATATAATAAGATATGTCTGAGATATAGGTATATACTACATACCTTTGTATATTTTTTTAATGTAAAAGTTAGATCATGAAACATCAAACTGGTAAAAAACATTTTAACTTGTCCATAATATTTTATATTTATTCAGATACCAACCTAGTACCTACGTTGTTTCTTTCCGATACGATAATCCAATTCCCCTTTTTAAAAACTTAGTCCTTGGTTGAGTTTTGCAAGTTTAAAGGTAGAAACTTTCTACTTTATTTTTTAATTTTTGTTTGTAACAACTGTTAATATCCTCGATAGTTTTTTTTGTACTATTTTCAGCAGACACTTAGGTATTATTAATTAAAAAAGAGAAACTTCTGTTCTTTGATTTATATACTTAGGTGTTACAAATTAATTAAATATGTTTTACTGAAATTGAAAAATTTTAAAAATCAGTACGTTTTATTCAAATATACTGTTGTCAATGTTAAGTCATAAAATATCTAAAAGTTTTGAATTTTGAGTTTGTGAAAAATACTTGACATATTCTTATATAATATTCGAAATTCGAGAATAAAAATTCAAGATGTGTGAAAATAAATTACAAAGCACACCAATAGCACAAAATAACTGGGTTTTTTCGTTGCCATCATTTCCGCTAGATTAACGTGCTACTGCTTCATAATGAACTTATAGTTTTAATTGCTATTGATCTCGAAGGGTCGTTACGACTTATTGGAACTATTGGAGTGGCTTGTTCACTGAATTGTAAATTCCATTTCAAATATTTATTGTTATTCAAAACTATAAAATGCATGATTTCACGAGTGTCAAAAAAACAATATAGAGCTGTTTTAATAATGAATTTTCATATTTGTTATTGCTTTTTTACTCATGGACACATTTACTACATTAATATTTAATAGCACGAAAATTGTTTTTTACGGTTGACTAGCATTGATTTAACATAATTAATAATTAAAAAATATAAAAAGCTATTCGTCCGACGATTCTCGTAAAAACGAGGTCTACTCTGCTTGGAGTGTTTATATTTTATTTTATTTTATAATATATAAAATAATAGTTCAGGAAAAACAATCATACACGGTTTTAGAATTATTTTGGTTTTTAATCTTTCGATACAATGTTTTTAATTCAAAATTAGCATATTAATTATTTTAAGAGAATTTAAATATTTATTTTGTACAAATTTAACTTGTAATGATTTGAATATTCTGTCTATAATCTGTCAAATTTAAAATATACTGTAGACCATATCACACATTATTTCAAACCATTGTGTCTTAAACCGCACTAATCATGATTGAGCATCACATAAGTAGGTACATCATGTTTATTTTTTTTGTCATGCAATTTATTTTACTTCAAAAAATATCAAAAATTGTAATAGTTCAAAAATCAAAGCCTATGTACAGGGATAAATGGCCAACCTAGTATTTGACATGACACGAGTATAGGTATAGAGTTCAGAGCTATGAAACATATCCGGTGGTTTGTAATGTATGGTAAAATTTTAAAAACACAATGTTTGGTGTACATAAATATAACTTCCGGTATTTATGTGATATCTCCTTAATTTATTGCTTAATTTAGGAAATTTATATTCTTACTACAACCCGAATTATTACAAGATTATTATAAAAATGGGAAAATCAAAAATATAGTAATGATGTTAAAATTAATGTTGAAATTAATGCACGTCTATCTTTACATTTTTCTTTGGAATTTATTACATATAAAAACCTACAGTTTTGAAAATCATTTCATGGGAACGTACATTTCAATAAAATATAGGTACCTATATTATTTTGAATTAAATATTAATCGAAAAAATTTAATTTAAATTCATAAGTGGTTTCTTAGAAAATTATGCCTCAGATTAATATTTCACAGACAAATATAAAACATGAAAGTATATTTAGTTTTCAAGTTTCTTGTTAGATATTGTTAAATATAAAGTTTAAATTTTTAGTAAACTTTCCATATTTCTAAGAATTGGGATCTTAATATGATTTATTAATCGTTTTTTAATTTATTTTTATGATGTACATAAAGTATTAAATAAAAGTTGGACCAATAAATTAATTGGTATTTTTAGTAAATTGGTATAAATTGCAATTTGATCATGTTATTTAAAAAAATTATAATTGCACTAAAACATAATATTATTGGGCTTACATTTTCACATATATTACATTCATATTCATTCACATCAATATCCTGTAGTTTAGTATTATACAGCTGTAGTAGTTCAACACCTAAAATTGTGTTATACTTTTTACAGTTGCATAATTTTGTTCAATGGTTATACTATCATCCACGCAAATAATAAATACTTAATAGTGGATAGTGCTAAATATTATAATCATTTAATATATAGGTATATATAATAGTATGTTATATGTACATCTATAGGTATAATGAATAGACTAATCTAGAAAGATACAATGCTAGTACCGACCATTATTAATATGATTAATTCTACATGAACCAATATTTTTTTATAAATTGGCAGTAGCACAGTATCGTAACGTACATTGGCATGAGGATACCGTCGCGATTATAGGAATACGCACATGTGTACATCTGTCGTATATACATTTGTTCGAATAACAAAATATAGAAAAAATAATATTTATAAATAATATTACATTGTATTCTATAAACATATGGAACTCAATAGACTCGATATATTATTTATGTACGAATTTGCATTTCTACGAAATTATTTTCCAAAATATTTTTTTAAACTCACCCACTAACTTCTACACAAAAAAATTACTATGTATGGCCGATTTCCAATCAATTACAAATACCCTTGCACAATATTTTCATAGTCATTTCACACTTATTAAACACATTATTGTTAAACTGATATAGTTCATGTTCCCCACACATAATCTAAAAGCAGCTTGGAAATGTTTGATGACAAGTTTTATATGCATGTTAGTAGTTCGTGCCAAAAATGTTTACATCTATTTTGTTTTTTCGGTATTCAATTATCAAGCACCTATTGAACTTAGTTCCATCTCTGTCACCATTCTTTATTTTTACAAAATAGTAAGTGGTAGCAGCAGGAGTTTTTGATTTCCAATATCGCTCAGAAATAATCTACTTAATTCATACTAATATAACATTAATATTATAATATTCACTCATGAATCGGAACCAATGAGAATAATACGCCCAATCAGCCCCGCCTACTCTACATAGTATAATGGTAAATATTTGGAAAATATACAATTTGAATTTTCCAGTTAGATTGATATTACCATAGTTACCTTCTTAATATAATATGGAGACAGAAGTGGGGCGACGGACAGCTTTATAAATGAACGCTCATTTATAACATCATCTTGTTTTCCTTCCACTGGGTTCTATAATAATCGTGCTTGCCTATCGTTTTTCCTACAATAACCTGGAAATGATGACGAAGGATGGTGTAAATATTCACCTGAGCAAGCATTTATGTTTGTTCTCTTCTAGGTTTTGTCCCGTTTCGACCCTATTCTCTTCGGCTTTTGTGCGGCCACTAGTCAACACATGCAAATCCTATCGCGAGATTAATTTCCACAACAATTCGTGAGACGTAACAAAAACTAATCACGTACCTAGACAGAAGTACCAACAATTCACTGATAGACAAACAAATAATGTTTAAACAGATAACAGTTTACTTTGAGTAATATGAATAAAATACTTGTAAATTTTAAGTGTTGACTCTGAGCGTAAATTATTTTAATACACATTTCTCGCATAAAACATGTAATGTTTCAAATAATTGAAAAAAATAGTATTATGATTTGTATTGTAATAAATGGTGGACTTTCCGCTATAATTATTCGTTAATTTTAAAAGATTTAACTGAGAATAATATTTTTTCAATAAATCATTGAATTACCTACCATTTAATTAGCCTCACGCAATAACATACCTATACTTATTTGATAAAAATTAATGAAATATTTTGTTTATATTATTGTGAATTATTATGATAACATCAAGAATATCGTTACTTATATGTTCGTTGAGTTATAAAACATAACATATAATTAACAATGACTATAATAATATTTTGTAAATCAATTATAAATTGGTTTTTGTTTAATTTGCAAAAAAATAATTCAAATATTATTAGCTAATAACCATTTAGATGCAATACTTACGCACTTCGAATCAAGGGTATATTTGACCATCTCCCAATAACTATGAAATCGAAATTTATTCCACTTTATAAATAAATTTGTAAAAAAATATAGGTAGACCATATTTCTTCTAATTAATATAGTAATATAATAATATTAGTACGATTTAGTATATTTGTAACTAATGTAAGAGCACTGAGCTTATACCCTCCAACTACTAATAATAGGGGTTGAAAAAACTAAATAATAACACCCTCCAAGTCTCAAAGATTCTATATTGATATAACTGTATGGATACAAGATTGTTTTGTTTCTGCCCAATTTTTCGTTGGGTTTTCGTTGTCATGGTTACTTATTTCAAAAAAACATATTTATGATTCATAGATTTTCCCTGTAAAGGAAAAATATCGAGTACTGTGCTATTTTGAGTGTATTAACTTCAAATAAACCAACGTATGTAGAAAATAAAGTGACTAAATAGCAAAATTATAAGTTCAAATTATTATATCGAATTATAATAACAATCATGTTATATGGAATCAGAGGCATATTATAAAGAAAAAAATACTAATTTATACTATAAATTACTATACTATAATATGTTATACCTAGTGAAAAATTAGAAACAAAATATAATTTATAGAAAAATTCCATTGAAAAAGGCGATGATTTTCCCAAACTTTTTAATTTTCTGGGCAATTTTTCCAATTTTTTTTTCCGTAAAAACCTCATTTGAATTATTACGAACATTGAAGAAAAATGAGACAAATTGGTCCAGCCGTTCTCAATTGATGCGGTTAACAATGAACAGCTTTTCATTTCTAATATATAAATTTCTGAATATTTTATTGTAAATTTTGTGAGTTTGTATTTTTGTGTTAATAATTTTAATTATGCGAATTATAGTCCTTCAAACATACATCAAAAATGAAATACAGAGTTTACAAATTAGGTTTTTCCTGAACTACTGAACACCCGTATTAATCTGAATAATAACTATTTTATTAACACCCAAACGTTTGTTAGATATTGTAATTCCGGTGTTTGAACACCAGAATATAATATCATGCACCCAAAACCTCGAAACTCAAATAAATTATACGGGTGCAAGGCCCTGCTTAAAATGTTAAAGTTAAATTTAATTAAATATACGGTCGATTGTTTCCAAAAAACACACGCATGTTGGTCATTTTTAATACCTAATAGTTTTAAATATATTATTTATATAATTTTTATTGTTTTTTTATTGAATTCAAACTATAAATTATTAAAATGGTTCAAAAGAAATACATTTTTACAAAAAAAAAAAAATAATATTCAAAAAATGTAATATCAGTTTTAAAAAAGATAGAATGTTACGTTAAAATATCGATAAATACTGTCTGGTACGTTAGATTAATTTTATCTCATAAAATTTTATACATAAAAGACTTAGATAATTGTTCAGTGTCAGAAAATAAAACCTGTGGTATAATACAAAAAAAAAACATTAGATATCTATCTGGACATCAATGATAGAAGACAAGAATATGTAAAACATAGGAAAATTAATTAATTTTCTATATAAATAACATACCTATCAAAATAAAAATATGAGATAAGAGTGGCATTTTATCACATAAAGGTTCCAATAATCGATTATGAGTGACTTAAGTAGAATCTTTTTTTAGCAGTTGATGATATCGATTTGATAACCAATTTACAATTTTCAATTCATAAATTTACATAATTATACCTCCGATTATACTTATAATTATATTATGCTTATGTAATTTCAAGTATGAATAATATAAAATAGCTAACATAACGATAACATACTTTGATGAATATAATAATAAAAATTAGATGAACAATTGTATTAATGATGCCGGTTACATATTTAGGAATCTAATACCATTCATTTTCATTTCTCCCTTCTCCCCTCCCAGATATATTTTTACAGAAAATGTATAAATATAGTACCTTCATACTAGGTTAGTTTTACCGCAGCGGTAGTTTAAAATATCCGTGGTAAAAATCGCCAATTACATCGTGCGAAATAATATACGTTCAACTGTTTTAAGGAAAAATGTCTATGATCCTTGTATTACATTATCAGTTTTTTTAACATAGAACGGTATATTTTATCAACAAAGATAAAAAAAAATTAAAAAGTTGAAATTTTACAATGTTTAAAATAAGCTCAAAAAATCCAAAATCTATACATTGTATAAAATAAGTTAATTCAACATTTTTGAAGAAAACGCAGTCCTTACCCTAATTCCTTTATAAATTACAACAAAAAACAAAATACATTTTTTTTCAATATAATATTCCCGTTATCCCACTGTTTTGTGTTCTTAATTCTTTACCAATAAATCAGAAAACTGTTGTTGTTTGTATGATATTTTTCAAACGATAAACATAATATTATATTATAAAGTGTATGCAAAATGTATTCAATATTCTATCAAATCGAAGTCAATGAAACAAATATGTAAAATATGTTTATTAGTGCATGAACCGTATTAAACGGTTGATGAACATTGAATACCTACGACAATTCTTTAAAATTCAATTGATTATATTTCACTATAAATTTAAAATATTAATTATTCGTTCAATTACCGTGCCATTATTGATCTTCATTAATTTGGATAGGTTCTATTGGTATAAAAAAAATTATAATCCAACCATTAAATACGAACCGTAGTCACATACTCTGTGTGTAGTGTAGTGTGTTGTTTTTTTAATTTTCAACGTACTTTAAATAGGGTCTGCACGATAGATTTAAACCACATTTTACGGTTTAAAATGTTTTTGGACAATGTGCTTTGCTATAATGGACCGAAATCAGAGCTCTGAGTGTTCAGTGGAGCAGAATTTGGTCGTTGAGGGAATTATCCAAAACTTTCGCTTTTTTAAATGCTTAGTATTTACGACGCTGTTGACAAGTCACATAAATCATCGAGAGTTTAAATTTTGTTATTTATTATTTTTACTAGTTTCAATGGACAGTAAAAATAAAAAAATACCATGCTTTTCATATAGTGCCCATTTCGTTGGTAATAATAATATTCATCGGTACGTTTTTGATGGCTCCATCAAATACCGACACGGACAGTCGATACAAATATCCTTTTTTTTAATTCTGTTTTTCAACAACCACCAGATTATACCCAGTGAATTAATTATTTTGGTTATTTTGGTGGAGCGCTCACCGATTCACTCTTTCCAAGAATCCTGCGAGCCTGCAATCCTAAGGGTCGGTATACTCATGTTAGCTTATAGTATAGTATACAAGGTAATACTGTCAAAGATAAACACGCAATTTCTCCAAAAGTATTAACTTTTTTGTAAATAATATTTTTGTATAATATAATATCTTAAAATAACTATGTTTTTAGTTTCAAAAACGATAATAAAATAAATATAATGTTGACCTCTAAAAGAATCACATTGTATAACATTATGATACGCATAATGCACTTGACTATTAATATATTCCGGTTGTGAGAAACGACGACCGGCTCGAAGGGTAGAAATATAAAATGTTAGGGTTGGAATATTATAATGTAATAACAATAATAATAAAAAGCTCAAAAACTTCACGAATTGTATTATTCGGGGGAAGTAGATGCGGTTTGCTGCACACTCACGCACACACACTCACACAAAAACACACATTTTTCGTATAATATAATATGTATATGTATAAGTGTGATAAACGAGCTGCGTAAATCGTTGACAGGGCCTATGTTGCTAAACAAATAGTCGTGAAGTTTAATTAATGGGATTCTCTGCTAAAACGTTTATATAACGTGTGTGTTCTTTCAGACACGTCGGCCGGTCGATAGCGATATGCAACTGTCCTGCCGGATTCACGGGCGGAAAATGTGAAGTGCCCGTGGTCAACGTCACTGCTGGTAAGTGAAACGACGTTACATATTATATTATAATATACAATCATTATTTTGTACAATATTATATTTTGTGCTGTACGCATAATGCGTGGATGTTTGAAACGCCGCCGTGAACGTCGCGACGCACTAGAAATAATAGTTACGACATCTGCTTAGAATTCGTGTGCGTTTGCATGTTTTTTCGTTGTTGTAAAAGTGGTAATAATAGTAATAATATATTATGGAGAGAATATAATATAATATTATATTATACTGCCGTCCTAAGCAAAAATAGGATAACTGCATTTTTTGTCAAAATGAAAATGGCTGCTTATCCAACTTGTAATATTTAGGTACTATTATTAAGCTATTGCATAGCTTTTATCGAGGGCCTGGCGTGGTGACTGAAAAAAATTTTCTTAAGGAAAAAGTATGACCGTAAGTGTAAGATATTATAAGGTGCATGCGCGTCGTATACCTGTTACGCAACGATAGGCCGACTTGTGCGATGGGGCGTGGCTTCATACGAGCACGGACCTCGAATACGCTGCCGGCGAGAGTGTCACATTAGTTCATCGTCGACAACTGACGTGAACAGTTAACTTATAATGTATTGTCATAGTTGTCTAGAACAACTAGATAGCCGACTACTAACTGTCATGCAATGTCTTGAGGTTGTGTGTTGTGTCACCATTTGTCCAAACCGCAATGTTTATATTTTATCATATTTAAAATGTCTATATATTGATCATTGTTATCATATAAAGGTGTAAACATTGTCGTTTAGACTTAGAGCGGACGGGATGGGGACGCGGCTTCAATAACAAATTATAGTCGGCTATCTAGTTGTTCTATATGTCTATGTGTATTGTATACTAATTGGTCACATGCGCAGGCGCGCAGCTGCCTACACGTCGTACGTCGTCCGTTGTCTTGCGTTGGTATTATTATTATTGTCGTCGGGTATTGTTTGTTTAGATATATTAATTGCAGGTAGCAGGTAAGGTCGGGGCTATTCCACCGAATTTAAAATGCATTGGTTTATATCGGAGGCTCGGAGCAGCTATAGGTACACGATGGGCGTTTTCGCGTTTTCCGTAATGGCAAAATACCCTGACTTTAGTAAAAATTAAAAAATAAATATTAAGATCAAATCGATCCAAGTTTTAAAGCATATAAAAATAAAATAATAAACTTAAATAGCTGGTACTATGCAAAATTAGGATAAGTAAAACATGAAAAATAATGGATTTTTCTAATTTTTTTTCTTTAAAACAATAAGAAATAAATGGTACATATCGTTACAACTTCATTTGTTTTATTATAATATAAATATATAATACTTTCTTAATTGTTTTAGTTTAAATATAATTGAACTGAAGTTATAAATATTATAGTTTATACTTATTATTTTAAGTTTTATTTTTATTTTCTATTAATATATTGGGTACCTGCTACCAACTAGTGTTATTTTAGTAATCTCGTATTTTAATTTACGGTTCATCAAGATCTTTTGTGGCTGTTCAAAAACCTAAGAGATTCTTTATCTTGAAAGCGCTCTTTCCAGTTTTTTGCACCTAAAGTTGTTCCACGTCCCCTTTTACTTTATCCTTCCAACTAGTCTTAGGTCTGCCTCTTAGTCTCTTCCCAGTTGAATTCCATTTAATTACTGCATTTATTCTTTATGTGATTTCTCTTTGCATTTCCAGACTTTATACTATTTAATTCTTTGGATTTTTTATTAAGTTTGTAAACCACAACACTCATATTTCTTGTTGTACTTATTATTATTATATATTATTCCTCTTTTGTCTCTTATCAAAATTAGAACCACATATTTGACTCAAAATCTTGTTTTCAAAAGTTATCAATCTTTTATCAATATGCTTTGTTAATGGCCATACTCCACACCATATTTTAAGTTTGGTCTTACCAGTCCTATGAAAAGTCTTGTTTGTGTTCACTTAGAGAATAACTAGGATTTAAAGTATTTTATTAATGCATAATGTGTTAGATTTCCTGCTTTTGATTTTTATGTTACTATCTCCACTTAAGTTTGATTAACTCTGACGTATGTAGACTTTTTATTTTTTCAAAGGATCACTAAACATCAACTCATGTAAAATACGAATTAATTTTACGTTAATCTGTTCAAATTTCGGTTTTATTGTACCTATACGTAGATACGGGGTTAAGGTTGATTACAATTTCTACGATAATTTTTGTGTACCTACAACAAATCCTGTTCCAATTTTTTTTTTATCCATGATTGCTAATGGTAAACCCCTCCCCCCAAACATATCTTGTTCAGCGCCAGTCCATCTTATTTCCAAGAACGTTGCTTTTATTAAGTTATAGCTTGCCAATACCTGTACGGCTTTACGAGATTTTGGAATTCACTTGTTCTAAAGGGACTGAGTGTGTTCCGTGTTGAAATCTTAAAATCCCATAATCTGTCCCTGATTTCGTGCGTTAATACTATTTTGTTTGTTGTTCTAGGCTTTTGTATTAGTTTCTTAACATAGTTTTTAAAATATTGGGTTGTCAGCCCCACGATAAACCCCTTTATCTAGGAAGACTAAGCCAAGCCAATTATGATCCAAAGCAAGGCTATACTAAAATGTACTTCGATTGCATTGGGCGATGCGTATGTCAATTTCCTGAAGCTGCCTATTATTGTAATATTAGCAATACTTAATTAGTTTTGTTATCAAACTATAATTATTTTATTTTTAATACTTCTAAAAAAAAAATCACAGATGTTTTATAAAATTAATTACATTTAATGTAATATATATGTATATATATATTTTTTATTATTATTTTGTTTTGATTGAGCTGGTTTGATTATCGTTTATAATGAGTACTAAAAGTGTTTTTTTCTTTTACAAACAATTGAAAGTTGTTAGTATTTTAGATATAATTAAGCGCTTAACTAGTTATTTTAAAATGTATTCATGTATATTTTTTTTTTGGTCGTTATAAATTCTAGCCTTGTAATTATTATCTGCATACGGGGATTTTTGAGTTAGATCATATTATTTATGTCACATAGAAAACAAAACGTTAACGTAGGTTATTTATATGTTGTATGATATATAAAATATACAACGGCGTATTATGCGTAGTTTATTTCCTTTATTTTGGTATATTCTTAATTATATTAGTTCGTGTTGAAATGGGTTGAATTTGGTGAGATAGGTGGTGAAGAATGTCAAGATATATGTTTATAATTTTTAATTTTAAAGTATACGACAAGAAATAAGTTAAGTTTAATATGATTTTTTGTTTTTCGGCACATTTTTAATATAATAAAAAATGGAATCTAATTTTACTTTTCTTTAACTCTCAAAATATAGTATTGCATTTTTAGACATATTATATATATAGTTTATGTAGCACCTTGTTTGATTTAAAGTCCACAACATTGTACAACCTATTAATTTTTGAGTATTATATAATTTGGCAATGATTATAGGTATTCTATTTTTTTTTATTCTTCAAAAAGATAATGGGTCTCACGGAACACGGTTTATCAATGAAGACAAATGTTAATGATTTTTCATTTTTGTAATCATGCATATTTCATTTGTATTACTATAAGTACCTATTTATACCATATAAATATATTTTCGTTAACTTATCCAGATTTTCGATGTATTAAACTAAAGTCATGACACGTTTTTTCCTTATACATCCTTTAATATATTACCATTTAAAGGAATTACATCACTCTTATACATTATACATTTGTAATACATTATGTGTATGTGCACTATAATAAATATTAAATTGTTAATTTTATAAATATTTGGTACGATATACCAATTTATTAGTATCATTCGAATTTCAAGATTATTAATAAATAACACGTGTATATGTAGTAGGTAATTTTTAACCCGTGACAACTCACGTGGTTTCCGCTAACACTTTTACTCACACAGAGTAAAAACTTACCCCGGTATATTATATAAACCTGCATAAATAATTTTTTTTTTGTCATAAATTTATAGTCAGTTATGTTACCGGAATGTGCTGAATGATAAACACTCGTTGAAAACCCGATAACATATTTAGGCACATAATGTCAAGTTTGTTGAGGAAAAATATTTACCCCACGCAACTGGTGACGTTAATAGCAAAACGAAAATATTTTAAATATACGTTGTCGTTAATCAAAGTTCTAGGTACTTGAAAGTTTGAAGCAGAAAGATTCAATTATTTTATACTATCAATACTATTTTAAACGAGATTTTGATTTATTTCTATATAATTACAGAAATACAACTTATCTATATTAAGTAATTGTTTTACATTATTTAACCAGAGTTAAAACTAGGGATCAACATTTCCAAAAAAAAAAGGTTTTCCGAAAAAAACCTGGGTTTTTTCCCATTTTTTTCGGTTAAATTGGGAAAATTTAGTTTCATTTAAAATGTTCGGAAAAAATGGTTTTGACAAAAAAACTGGTTTTTTTCCTGAAAAATTGAAAAATAATAATAAATAATTTATAATAATATAAAAATATATTATCGTATCCCACATTTCCGCCAATGATGTTTTGTTGTTACGTTTTTTCCTAATAATTATTAATTAATATTGTCATTAATCATTTGTCAATCGTGCCCTGTATATATATATATCTACAATAAATTACAAGTAATATTAACTATATAACATTTAAACTTATAGATGATTTATTTTCGGGGAAATACACTCTCCCACATAAATACCAATTTGATATGTAACTACGTTATTTTTAGAACAAATATTGAAATATCCGTATAGTTTAATTTTAAATTTTACCTAACACAATAATACATTGATATAACCGTATTGGCATATGGGAAATGACAATGACAGGTTTCCTTATCTCTATTTTTTAAAATGGTTTTTTTTTTACTTAGATTATTTTAATTTTTAAGCGTAAATACTAAATAAATTTTTGTAATTTTCAGAAAACTTCGGTTTTTTTCGGAAATGTATTATTTTAATATTCTCCAATTTTTCCACGTTTTCCGAGCCTCTGGGAAAAAAACGGGGTTTTTCCGAATTTTTCCTGAATTTTTCCTGCAGTTTGATCCTTATTAAAACTATCCATACATTTTTTTTATAAATGTGTAACCATAGGCTTTTTTTTTATTATTCTACAAATAAACATGTTCGTGTCGAGGTTAGGTATTTACTTTGGTGTTTTTTTGTTTGTAATTATATTAGGTAGTTAGTTATATTTCAAACTTTTAAATCTTCAATACATTATTATTATTATAGCACATTATTGCAAGTTATACAATGCATTAGTTAACTTTTTTAATTTTACCTTCTAAATAATATTATAAATGTTTTTTTGAATATCACTAGATACCTACTTATGATTTTAAATTTAATTAATATAGAAAACATATGAGTAGACAAGCTGCAGAGAAACTGATATGAGTTGGAAGTTTAGGTAATATTACATGTTATAGGATAAGTATCATGTAGTTGAATATGACCAGTTTTGGTTTCTTAACGAGTACCTACGTAATTTTGAGTGCGTAAAAGTTTTTAAATTTTGTTCAATACTAATAATACACTACCTTCCTATGAAATCCGCCGTATCCTTTTCAACCGGCGTTTTTATGTGAAACATGGTACAGAACTTCGATATATTAAACTAAAGAATTTATTTCAAAAAATTTTAAGAGATTGTGATTTATGCTGGGAATACTACAAAGTGTATACAATAACATTAATTATCAGGTACCTATTGGTATACATCGAAGACTGAATTGAAATAGTTTATAGAATATTTTATTTTAAATTGGGTACATGGACGAAAGCATGTAATTATACTTTTGTTTTACATTAATATAACCATGTATGGTATATTGGATTATTATAAAATACATTTATGATATCTCTCCATAGTTAATGATAAAATATATATTTATTTTATAAAAACAAATATTTTTTTTCATTTAGGTCGTAACAAAAACGATTCCATAAAATCATAAATTCTTCTTTAATATAAACTCTATATTATACCTATACAATATATAATTTTAATTGATGAGTTTGATTCAATAATCTGAATAATGTGGAATTAAAACGTTATTACCATTTTTTATAACAATATACCACGTGATTAAAATATATTTTATTACTATTGTTCATTAAAAAAAGGTCTGCAATCTATGTATATAGATTATAGGTACAGGTTTAAATAATCAAAATTGATGGTACGTATGTGTTAAATTATATAAATATTTACACTTCAGCTACTTTACATGGCAAGGAAACTTTCCATTAATAGGATTTTGTTGGTTATTATAATAATAGTCCTTTGTCCAGTTTTTTTTTTAGTCTCTTATTTGAGTTACCATGTGTAGTTTAGGTTTAAAATAAATAAATTTTGTTTTTTCATTGCATTTAATATAAATGCATACATATATGCATCGTTTGCTTTTGATGGAGAATGAATAAAAATGTATAATATTATGTATTATAATTTATAATATGTTTAGTCTTTTTTAAAAAAAAAAATCGTCATTGTAGGCTGCGTACGATAACTGCAGATCGATAAGAAAACTTAAATTGGTCACACAGGTGTAGATTATACTCTTGGGAATATACTAAAAAAGTGTTCTATAAGCTTATAAAAATTTGAAAAAACGTTCGTACCTACCCATCATTGTTTGGTTTTATTTTCACGAAATACCATAACAGTTTCCAGGATCCAAACTGTTTTTCGATTTACTGTTATTAATGTATACGACTAAGATTAGGAACAATAAGTTGTGTATAATTGTATGTTGTTATCGGTTCACCCCTGGGGATTGGATAGTTTGTTTTTTGTTCACTCTGAAAACGATGTGTCTTAAATTCATATACATAGTTTAACAGGTTAAATTGAGGTATTTTATTATTTTGTTCCACGTAATAATAATATGTGTTATCTCATTTCCAGATGTGCCGTATACAGAATACAAAAACGTAACGCTATGAAATATCAATTTTTTTCCCTCCTGTAGTACATAAATTTACTTGGCTATACACGTTACCAAATATGAATAATATATTTAAAAGATAAATTGCTCAAAGGAATTTTTTTTCGAAAAAGTTTAAGTTTTAATTTATTTTGTATACATGTACCTACAATATATAAGTACACAATGTACATATTACATATTTATACATTTATATACCTATGTATAAATAAATTTATAAACAACCATTCGTTTATATTTAAGTTGTTAAGATATTCGCACAAATGAAATTAGTTTTGTTTAAAATAATGAAATTAATTCAACGACTTCAAGAACATTTATCATGTCTGAATGACCTTAAGATAAAACTTAATTTTCCATGTCAAAAGATTTTTAAATTAAATGGCATTATCAGTTTGATATAAATATACACTTATATATCACTACATTGCGCTACTCAAGTTGTAAAGCAGATCTCTACTCATGAAATTCCAATTAATTTCCCATTTATATACATATTTATATGTTTTTGTGAGATGGCGTATAATAACTGAATAAGTAGTGTTCATCGGTTTTGTTAATATGCATGAAAAGTTATTTAACTACATAAACTCGTGTATTAACGAATCAATAATAAAAAAAGGGCAAAAAATACTAAAGCAATATACATTTTTAGTAAAAGAGTACTTATCATTTAGTCGAATAACTAATGTAAATATGATTTGTTTTAATACGATATTGTTTAACATAATTAAAGTCGTAAACATTATAAATATATGAGTACCTTTATTTATTTATTTATTCGTTTACCATATAATATATGTATATTATATTATCATTATATCACCATAAGGACTGCAACTGAGAAAACTGTTTACGCACTTTGCCTGTTGTAGGTCAGCTTATTTATTTTGTATTGTACCTAGTTAATAATAATATGTAGGGTTAGTGAAATAAGCAATATGTTTTTAATACATAATTAACTTCTCCTTCACAGGTATAAGCATTATCTTGTAAGTCACTAAAAGTTCTTGGTTTTGTTAGACCTGTTTGTGCTTAGTATAAATTAGTTGCGCCTATTAAGTCTTTGCACTGTGCTCTAAAGCGCTCTGTTGTAGAAAATTCGTCTGAATTGTGTATCCACATACAAATTAATCACAGTTATCTTGTAGTGAGCTTACCTCGTAAAATATTGTCTTTTGCTGGGTACCTGTATATTAAAAAGGTTTCACTTACCTACTATACCACATGATTATTCCCAGGTTCTATTATATCTAAAATTGTCCATTCTGGCTGAAGAGTTAAAGTATTATTTGAGTTTTCTTAGCAAGTGACTGTTGGTAAAATAGATTTCTCGATGAGAAGACACGCGTCTCTCTTTTACTGTATTGTTTTTTTTTTTTACGTAAAGCAAATCTTTCTTTATACTGGCATGCGATACTAACCATGCTGCTAATCAACGCCTGATGACCGGGTAACTGTAGGTAGGATGACGTGAATTGCCAATGTACCTAGAACTTAACCATATTTTTGCTATTCTTAATATTGTTCCTACTTTAATATTTTATAAAAACATGTTTTCGTTGTTTTTATTGGTGTTAATTTAAGATTAATTTATTACTTATTAATACATTTGAAATTGTTGACCATGGGACTATCAATCTGAAGGTTTCTACTTTTAATAAAAATAAAAACATATTGAAACAGAAACTATAGAGAAGAGGTATGAATTCCAGATATTTGAGAATGGAATGTGAAGTTGTTGATTTGGAAGATCGGTGGTCTATCGTATGTAAATAAAGAGATAGCGTGTGTGTAATGTAATATAATAATATATAGGTAGGTATCTACCTATAAACTATATATATTTATGGATACTGTGGTAGCGTAGCTAACGTGCAACACGTGTTTTCCCGGAGAGATAGACACGAAATATAATGCGTTAGCTGTTACGAATATGGTTGTCCACAAATCCTCCCATATTTTAAGTATTCTCCGTTTAATATACATCGTGTATATGTTTATTCTATTCCTAACTATTTATTATAAATTGTATGTGCATTTACGTAGTTGGTAACCGCTATAACAGTTTGTGAAGGAATTTCTGACTACTTGTGGAAATGTCGAAGCTGGGTTGAGATCAATGTTCAGTATTACTATAACGATATATTTTAATTTACACAGTTTTTATCGGCTCAGTTTAAATTACTTTTTGTTTTTAAGATGTAGGTAAGATGTAAGATTTATATTTTATTAATTTCACCTTCTGTAAAGAGAATCATAGACTATTTACAATCAAAATCGATCCAAAACAAAAATTTCCCAAAACTCTTATCCAGTTTCATCCGTCTCATTTTATGTATACAAACTCGTCGACACATAGTGATGGATTTACCTTCGTAGATTTTACTTGGAATTTTGTTAAGTTCGTGATTTAAATTATTACGACTCTTTTGTAATCCTGACGAATTGTATAATAATATGCTAAACGCAATATATTATGATAGTAATATATATCTATACGTTGTTGTGTAAATGTGTTTTTGCATAATATTTTTATTTTTATTGTCAGCACCATAATTTATTTTATCACTGTAATTTAATTTATTTTTTATTTCTCAATACATTTATGCAAAGTATCTTATGCCATAGGTATAAAATATTTGTAAATACTTCAGATTGATTTTTTAAAAGATATAAATGTTTTTGGAAATATATTGTTTATATAATTTGAAATCTTTACATAACAATACTTCGAGAGAATCATTATATTTCTTATTTTTTTATTGTTATAATTTTTCCAAGTTTTTACTTTTTTGTACATCGTACATTTTTAATTTGATATTTTGAATAGGAATATATTATTCTCAGAATTTTAATTTATAAAATATAATTTCAAATGATAGTAATAAACTAGTTATAATTTATAAGCAGTGACTAGTTGTGAGTATTTAGGTTGAGTAAACGTTGAAAAAAAATCATTCATAACGACAATATTATTGATGCTCATATTTAGAAAATATCACACTAGAAATAAGCAAACTCTTAATTAAATCAAAGCTCGATAACGAGTTTTCGGCTAACGATGACGCGACGTCGATGAATGAGTTATTAGGTAACGATAACTTTAAAATAAATCAAAAATACAAACATGTCTCATAGCACAACGTAACCCCCGACGTTTTACAATTACCACTGCGCATCGAGCCTAGCATAATGAAACAAATTCGACGATGTCTCATAATATATTTTATTTGAGTATTTAGGTGTATACTGGATTGACCAGGGTTGTATTCAGGTCAATTCCATGAGAGGGATAACATATTAGCCTTGAATACCGCTTTGCTAAATGAAAACTTAACATACACATGCTTATACAATCTATATATTTGATGTTTGTATCAACAGTCTGTATTATCAGTGTACAAACAATTAACAAAATGTAATGCTCCTGGGATTGACCGTCCTCGACATGCATGGATTAATACACAACAGATAGACAGAGTTACTTTCGCATTAATAATATTAGTATGGATGGCATGAGTTATATAATGAAGACTAAATTTAAGCTTAAAGTATAAGCACCTTCAACCAGTAAAATTATATCGTAATAATATAATGTATAATAAAATAATACAATATATTTTAACAATTTACATGAATGAATAAAATATGAATCTTCGCCTTTTTATTTTGAAACGTATTGGACACTCTTATCGAGTTTCTAATAGCTCACATTGGACTACCAAGTCACTATTGAATTGTTATTGATATTTTAAATTTAAAAAGTAATGATCAGAAATTGATTTTAAACACCACTCGATTTACCGAAAAATGATCGAGATTTTGTCGAAAACTGGCGTACCGCGAATTTCATAGCTTTCAGCAGGAATTCAATTGAGGACCTCCATTACGTTTTACTGTTAAAGCTAATAAACTTTATTTCCCTTATTTATATTCTGAAAATAATATATAATATGTATTAGTATTGTTTAACCCAAATCAATATTCTTTGTTATCGTATATTTTACTAATCTTACTTTTTATGTTATTTTTTAATGAAATAATCACATTTTATTTAATCTATTAATTAACACATTATGTCTATTAATTTAGACATATTAAATTTGGATTCATTTGCACAGAAAAATTTTTTTTTTGGTCTTAGTCTAATTAAAACTTATTAATTTGGTATTCAATAAGAACCCGTAAATAATGGTTATTGATTTTACATGTATAATATAATTTATCCAATTGAAGTCAAATCTATGATATTATTTGTCTTAACGATTATATCTATGTATATCGTTATAGGTACTCTGATAAAAAAAATTACAATATTATAAATTAACCCATATTCTACTAATAAACGTTATATTTTAGAAGTTTACTAGTTTACATATAAAAAACGAACCTCTGCTCTTATTTATGTACATTTTGAATAAACTTATATACTCAAATCTCAAATACTTTATAAGTAATGTTTTATTTATTTATTCTCACATAATTTTATTTTATTTACTATTTTTATTAATTAAATAACTTAATTTATCTAAGTAAGTTTGTTTTAGTACCTATTATGTTTTTCTTCCCTTTTGTATGGCTATATGAATAACTGTTTGTATAAACTATGTTTAAGGTAAGAATTTAACATTCTCAAATAAAAGTTAATCTTTTAGAAGATATTCTCGATGTATATTATACTATTAAGTATTAGCTACAACTGTTAATTTGAACTGTTTAATTTTCACTCAAAAAATATCATCAACAAAATTGATACTCGCGCTTGTATAAATGTAGGTGGGTTATACAAGTAATTAGAGCCACTTAATTTGAACTATCAATTGCTAATATGGATTATAGTACTTTACCAAATTATATAAATACATATTATATACATAGAAGATCATTTTATCATAACTCCAAAGGGATTATTATAATTTTTAAGTACTTATCAGCCATGTATTTGTTTTTTTTTTTAGAATGCGGTTCGTCTAGCATTTGTATACAGCAATGCAATATTAACAAAGATGTTATTGACACAACTACTGATAGCCCATGTCCTTGTAACTTGTATAAAAATCATTCAACACCTATAGGTAAGTCTTCAAATTTTTATAATTAATTAGTTTAATCTGTTGAAAACGTATTCCATAGTGATATTTTTTTAATACTTTATGAATCGTGATTTATAACCACGACATATCACCCGTACAAATGTAGTGTCATATTTTCTATGTATCATATATACATATAATAATTATAAATATGTGACACACCTTTTTCTTGCAGCAATATACTTTATTGTTATAATATGTAAATTAGCTGAAAATAATCAATACTTTGTAGTTTGTGTTGGTTGTTATCGGTACTGTTATATCTGATTGGCGAAAAAAAATGTGATTGATTCAAATTTAATTCACACCAATAAATTCATTATTTAAAAATACATGAATTTAATTCATACGTCGTATTATAATTCATTCATACACACATAAAATTTACATACTATATGTTATTCGTTGATCAATTGGCATAAAATATACAAATATACAACAAAATGAAGATATACTTAGGTTTTTAAACGTCTTGTGTTGTATAAAGCCATTGGTGTTCAAAACAAAATTAGGTTTGGTATTGTTATATATAAAATTGGGTGAATTTTACAAAGTATCGATTCTCTAAAATATTGTATTAAAAATAGTGATAAATTTTTTAACTTCATACAATAAACCAACTACAACAAACGATATTATTACTATTCAACAAAATATGTGTTGTATCATCGGATACCAGCCGTGTGTTTACAATTACTATTAGTTAGATTCAGGACGAACAATGAAATTATTAGTTATACAATAATGTGCGTTTTATATGTATTCGACGACACTTTAAGGGCAGTAAAAAAGCATACATTTTTCACTTTAAGGATTGTTCAAGGTAAAAAAATTGATCTGATTGTTACTTTGGTTTGTTAAAAGTAGGGAAATCGCAATACTTTTCAAAATAATCTCGAAAGACTAAAATGATTGACGGAGAGTTTTTGGTAAAATTTAGTTCAATATTCCGTATTATTAATAAAAAAAAATGAATTATACTAATATGTAGTTATATAAATAAATATAATCAAAAGAACAAAAATCTTAGAAATAAATGATTTATTATAGAATTGAAATTTAACTCAGGTTTTTTTGGCATTCAACGTGTATTGGTATTGGCTCAATTTTTGAAAGTCGTTACATTTAATTAACATTCTACGTAATTATGTAAGGTAGAAAATATTTTCCGCTATCAGTAAGAATAGTTCATACAATTAGTTTATTTATGGTAATGTTGCATAGCTATTACATAGCTAGGGTTAGAATTATCTAATAAATACCTATATATACATTAAACATTTATACATTTATAAATAATTGTGTGACTTTAGAAAAGCAATAAAAAAATGACCGTACTTTATAAACAGGGTTATTATCAACTGAACTTCGTGAAAAAGCAAACTGACCTAACTAATTTAACGATATTACACGACTGTGCGTATAAGTATATATAGTCTCGTCAAAACCGTATTTATTCGTAGTTGGAAATTTTAATTCGTCTGAATATTTCATAAAACTTTATATGTTTGACTTACTCGGATCCATATGCAGGTGAACTGTGCTTCGTGCGGTATTCAATGGATTTCATGTATTTAGGTAATATTATGTTAATATACATGTGCGATGAAACAAAATTAATTGATCAAGTGTAAGAGCGGTTACATATTTCGTGTGCCAGCGAGTAATACGATATAATCCGGATTGTAACATGAATCCTTCGGCTTCGCAGTACTGTTTTCGTAATTTGCGTTATACTACTACTGATGAAACCACCATTTCCCCCATGGTTTAGCTCCAAAAATATCCTTTGGAAAATGGCTTTAAAAAAACAGCCAGTGACACGACCATGTGCAGACGAAAAAACAATACGATATAACCAGCGTTAGCTCAAAAGTTTTGAGCACTTGTTTTCAAAATTTGTCATATTTGTTTTCAGCTGGGTCCACATAATAATATTATATAGATTTTCAGGGCCACTCTTAGGGCAGGGGGATTAGTGGGGTCCCAGGCTTCACCCATTAGAGCGGAATTGTTGAGTATTAAAAATATAATATCGGTAAAATGTAGATACTATATGTATGTGATATTTTTTCTTTTATAATCTTTAAATCAAAATAGTTTTCTCTTTTAGTGTTTTTTCAGAAAATATCTAAGAGATTAATTTTACATTTAGGTATTTGACCTATAGGTACATTATACCTACGTTGCGCAGGTATAATATTATATACGACTGCCACGTGGTATTTATACCTATACTTGTATATAATAATATTATGTGCGTCATCGTGTGGGTTTACTATGTTTTTCGGCCTTTGAAGTTTGAACACAACCGGATAACCACAAGTCACAACCAACCAAATCGCCACGCGATTATATTATTCAGTTGTCCGTTACAGTTTGTTGAACGTAATACACAACGTCGTCATACGATCTGTATAAACAACTTTCCTTACTAAAATATGTCATCGTCCATGAAAGCTTTGCACGGCGCTATTGATTTCTATAATTCAAACGTTCCCGTAAAAGCCTTAGACTCGCGTATTTACGTGGTTATATTATATAGTGTCGATGTACGTATATATGTTGTGTCTGTAAAAACTTTCCGTAGTAAGTCGTCATCGCCGTCGTCGTGACTTGTTGTGAGATATTTCTATCTAATGTAATAATATATCTGTGATGTGTTGTCTGCAACATCTGGTCGTGTGTCGCCTCCAATATTCTATACATTGTCAGAGATTCAATTTAAACTATCGAAGTGTACACGGTGAGTCGATTTTTCGCTACAGCGCGATTAATTACATTTATTGAATAGGTATACATAATAGTATTATAGTACTACATTGATCCCAATTATAAAAATATATCGTATCTGATACTTACAAGTCTCATATAGAGTATGTATCTTTTTTTTTTATAATTTTCTTTGATTCCCATTATTCGCCATATTATATCAATAGAAAATACATACATACGCATAAACAATATCATATATGATAACAATTTCCGTTTCCTAATTCCCAGTCACATCGCAAGGGATTGGTATAATACGATACTAGATAGGGAGGGTATATTATTAGCCATTAGGTATAGGTTCGAAACGCACACAACTTCATAGCGGAAACACGGCAGAATAGACATTTTTCTATTCAGCAAATAAATGTGTTCAATGATTTTTGACATAATATACATTTGTTCCACTTCTTTTACGAGACTGTCTAGCTTTTTTTTTATCTGTTTTAGACTACTTTGTTTTACTGATCTTTTTAAACTATGTGTTTCAAAGTGTTCAATATGTTATTGCGTATTATTAACACGGTATTCTTTAAATTATACTTTTATTATATCCATTTCGATCGTAAGTACGTACGAGTAATGTAGAAAAAAGTAAGAATTGTTTTAAAAACTTCAAAAGTACTATAAGGTATATTATTATTTATAGTACTATTTATATTTACTAGTTTTAAAAACAAAATGATTATAATAATTAACTTGTAAAGTTGTAAATGTTAAGAAATTTAATTATAATTTATAATACAGTTGTAGATGCATTTATCGCTTTGAAATAAGTTCCAATAATAATAACAAATAAAACAATTTTACAGAAAAAATCAATTATTTTTAAACCACAGTCGAACGTAGATAAATATATAAAAAATTAATTTAATTTAAAACACCTAATTATTTAAATATGAATATTATTTATTGCTTAAAACATTTAAATAATAATTTTCTCGGTGGCCATTATTTTAACAATTTATCTCTTTTCGTTAAATTCTAGGAGTGTTTCTTGTTTGTGTAATATTTGACCGTTTTTTAGCAGTGTCCAAATTAATCGACCAAATTGAATTAAATATTATTATTATGTGGCATATTTATCAAAACGCTGATATAATTTACATAACTAATAAAAAATATTTACCATGGTTCATGAACCGAACACTGTAATTTCGATAATATTATACGATTTAGTACAGTATAGTATATTTATAATATATAATTTTATTAGATTGATATATGTGATAGATACCATATTCTACTATTATTAACTATTTACTGCAGGGAATTCTTTTAAAACTAAATACTTATTATACATAAATATATCTACATAATTATTTTTATTTTATGTAGATAATTTGAACTTTGAAGTCAATACATGATGTTGATCAAATAAATACGAAAACAGATAATTTTTTTTTTCAAAATGTTGTTTTGTAATGACTTCAAATTATAAAATTCAAATTATACTTCTAAATAATGAGAGTTTATAATTAAGAATTTCTAATATTTTATAGTACGATCAACATTGATTCTAAAAATATTTTTCATGACACAGTCTTTTCTATTAAAATAGTATAAGTATAGTAATTTTAGTTCTAAACTACAATAATTCGACGCACATGTTGGCTTATTATTATAATTTATAAACAAAAATAATAACGATACCAGCGTTCACATAGTCCATGTATTAAATATTATAATCATTTTTTTTACCGTATTTTCCAAATCTGAATTAACATTATTAATAATTTCTTTAATATTGCTCATAAAATATTAATTTAAGAGTTGACCTTGTTCTAATGTAATCCAATCTTTAGTTTCTTCAACTATTCGGGTTTTTTTTTCACTGATGGGTGTTATATACTTTTTTTAGAAAAGTTAGTTATAACTTTGTATATTTAAAGAAAAAAAACTGCATGCAGATAAATTAAACATAATCGCATATCACAATGGCAAAAACTATTCACTCGCATCACTGATATTAATATGAGTTTCTAGTTATTGGTATGTGCAATATGTGTACATATGTTTACATAATAATATTAGGTATAGTATTGTTATTTCAGTTAAAACTCTTTTTGTAAATTATTACCTATATTTACAAATTTTTTTCCAGGTCATTGCGACCATTTTCGTTCCTAATATTGTTTATGAGTTTATGACATTAAATTCATGCGTACTTTTGGGCACGCTCTTCAGTACGTATGGGTGTCGTGAGTAACTATTGTCATTGAGTCCTTTTTATATTTTATGTTTGCCTTCTTTCACATATTTACATTTATCGTAGGTGCTTTGTAGTTGTCGCAACGAACGACTACAACAATGCGCACTTTTCATATAGTTCTTAAATTATTTTTCGTACTTAAACTTTAACGCACCGCGTGGGATTTGGTGGGTTATTATTATTATTATTATTATTATTAATAAAGAAGTAAAGTTTATTGTATTGACCTCGCCACGAGGGACGAAATACCGATTTATTCATAAACAATAAAGTACCTATATACTATATAGTGATAAGAATAAGACATTCGCGTAGAGCATCCAATAAAATATAAAGGTAATGTTATGTTAAACGTAATTACCAAGACGTTGGCAGATATAGCTCATAGTTAAAGTTGCCAATTTATCATATTGTACCATAAGTAATAATATTATTATTATGGTTCGTTTTATTGTCTGTATTATAAATTATAACTTTTAAAAGATACAACAGTTTTTTGTTGAAAAAAAAAAAGTTCAATACCATTATAATTGTATGTTTATTTATTTATTGGCTGTATACAATAGGTGAATGCTGTTTTTTTAAAATTCCTAGTTTTTTTTATTAGGTAATTGGGATACCGAAATTTTGATTTTTACCAGAATTGGAGTTTATCTGTTACTCTACGGGCAAAGCCATATAGATTTTTTGTATTTGTTCTATCCTGTATGTTCTATGTGTATTATCTATTTTTTTTTTTACTAGCTGCTGGCTGATTAATTGAACTTCCTTTAAGGGAAACCTCTTGGTCGGTAATATACCTAGACAAATAATAACCAATTAATATAGTCAATTTAATAGTATTCTAAGGAGTCTGTCCCAAGTCTGTTCGGCGATGTTGTTATTAATGATTTGGGGGTCTGATACATGTCTTTGACTATTAAAGGTGAGTTTGCAAATCTGTGGAGAAACAAGAACCTGGTTGGGAAATTCTCTAATTCTTAATACCTAGAATACGGCACTTCGATGTATGTTTGGTGATTTTTAAAGTGAGAAATTGTCTAAAGTTTAAATCTTAGTATGAGTGCCTGTACCTAGTTATCAGTCACCACCAGTGTAAGTTAGATCAGACTAAAGAGCGAATTAGCTAAGGTTTCATCCAGGTTATATAGATATAAATAAATAAAAAATAATAAAATAAAATACATAAATTGGTTAAATAAAAATAAAAATATAAAATAGTGACGAACATTGGAGCAATTCTTCTGGCACAAAAAGTGTCTTCAGTTAAAATCACGCAAACACGTATCATTGTAAAACGAATGCAATCATCTCTTCACTCTGAATCTAAAATAGAGACGAGCGTGAATTGTGAATCACCTACATATAATCTCATAACGTCCCGGTGCTGCAATTATCACATAATTCCCACCGCGAGAGCCGCTCAGAACTTTTGGCGACCGATTAGTTGCGCCGTTAATCATTTATAAATAATGTTAGAGCACTGTATATATATATATATATGTATATTGTTTATGTGTGCAAGCATTATATTAGACATCCGTTTGTTTAGGACTTGCTTCTCCGAGCAGGAAACGACGTCGAATGGGCGCGAGAGACGGGGATTTGTCATGTTTGCAGACACATATTACACGAGACATACAATCGCGTGTATGCGCTCACTACAAATATACGAAAAGTTTTGGCAATCCCGCCGCCTCTCGTCTAACTGGTCCACTAACCCCCCCTCCCGGCCGCGGTGTTTAACCTTCCGGACAATCGCCGCCATAACGGACCAGCGGTCACAGCATCGGGCTATGGGATTTTCTTAATGAAACGGTCTCCTGCTGAATACACACACACACACACACACACACATATATATATATATATATATAATATATTACTCCTTCTGCCAACCTATCACCATCACTTGCCTCTGGTGCGTCACCCTTAATTCCCCATTCCCATAACCTATATACCAGTATTCGTTCACACAACACGCCACCGTAGCTGTAGTTGTATCTCTATATGGTGCCCAAACCATCAGAAACTTTATCCATTCGTTACGATGTATATATTATATTATGAACCATATACAGTACGTGCGTATACAAAGTATTTTATCCTTTTCGGATGGACACTGAAGCTAGGCTTATTAATGGATCCGTGTATACAGGTCAAGCCCCTTTATTGTTTTATTATTATTACAATATTTGTATGTTTTCGACGCATAATCATGTACGTCGCAACTGCACAGTCAAGATTCGTTTAATCACCGTTGGCTATATTATACAATTACCCCCCTAAATCATACACCATGGTATTGCAATCTATGCTAAGGTACCTGCATGGTTCCAATTATATCACGTGCATTTGAGATGAGCAATTAAGACGTCATAAATTACTTCTGTTTTTTTTATTTTTGGATTGATAGGTTCTTATCGTCTTATCATTTTCGACCGCTGAATGAATTGTGTTATCACCACAGTTATAAACCTAGTGCCACATTCTGACGTTTCGTGCACCGGATCTCACTTACCACTTTAATGGTCACTATAAAAAAGTAACTATTATTTTATTCATTTAACTTATAGTCGTTTTGAAAATCTAATAATATAGTATATTGTTATATAACTTTTATTTTATTAATTTATTATTATATTATGCCAATTAGGTTGTAAATTGCATGCCATATGTTCAATAAATAAATAATAAAACAATTTGTATTATTACATAATAGTCATTGTATTTTAAATAAAAGGTAAATAAATAAAAAAAAATAACATTATAATCCTTTCTCTCTGTAAATATAATAATATACATATTATTGTTAAAGGTACATGTGGGACCTACATTAAGTAGGTACATATAATAATAGATAGTTATATTAATATATTTGTACGTTTTATTACAAATGATATATTTTTATATGTTCGAAGTGTATTTTAAACTGAATTTGCGGGGTTTAAAATGAATATTTTAGAATGTATTTTATTCACAGCCCTAATCAGCAAAGTTTTTAACCTATTTTATATGTCTATGCAGGTACATGTTTTAATTAAACTTCAATATGTTTTTTTTGTCTTTATTGTGAGATTTTAAAATTTAAATGCATATGTTTTGGAAGATTGTAATTTTCTATTGAAATTTGTATAGTGTTATTAATGTACGTTATTTTGATCCCTTATATATCCACAATTAGTTTATTCAACACATTCATACGAAAGTTTACAATTTAGTTGGTATTTAAAAATGTAAATACATACTAATAAAATATAATACTTATTTCCAATTATTTCTTTTTTGATTTTACTATAAAAAAAATATTATAAATAAAAACAAAATATATTTTAAATCTTTGGAGTTTATAGTATTAAAGAAAAATTATCTGAATGTGACTTTTAAATTGATTAACGAATTAGTAACTACATAATATTATCATGGAAAACAATTTAACTCGTTGAGTTTGAAGTTTCTCTAAAGAAAAAAGTAACTCGTTATGTAATTTAGTTAAAAATAACTTAACCTTAACTTTTTAACTAGGTCACGCCCATTGCGTTGCCTCGCCTAACTACGTGGCACTGTATAACTAATCAAGTATCTAGTAGTACCACCAAATTAGGAAAAGTTTGCACTTATGTTGACTGAAACGTATTTATATATTACACAGTATTTCCTGAATGGCATTTTGATGTCTATAAGTTATGAAATCAAACAAAATAAAAGGTATTACTCTGATCGGAAGATGACGCAACATAATTTTATTAGTTAGGTATCATCTTTAATAAGGAAAAATGGAATTTGAATTAAATTTATTCGTTTAAAATATCTATTGCATAACGTTTTTGTTTATGAAAGGAAAAATATATTATCACTGTTCGTTAACGAGCGCTGATGTAATATGTTTATATTATTATATTATATTGTAATAGTGTGCAGAGTTTTTCACCATTAGATTTTTTAATGCATTTACGCGCGTCATTGCAACGTCAACATGTTATGATATAGTTTAATTTTTACCATTAGCTGTTGGGCATGCCTGTGAAATTCGGCGTTATGGTGATAATACTAATAATAATAATAAAAATAATGTTTGATTACGTCGTTTGCTGCAACGTATCATAGTATATACTCGTACTACAAAAAGGCAACGGTAATAGTGTTTTTTTTAACAACGTTTCGCTGTTTAAAACTAAGAAAAATAAGTAATTTTATTAAACGTTATACAAAAACTTCCTTCGTTATTTCTGGCATATATGTAAACCTCCGCCCTCCAAAGATACCGTGGTCGTGGGTCTTGGAACAATTAATACACCACTGGTACGCCAATTGCCAATTTAATTACATAGGCAGGTATTCTGTTCGACTTTTATAGTATTATATTATAATATATCGTTAATATCGAATATTAATTAATAATTCATATTTTATAGAAGGGCATTGCGATCGCTGTCATTTATCCCCTTTGTTTACGCTAGTGGCCTGCAATAGCTATAATAGTATCACAGTTCGGATAAATAATATTTTGTGTTTTATGGACACTTTTCAGGGTTATATTAATATAATCATTTGCTATATATATATATATATATAATAGAATAAATTGTACGTATATAAATATTCTAAATGTAAGCATAGGTAACCTATATCTAGTATACCTACATAATAAACATAATATACATAATATAATACCTAAGTCCTCTTAGAATCTTCGCATTTAAATCTATTCACTGTTTATCTGTTTGAATATTCATATACAGACATACAGCTGAACAAAAACCTCAACTGACCTCGATTGAATTATAATAAATATAATATGCATCTGAACCAAAATAGTTCTCTGTGCACAATATTCCATTATGCGTTTCTCGATTAATAACATTATTAAAATTTTATTTTAACAAGTTTTACTTACAAACCAAAACCAAATGTATAACGAGTAATCAGTGAAGCCACCAAATAATGATGTGATGTTTATGATGATAAATACACAGCTAACCAGCTCACTTTACCCCTATAATTGTCACAGAAAACAATAGTATAATCATACTGAGCAAAAAACAAACCATTACAAATGGTGCGCTACATGCATAATTTAATATATATTATATTATTTACAATAGCCAATCTGATACTATACATTATTACCATATATAGAATATAACAGACTATTTATATGTGATTTCATGTATTTTACAAAATCCCACTAATCAAATACTCGACAACTCTTAAACCATGACTTTATAAAATGTTTAATGTTTAAGACTTCTAAACTTCTTCTAAAACATATTATTATATAATAAATATTGTCACGTTTTCTCGGAGATTACATGAATGTTTAGCGAAAACAGATGATGCCATCGTTTACAAAATGGTTCTATTTTCTAACCAAACCTGACGATTTGGTGATAAACCACATAATTATACATCAATTCAATTCCTTACTTGCTTACTAATAGTGTGGTTGAAAATAATGCACATAAACGTCAGCTATAACGGCCGTTTGTAACTTTAACGAGGTGAAAAAGTTCATAGTTTACGATTATAGCCACGAGATTCAAATAAGTATATCAATTACACCATCATTATTGATTTATAAGTATATTTTACATTTATTTTACACTTAACTGACTTATTTTGTTAAAAAAAATAGTATATGCAACATCTGACCATCTATAAATTATTATCATATTACATTTATGTCTACTATTGATCATTTATCATAATATATCTACATTATGACATTAAGGCTATTAGTTTTAACAGGTTAATCCATAGATTTACCAATCACACTTACAACTGAAGCTAAAAACACGTCTTGTTTTCTTGGCTTTTACGATTGACGCATTGTAATTTTCTTTTTTTTCGATTTATTATTACAGATTACTTTTTAAACGATAACATAATATTGTAATAATATTTGGGTAAACAGAGACGCGTGAAGCTAATGAACCAATACTACCTACCCGATGATTTAAATAATTAAAAACATACAATAAACATTACAAGTTTAGCTCATAAAATGATTGTTTGAGAAAAAATATCAACGTTTAAAACGAAAACAATTGACAACACGTTCAGTTGCGCAGGTACTCAATACTCATATATTATACTGAAATATCTGTTTTGCATACTGATGGCGGCCAAACTTCTTATACTATCTTATCTGTCCGTACGCCCACACTTTCACTACCGAGGCACTCTAATAAAGGCTCGCCACGGAGTAGTCAAGAACATTCCCGCACGCGTCCACCCGCGAACACGCGACGCAAAACTCGAAGATCTCGAAACCCCTCCGAGACGCATAGCCGAACGCATGTTGTGGCCATACTTATTATTTTTTTTGTACAATGAACGGTGACCAGAAAATTAAAGAATTTATTTTATTTAATCTGCGCAAGTTAATCATAGTCCATATCTACAATCAGAAAAAATGTAATAACATGTTAAACGAACCGAGTTTAAATAATATTTTACCTGATTATATTATAATATTATTTGATGCTTACTTAATTATATTTTGAAATTGAACTCGGTTTTCTTACGACTTGTCAGTTGGTTATTTTTAGATTTTAGTTATTGCACTATAGGAATAAATGCAATATAACCATGCAGGATTACACGGGGTTGTATTAGGTATTAAAATTCAATTTCTGTCTTTTTTTTTTGTCTGTCAGCGGAACACAAGTCTGAAATTGCCAATAAACATAATGATCGCAAAAATCTACTAAGAATTTCATTTGGCATAATGGAATTTACTTATTTTACACCAGCGTCTTTTTCACTCGTAATTCTAGTAGCATGTATCGTTTTCTTTGATATGCGAAATTCCGTATTTGAAAATATAATAAATACAATATAATTTATTTATTGTTTACCTATAGTGTTTATTTTTTATTTTTATTATATAGTGATTGTAGTTTGAGTACGAAATACCCAGCTTAATATAAACTTTTTTATGACTGCAGTAGTACATAGCTATTCTCAAATATTATCTTTTAATGATGACAATTTATTTATGTTGATTATTGATTACTTGTAACTTTGTATGTGTTTGCATTTATTCAATTACAAATAATACTAAAGAAACTGAGGTATGTTATAATATGAATGTTAATCGTAAGATAATTATAAGTTTCATTTTGATCAATATTAGTACTAAATTTTAAACGGGTTTTGAATTTGTGATACAAATTTACCTTTATAATCTTATGAAAATATAATATAGGTTCTACTTAAAATCAGAAAAATTACATTTATCATACAAATGCTAGGGGTTTTTATTTAACACTGTCGTAGTTTTTTAGAAAAATAGTTTATTCTATATTTTCAATCTGTAATTTTGTAGTTTGTAAAATTTGTAGATTTCACTACACAAATAAAAATACTATGATATAGGTAGCTTAAACAACATCCCTTAGTAATTTACTTTTTAGTCTGACATGCTAAGTCTCTGGACTAACTACGTTTAAAGCGTCTAGTCGAATTTCCTGGAAGTGTTTTTTTGAGAACACTGTCATTGCTTGTTACAAGTCTAATATTCATTCAACTTAAATATTCAATAACGGTGACGATACCTTATTCTATTTTATGTACTGTCTGAAAACCAGACAATAAATAAGCTCTTTTCGAAGTAACTATTCCATAAACGAAATTGATTATTCCCTGATTTACTAAATAGTAAATGTGTTTGTCTTTATGCGTCGATGGAAGGCATCATGAATTATTCGTCCATGGATATCACATACATCATCTGGTTAAAAAGAAAAGAAATTCTTCTAATTAACTTGATGTTATATTTCCTCCGGGGGATTATAATTATATGATAAATTGCACTCTAATTTTAATAAATTTATAGTGCTTAAGGAACTAGAGGTATATTCAGATTACGGGGTATAATATAATTCAATATCATCGTCGAGTTTATGATGATAATCGCTATGTGCTGTTCATTATATTATTGTAAGTTAGGGAGGTTCCAAAATTGTGCTATCTTATAATTATAGCCCCAAATTAATTAAATTCACATTGTTAATATTTTAGTAAAAATATAATTATTACAGTACACAAATAAACCATTAGTTTTATTATAAGATAGTTTCCGGGTCCCTTAAACAGTTATATAGGTACCTGCTACAACGGGAAACGAATAATCATATTGCGCCTGATTCTATGTTTTACATCTAAAATAGCGTACATTATTTTTCTTTGTAAACACTGACAATCTCCCACCATGTTTAATATGTAACCATAATATTATATATTATTATATTTAACAATACGATACTTTCATATTATTGTGCTGGTATACTGTACCCTCGACCGTAGAGGCGTATGTTAGATCAATGAATTGTTAGGCATTGAAATAAGTAAACTATTACTGTGATTACCTTTAATTATTAGTTTCATGAACACATAGTGTCTATGTAGTCATATTCAGTACGATCTCGTTTGGGCGCTTGATTGTTAATAGGTTGTAACTTGTAGTATTCGTTAGTAACATAAGACTTAATACCTCTAATTACCGAATGCTTTAAGTATACCTACGCTGCACGAACGTTAGATATTATTACCATATGTGCGTGATTAACTGGATCTAAATTTATTGTTTGACCAAGCCCCGTAATCATCAGCAATCCATATAACGAGGGTAGGCGTTGTCCGGCCACGCTTCTTAACTGTAGTCGTAATAGCCAAACTGAGCGGAAAAAATTCAATTTAAACGTTACCTATACATTTTCAAATATTTAGGATGTTACATGCAGACCCAGCTGTCACAACTACAATACGAAAACTGCGTTAAATTACGTATAAAGTTAGGAAACAACACACAGACAAGTTTTTTTGCAGTATCTGTGCAATTAAAGATTTCTTATACACAATTTTATGAATTTAAAGAAATGGACACTTTAACTGGTTGGATGGATTAAAATACACGTAAAATACTCTAATTTAGACAGACCACTGTGATAAATGATATTACACATCAGTCAGACGCCGCAGAGTAATAATGAAAAGTTGCAGTTATTATAATCCGAAAACATGAAACTTATTACGTCAAACCGAGATAAATGTCTGTATCCATTTATATACGGAGTGATTATTCAAAATGTAACGTTCATTATATGTTTTTACATAATTCGAAACCATAAAAAATTACATTTTTTGAGAACTATTGTATTATTATTATTTTTTTGTTATAAAATGTTTACTTTTTTAATGAAGGCTACATTTTTAATTCATTAATCCAAAACAAAATATTTTTCTAAATGGAAAATATTATATAAAAATCAAATTTTGATTTAAAGTTTAGATGAGTGTGTTTGACACGGGTGCACACTCTGTATACTTTTGATCAATTATCCGCACATATATAATATGCTTTAAATACTTATAACTATGATTAACTCATCGTTTGACATTTGATTTGTGTATAGGTGATAAAAATCTCAGTAAAATATTAGTCTTTGGAATTTTATATTATATAGATGTATGCTGTATTATATAAATGTATTAATCTCAGTTTTAGTCATTCCTCAAATTGTACAAATATGAATAACTGCAATTATAGTAATTACAGATTTAGTTTGATGAATGGCAACTACATAATAATATTATTATTTACTAAAATTAAAACCGTGTGAGCTCGTACTGATATAAATACTGAATAAATACCTTCTTTAGGATTATTGAATCATTTTACTAGCAATATAATATTTAAATATAGGTTAATAGTTTATCATAAAATGTTTATTATTGTTAAAAAAAAGCATGAAAAATGATTTTGAGTTGTCACGTTCTTTGTTAAACGTGTGTTAGAGAGAGAAAGCAAATAATGTGCTGACAAATCCTCTTGAATAGCGAATATTTTTTTTGCTCTGCATTCTGTTTTGTTACTCACATTGAGTACTGCTATTATAAAAAGGTATAATGACTTATACTTAAACAGAAAAATGTACCTATAGTTTAAATTATATTATTTTCAGTATATTATATACGTATAATAATATGTATGTATGTATGATTATAAAACTAATTGAATCCCTAAGTATAGGTACTTATTTTACTAAATATATTAAAATATACGTTTGGCAATTATTTACGAATTAATTTAATTTTATCAAAGTAAAATACTAATTCATCAGTAAATTGTTGTGTTTTGTAAGGATTTTTTTTATGTAAGTACGTAAAATAAGCATTTAAGTGTATTATTTATTTGTAAAGAAAAAAATTAATTCTACTATAAGGGATTTATAAATTTGTTTTAGATTTATAACATGTCTTTGTCAAACATTATTTGCGTAATATGATGTTTTTAAAACTTAAAGACTTAAAAAGTACAAACGTTAGTACTGCTATTATAAAAAGGTATAATGACTTATACTTAAACAGAAAAATGTACCTATAGTTTAAATTATATTATTTTCAGTATATTATATACGTATAATAATATGTATGTATGTATGATTATAAAACTAATTGAAACCCTAAGCATAGGTACTTATTTTACTAAATATATTAAAATATACGTTTGGCAATTATTTACGAATTAATTTAATTTTATCAAAGTAAAATACTAATTCATCAGTAAATTGTTGTGTTTTGTAAGGATTTTTTTTATGTAAGTACGTAAAATAAGCATTTAAGTGTATTATTTATTTGTAAAGAAAAAAATTAATTCTACTATAAGGGATTTATAAATTTGTTTTAGATTTATAACATGTCTTTGTCAAACATTATTTGTGTAATATGATGTTTTTAAAACTTAAAGACTTAAAAAGTACAAACGTTTACTATAAAATTCAGTGCGTCTCGGCTAAATAAAAATTATATGTAATATACGTACATGAATTTTTATTACAGTTTAAAATATGACGTCCGTGGAAAACGAAATCATGTTGATACGTAAATCTAGGATTGATGTTATCATGCTGAGGGCATAATCCCAAAAAATGTATATAATATGTTATTTTGAAAATAATATGATCAACCAATTGGGCTGTCAAACGGTGATGATAGCTGTGATGAGTTTGGCATAGAAGTAAGATTTCTTCTTAGGGTTGAGTTAATTTACCAAAAACGTCGTCTGTGTGTTGGTTGTCTAAAAAGATCAAACTTCAGCAATCCTTCCTCTATCCCGTTTACCGAAAACACAGTTGGAACACTACGATGCCCCCAAGGTACTTCCGGTTTTCAAACAACCAAACGTCCGTACATACAACAGAGAGGATCCAATAAAAAAATAACGAAAAAAACATTTTCAACCCAATGGATTTGGTAGAGGGTAAGTGGGCATTAAACCGAACTGACTTCAAAGACCCGTAGAATTGTCATTTTTGGTAGTCAATTCGAAAGGACATTGGGGTGTTGGACGGATAGAATTATTTTTGGATCTTCGTAAAATATATTATGTATAGTCGAAACGAAAATGAATTATAATAGAGGGCTGTAATATAGAATGATGGGGTTGGAAATACTACATAACATTATTAATTATAACTTATGACTTCTATAAGTGTGTATGAAGGAGGGTGACTGAAAGTATTGGGTGTTATGAAAGTTCACTGTCCTTAGGTATATACATATAATACCTAGTAGCATATAAGGATTAATGAAACACCATTACAGTATTTATATTTTATAACAATAATGTACATAATACATATTATAAATTATATTTACATGTATGTGCACATCCCAGACATGTCTGTCATTATGAATATTTGTTTTATACATCACGGATTCCCGCCATATAATACAAGTAGGTACAACTATTTTTGATTACTCTACAAAATTTAGAATAACAATCCTTCAAACCTCCGCCGCATATACGTGCACTGAAGTAGGCTCGTTTCATCGTTTGCTCCGTGCATCGACTAGGTCATTTTTCTGATAGGAAAGTGAATCTGATTGGTACTTTTTTTTTTTTTTGGGGGGGGGGGGGGGGTCAAAAGTAAAAATGTCTCAGTAGTTTTCAAACGCGACGTAAAAAAACAAAAGAAAAATTAAGGAAAAATGGAAATTTTTACGCAAAATCTATTTTCGAGAAAATCGATTTTGGTTTTTGATATAACTCTAAAACAAATGACCATGAGATACATGAGATACATGCAATTTTGACTGAATGTTTATCTTAGCATTTTCTATACACCATAACATTTTCCAAATATTTTGACTTATTTTGAGCTGTTAACAGACATTTTCAGTTTCCATTTTTTTTAGTTTTTTTTCTGCAAATATCAATACAATTTTATTTGTTGGGTAAAAAAGCTTGAAAATTGAATACAAGGCTCCTACTATATTGTTACAATGACATTTGAAAAATATTAAAAATCCTTAATCACAGTTTTTATTTATAAGCATTTAAAATCCAAATCTTGACAAAATACGGTAAAATCACGAAAATTAGCAAACAATTTTGAGATGAGAATTCATAAAAATTTTTCTTTTTAAGTCTAAGATTTAAAAATGTAATACAAGATTTTTTATAAGTTTGTCTACAAGAAAGTCAAATTAAATTTTTATGAGCGTTTGAAATTCATATTTTTACAACATTCAATATTCACTCGATATGTAACGATTTTCTTATTTTGTTGTAATTAAAAAACGTGTAGCTACTTAAAAATTTCACTGAATGTTTGTATTAGTATTTCCTATACACGATAAAATTTTGAAAATAATTTGACTCTTTTTGAGCTGTTTACGGACATTGTTAGTTTTCAATATTTTTAGTTTTTTTTCTGTAAATATCAATAAAATGTTATGTGTTGGGTAAAAAAACTTGAAAATTTAGTATAAGGCTCCTGATATATTGTTCTAATAGCAGTTGAAAAATATTAAAAATACATAGGCACAATTATTTTTTATAAGCATTTAAAGTTCAAATTTTGACAAAATGTAACAAATTTATAATTTAATAATTATTTTGTAGTTAAAAATGTATAAAATGTTCAATTTTTGTAGCTAAGGATTGAAAATTTAAAACAAGGTTCTACGTAAATAAGTAAATATATAAATTACTTTATTCACAATAATATCATCAAATATATTTAGTAATATCATAGGCTGACTGACCGTTTTCACTCAGAATCGTTTTTCTTATACAATGATATTATATCATTGAATTCAAATTTAATACCATCCATTACAGTGACTCACTTGTAATCTACTGTACACCAGAGCGACTTCCACTTACCCACCTTTTTTTTTTAACCGTGTTGGTTATCTGTAATATCAAATAACTTATAAGACTGAAAGAATTATTTATTAAAATATATGTTTTAATTATATATTTTATATTTAAAAATCGTTTTTTTTGATATTGTATTTCTGATAAAAAGTGATTTCAGGAATTATACAGAATGCAGTATACCTATTTATATTATTAAGTTGTGTTTCAAATGTCCATACCCTGCTTTTGATAGATGGTTATACTTAAATATATTTTTGATGTTTAATAGGGCTCTATTGTAATTGAATTGTCTCTTTAGCTCATGTTTGCTTGCATATAGTGCTGCATAAATCGTTTATACATAAAACTTAAATATAATTCTGTTATTGGCGTCTGGACATGGACTATCTCTTTTCATGGTGGGTGAAATTCACTCGAGAAAATCTTTAAGTCTGAGTATTTCTTACTACTTAAAACAAATAAGATTTTAGATCACATCAGAATTTAATCCCTTATCATGCACATGTCATATTTTGTTAAATTTGTATCATACCAAAATTGTTTTATTTTTTTAAACAAAAATAAAGTGGATGTAGGTTTCCATGCTATGTATATAAAATCGTATATTATTCCAATTGACTTTACTATTTTTTCTATCGTATGTTCTTTTCGGATCAATCATTGCCATTTGCCATATGATTTATCTATATCGTCATTGGATTTAAATATTTATATATAATATAACATACAGTAATTTGATATTATTTTATAAGCTTGAGTCTGATATATATCTGTAGAGGTTTTAAATAAATTATTTTGTTAACATACAATAATTTAGATTTACAGGTCTGTATTACTTTAATATCATACAAGTACATAATGTATAACAATATGTACCAAATAAAATAAAAACTTAGTTTATAATACATAATATATGCATTTTATTGAATTTAACTGAAATACGTGTACATTTGAGTACCAAATAAGTGTACAAAATTTAACTTTAATATTAAGAATATCTAATATTTTATTTAAGTCTAATAAATTACGTACCTACGGAAAACGGGTACTTAGCATGTTCGCAGAGTTTAATTTTACACACTTATCCTACAAATAGTTTTCTAAATAGATTTATACACATCTGTGACATGCATGAGTTTGGTTTAGATAAATTGCTCTTAGGAAACTTATATTATACAGATGTATTCCTGTTTAGTGAACTTTGGAAAAGCATGTTTGTGTTTCTTTGTTTTGTCAAATTGTATTTAAAAGAATTACATTAAGTCATCGAGATTAATATTATTAGAGTTGTATACATTTGTAAAATACCTAACCGTAAATTGTTTAAGATTTTTTTTCAAAATATTGTTTTAGGCATTTTTTCATATCATTACAGTTAATTATAGTTTTATTGAGACTGCAAATTCATCATTAACCATCAAACTTTTTCAGGCATTAATCATTTTAATTTCTGAAAAAGGAGTATTCATTTACATTTATAAAACATATTATTATTGGTTATTCTAAAATAATGAAACGTAAATAATCGAGTGAAATATAAGGGACACCAGTGTGATATTCTGTTATAGGTATTCGAAGTTGGAAACATTACTCACCGTCACACACAAGTATCGACGTCATACGGTAGATACCATTCCCAGGTCATCCACAATTGTCCTACGACAACTTGTACGCACCCCGGATGCTTTCTACCTGACACCTTTGTCCCCTACTCTCAGTAGTTTTTCCTGACCGTTCATATTTTTATCGTTAAACGTATATTATTTCCTTTTCCTCGTTTGTAACATTTTATTGTTTAGTGCCATACAATATATTTACATAAATATTTAATTGACGTTTTTTTTGGTCATATTATTATTATTATTTATTTATGATTTTGTTTTTTTTTCTAAACTCAATTATTAAATGTTACTGTATAAATATTATAATATCACATGCAAGTGCAATTTTTTTTTGTTTTCATGACGTGTATTTCTTTAATTCTGGAACCTTGCCCCTGGGTTCAGCTGTTCAATTCCCTTCTCGGTGGCTCTCCTCTGCCGCTACCTATGAATGCGACGTGTTATGTCACATCATTGTGGTTAGGTATTCTCTTGATATAGCTATTTTACCTCGTCTAAAGGTGATTTAGCGATACTGCAGACATTATTATCTTACAGAAGTCACTCGGAGTTCCGAATGATTTTGCGAACATTCTATTATGTTGAAATTAATTTCGTATATCTAGTTAGATAATCCTAACCTGGTACAGTGACCATTCGGGTGTTGCGTAAAAGAGTAGACGGTTGTAAATAGTTGTCTTTCATTTTGTGATGATCTGTTAATATCAAGCATGAATCTAAACAGACCATCGCCGTTACTGCTGATTTTTCCACCGCCACCTTCAGTTGGACCGTGAATTTAAGTTTCTCACTGAGCTCGGTTTTCATAGGTATTTTATATAGTAATTCGTATGCCTATTTTCATCGGGTTAACCAAAATTATAGCTTGACATAAGTGCACTACCTATGTGTTCATCATAAATACCACTGTTCTGGTGGGTGGGGGACATCTTCAAATGTCTATTTAACATCTAGTCAGAGACTGTCTCCAGTCATAGCATTTTAGAAATTTTCTACTGTGTATCCCGTTTGAATCATTTACACGTTATTCACAAATGTGACCTGGATGACACATTATATCCCTGGTATGCTGCCTCTCTGAACCAAGCACAGATCCCTGAGGGAGTCCATTGGTTAACGCTCGACTCACAGTCACGTGGTCTGCATACATTAAATTACTGTTGTCAAGGTAGCATATAGTAATAGGAGGTTTATGAGATATTCTGGGATTTATTTTATCCAAAGCCCTTCTTCTATTTATTCTTATGACACCGAATTTAACACATCGATGACTACTACCGAGACAGTTGCACATAGCTATCTTTATGGCAGTGGCCTGGTTGGTATCTGGTCTACACATTTTGTGACATTTTCAATCGTATTAACCACACACTCGCATATTTGAAATCCAATTGAAAATGTGATAGTCCAATGTGATCTTCTATAAAAGTCATAATTATTTTTATAAATTATTTCAAATAGTTTCATTTCTGTATTTGTGAGGAATATTGGCATGTACAATGTCATCGCAACTCCATCTACAATTTGTATAAATTTAATTTTTTTGATAACATAAATAAAATACGATAATTTTGTTATGTTTTTTGATAGCTGTGATAATGACTTATTGTTTATAGGTTTAATTGTTTAGACCATAGTGTCCGTTAGTTTATAGCGAATATCTATACATAAATATTATTCTTGAATTATTTGAAATTTTGAACAATGGGCTACATAGAAGTTAAAAAACATTTGAATGATAATTTATATTTAAATAAAATTGTGTAGCACTTTACTAGTACAGTGCGAATTACTAATGTATAATATTTTATATTCATTTGAGTTGCTTTTAAAATAATGTAATGTAGTGGAGAGCAACCATCTCTTAAAACCTCCTGGAAATAGAAATGTTATTATTTTTAAATGCATGTAGCTTCTGAGTATCAACAGCTATAATAAGTCTTTTAAATTTTGTAATGACTATATTTAAATTAAAATGTAAATCATATATTATTATTATATATCTATATAAATATTATGTAGTCACGGTAGCTTCAGCTTTGGATCCTATGTACCCATTGTCCCATTCCACATAACATGTACAAGAATACTCCGATGGCATGTATGTTTGAATTCACTTTCAATGATAGTATTATTGTTTGTTATTTATTGTCAAAATATCGAATGGTTGATTGGGTTGTTGTAGAAACATCGATGTCGTGGTTGAAAATCGTCTTGTATGAAATTAATAAAACTCGATACAATTTGTGTGTTTATTATATTTTTTTGTCACGCCTGCACCGAAAGTTTGGTTTTCGATAGAGGTTGAAGCGTTGCAATTCGTTCTTTTTCCGTCCAGTGGGCGGTAAAGTGGAAATCCTAAAAGTGCCGTGCAGTAAAGTGGAAATCCCCAAAAGTGCTGGGCGCACATATCACGCGCATATCCCCCGCACAACCAGTCACTGAAATCTATACTACGGTCTTAATAAAACATAAACTTTTGGTTACATCTTATATTCATATTATAACCTCTATGCGGGAGCCTTAAAATAAATAAAACCAAATCGTTTCTTTCACGAAATATTGTTGTTGTAGAATCATGGACTATAGTGTTGTTGCATAGATACCTGTATTACCTTTGCCGTGATCGATGAATTCAGAGGCGTGATTAAAAATAGTATGTGTGGCTCGTGCGGGAAGGCAATTTCAGTCGCGGGAGAAATACCTCACTTCTCGGTTGCCACACAATATAATATTATATACTTATATTTTTTACACAACGCATACATCTTTGTTATACATCACAATATTATTGATGCATCACCTATATATTATATACATGTGGAATGGGACCGTCATGGGACTTTGGAGCTCTTGTCCATTTAGACTTGTAACATACAGTTTCGGTAATGTATAAGTTTCTGAAACTTTCAAAAATAAGGGTTCTTTTTGTCTCCGGTAGGAATAAAAAAAAATAGGTAGTTTTAAATAAAAATCAATATTTTGTTTTTATAAAATCCACAAGCTGGATGATTTCGCGTTGGATAACTGTTTTTAGATATTTATTTTTATCAAACCTAGTGGTTATGCATATTTTATTATCATTTAGAACCCATAAAGTATAGATTGTAGATTTGTTTTTTTAGTGAACAAATTTAATCAATGATATCAAGAATGATTTAAGAGCACACAATATATTATATTAATATAATAGTCAGTATCGTAAATTGTAATTATGTATATACATATTATGTTTTGCATGATCATCTGAATTTTCGTTTTTTTTTTTAAATTCTGAGTGGAGCGATGAATGTATTAATTTTACAATGATGTGTGTTTTTTTTTTTGCGTGTCTCTACTGTGTATAGATATTATAGGTACCTTTAGAAGAATTAATAATAATTTTTGAATTTAAACTTTTTGAGTGTAGTTTTGGATTGCAAAATTGATTTAATTGTGACTTTTAAAAGGTTAAAATTGAAATCTCTTAGTATTTCTAAAAATAATTAGGAATTACAAAAATAAAAATAATAAAAAATGTGAATAAACAGCGTGTGTGTATGGTGTTTCTACATTATTCTACGCTTATCTATATTTTAAACACTTCAAAAGTGTAATTATGAATTCCGTTCGTTACTTCGTTCCACATTGAATTGTAAGTCTTATAGTTTAGCCACGTAGGCTGTTGTAGATACCTATGCATTTGTCAATTAAATTGAACGGTTCTTTGGTCTAGTACATCAAATACGCCGAGATTCCTCACGACTCATTTCATCGATCCCAAAATTATAATTAATCAGTAACTAAACAAAGAGGGTGTCTCTACAAGTTCTCATATTAGTGTGCTCTTTTTTCATTAATACAAGTTTCCACAAAATGATATATTTATCGATTCTACGTTTCAATCAAAACAATTTCTATATAATTAAAAGCTGTTTGATGCTGTTTATTTAAAAACTATAAAATATATAAAAATCACGGAAAAAAATCCCAAAAAAATAAACACATTGCGGAAAAAAGTCTACAGAAATAAAGCCTACCTATGAATAAAAAAATCCACCAAAAAAAAATTAAATATTAATATGAACACATACAAAGTCTGTTTGCACCATTCTACTTAACTTGTTGAAATATATAGATTTTCGGAAAAAAATTCTAAAAACCGCTTAGAGCTAAATTGTATTTCCTATGTAGATCCGAGGAATAATCTGTGTATTTATAATAATATTCGCAAAATTCCGTTATAACCTTGGAACTAAATCCAACCGAGAAATTCTGATTGCAACATTGTGCTTAACTCGTTGAAATATACTCCCAAATCCCTCCTCCCCCCGTAATTACGCCACTGGTACTGTAGGTACTATAATAAATTTATAACTGCCTAATGACCTAATAAAATGAAATTTTATTTTTTGGGCTTTTTTTCCGTTAGATTTTTTACTAGGCTTTTTTGCCACCTACCATAAATACTATATATCTACATTAAATATAATTTAAAACATTTAGTATTTTTAAAATAATAGGCAAGAAATAATTTATTCCGGTGTCGGAGTGCTAAGTGTATCGGATACGTACGTATTATCTGCAGTTTGTTAAATGTATTATATAATCAATGGTATTACCAAACAAGTAAATATTTTTAAAGGATTTCGAGCGTTATGGTACCTCCTTATCTTTCATGTCGATTACCTGAGATAAGCCAATAACCATCGAACAAACGAAAAGTTTGTTCAGCTTAAAGTGCGTATAATGCACGGAACGATAACATACAACTTTATTTTTATGTGCATTAGATTTTTTTTTTTTCATTAGAATTGTGTTTTAATATGTATCAATAGGTATAATTCTGTGATGGCCGAAATAAAATATTATTGCTGAACAACTTCAGTTTTTTTTTATTGAATCAATAATTATGAAAATTCGTAATGTATTTAAATAAAGTTGTTTGGAAAAAGTGTATATGCACTGATTTAAAAAAAAATTTATTATTAAATCAATCGGTGCTACACAACCATATGAACTATATTCAACCACCACCATCCAAAGGCAAATTATAAGCTCAAATTTCAAGATAGAGTAGTCGATGATCGGTATACATACTAGTAAAATTATTATTGTATAGGTTAGGTTAGGCCTAACCTAACTATATAAGAAAATATCTCTATTGAAACACCATTGTGTTCCTATACTCATATATTAATTTTAAAGGATACAGTACACTGTTTTTCTCTTATTATTAAATTTATTGTTGATAGTTAATACCAATGCAAGTCCCAATAACTAATATTCATACGATAATTAACGAATATTATGCAATACCAACAATGAATACTAACGTACGATTATATGAATTAGAAACTCAAAACTTTAAAAAAAATACAATTGTTTTAGATGTGTTTAAAAACATTAGATATGATATTCACAAACCTTTGTTTTAAGCTAGGGTAGCCATATTAAATTATAGAAACCCGGGATATCAAAATTAAAACTATATCTACATCAACTGTAACCTATTTTTTTGGGGAAATCCGGGACGAATACCCACCCTGTATTAAGCTATTGTAGGCATGCTTAATGTCATAATTCATTTATTGTGGATTTTCGTTGGTTTTTAGGTGTTGAAATATAATACATTCACACAAATATATTATATAATTGATAACCATTTAAGCAGGTGCACACAACTAGACAGTGGTTTATTGTATGATCCTCATTATTGTGCCTAATTAGCGGTCTTGCACCTGGTTTTACCGCAATTTTCTATTGCACAAATAATACATTGCCGTGCCACTAAGGATGATATTATTATTATTTCGGCGTGTATATAATCGTTGTGACGTAGATGGCTAAGAGTCACATGAAAGTTTCTCCATTAGTTTTAATTACATTTTATGTGTTATCCTGGAATGTACCGGCTAGAGAATATTAAATATTCTTTTAGGGGTAATAATATGTTCACCGGCGGCATACGTGTTAATCATCTAAAAACAACGAGGACGACGTTGCATAGGTAGCTGTTTATTTTCCCGAGATATAACTACTGTCGGGTAGACCGGAGCCGCCCCCGTCCTATAAAGGGACACCGTGAAGCGCATATAACAATTGTAACCGCAATAGACATATGTATTTTTCGTACTAAATGAATTGAATCATTATTATGTGTAGGTAATTAACAAATATTATAAGCATACTATCTCAGTGTGAACGACTTGGTGCATATAATAATTTAAATAATTATGCGCGCATATTATATATTTATTACCCGTATAAAATATGTAATATATTAGAATGATTTAAAATACCCAAGTTACGAAATTCAAAAAATTAAAAATATACCATCAACCCGTTACAGAGAATAGTACTACAAAGTTTTTTTTTCGGATGATGTTTATTCCAAGCTAATAGAATTGAACATCATCAACATGAAAGTGGCCGGCGAAAACAGCTGCTAGTGAAAAGTGATTCACCTTTATAGAACCATGCACCAAAGTATGATAATATTATTTGTTCCGACTACGTCTTACAGAATATTGTGTAGGCATCTAAATTGTTTGATAAATAAAATAATACTCGGCAAAACAATAATTGTTGAGCTGTGCTTAATATTAATTTATAGGATTCAATAAAAATAATTTTCATAAAACATTGTTTAATGTGCCTAGTCTATGTTTATAAGTAAGTATTATAATATTACTGAGAACTGCGAATTTGATCGACTAGGGACTTGTATAATCTGTCTTTGAAGTTATTCTAACTTTAAATCTATCCTTTTATTTAAAAATTATACTGTAACCGACTTATTATGTATTTGTTATGACCTAAAGTGCTTTACCATGTTTTATATATTTTCTTAAATCACATTGTGTATATTATTTAAACCAGATAAAAAATAAAAAAATGACTTAAAAACTTTTTATTCAAAATATATTCTGTTGTTTTATGGAATATAAACTTATTATCTAGTAAAATTCATGTTTTGTTCTAATACAGGTTTTAAGACGTTTATTATGCAATGAATACAACATTAGTAATCAGGCATACATAATTCTACAGTAGATATTTGTTCAAAATGTATAATGAAAGTTATATAAACTAGTCATAAACATTATCATAGTGTTTAATTTTATAAAATAACTATTTCGAGGTTTATATGTACCTACTTAAAGTGTTATTTACTGATATTGATCTTTATCTTTATCGTTCAAAATGTTGTTAAACTAGTAGCACCTAGTTAAGCTACTTGAGAGTAACATAAAAGTAATTTAAACGATTGAGAATTTTTCGAGTGTGGTCAATGTTGGATTTGAGTATGATTGACCTCTGTAGTAATTACATATAATTGTATTGTGAGTGATGTACAGCATTGAACATCAAAATGAATCACGATTCGTTCTGTACTATAATAAAACAGAATCGAGTGAAACAGTATTAGCATATTATACACTTTATTATCAAAATCTTACGCAGCACCTGAAAAACTTAAGTTTATTTTAACACTATGAATGACAATAAGCCATTGCGTGTTTCGCGATACATTTTTATACAGAATATAAAGATACTTGTACTTAGATTGATCAATTTTTTAATTCTACTTAATTTTACCATAATATAGAGTCGATCATAAAACACATAATATTATATACCTATATATTTTAGATTCTCAACAGATTCGTGAACCATAAATTCGTATTGGTTAGGATATTGTTGATTTGGTATTGTTATGGTTATTCATCACATTTCGGAACAATAGAAATGCTTCAATCTTCAACTTTGAGAGTAGTTTTTGCTATCTAATCTAGTTGGTGCTTTGGAATTACAGTTTTTTTTATAATATAATCAGGATAAAAAAAGCTATGCGAAAACAAAAACCGAATTTCATCAAAATTGATTTTGTTTTCTTTTGTTGTAGTTAAAAAATTAGTAACTGTAAGGACGTGCATTTTTAGAAAATATTTATAATAACATTCACTAGTCTTGAATATAATTTTGTATATTTTATACTATTTTAGTATTTTACATTATTCATTTGACATTTTTCACTAGGTACTTATTTTTCAATTTATGCACGACACAATTTTTTATTACGACTAAAAATGCTTGAAAGTACAGTGGCAATTTTGTTTATTAGTCTTTAAAATAAAATAATTTGCGAAATTTGATATTTAAAAAAAAAATAACGATTATAATTATTTTTTTATGTTTCAAAAAATATTATTCTCAGGGACTAGGAAACTTTATGTCATTACGATATTTCATTTAATTTCATGGTATTTATTCCTCCAGTGGTACATCGAGATTAATTATTAGTTGAAGTCAGCTAGTACCTAATATTATATGATATATTATTTTAGTAAATTTTATACATTTATATTATAATATATGCGATTTATGGTTGGCATGAATTAGTTCATAAAACAACAACACAATACTTATAAGAAAAATAAATTACTTATAGCTATATAAATGTATAGTATAATATCCTTAGAAATATGACAGTCTGTCAAATGTTTGTCCATTACTGTGACTTACTTTATGAAGAGGTGATGACGCTCTACACCTATTTTATAGCATGTCGATTTTCCAGGTTTTCTTAATTGACATGCTGTTATTGGTAATAATAAGTATTCAAAACCATTTTTAAACCTCTAATTTATTATAATACTTAGCCATAGATATTTATCACAGAGATAAATAACAAAGTCATTATTATGATGATGGATCTACCATTATTTTAATATTCATCCAATATAGTTAATAACTATTGGTTTTTTTTTAATATTTCAGATTCCGTACGTTATCACGCTGCTATCAAATTAGTGAACATATCGGCTATTGTAAATGAAAACCTCAATGAATATTTACAACTTAAAATTTTAAAATATGTAAGTAATACAATATTATACAATACTTACATGTACGTAGCTTGCAATTATATTGTATTAACAATTTGGGATTTAATCAGTATAATATGCGCAAACAAATATAATAAGCTATTGTGTAGCTACAAAAGCGATATTTGACCGGAATTTAATGCGATTTATACATAGGTAGGTAACTCATAACATCATAAGCAATTACGATTGATCGTACCTATTTGTTGAATTATTCAATTCAATTCAACTGTAATAATTTTAATAGAATGCGTTGTAAATATGTTTTGAGACCACCTCGCATGCTTCTACTGTGAAAAGTGAAATGCTCTGTGGTGTTTATTTACAATTCGTACTCGCAGTTCACACTGCACATTGTACATTATGTACAATGGACAATGATATAGAGACGAAAAAAAATAAAAGCAAAAAGGACGATGAATCTTAAGGATTCTATAAAACAAAAGGGAAGTTCATTAAGCATTTGAAATTTGGATCTGTTTTAAAGCTGTGAACCAAAATGTAATTAAATCGGAAAAAGCGAGAGGGACGCCTTGAAGCGAAAGCCGTTCCTTAATTACCAACGCTGGTTATTCAGAAAGCGTACCGTCGTTTTTGTTGCCTTCGACAATGTAATATTTACTAAAATTGGATATAAAATAAAACGTATTTATTTCTAGTTCAAATAGGACAATCTTGAAAATATATCATTGTCAATTTGGTCAACTTTATTGTAAAGACAACTAATAGGGATAATGATTATTTGCGTTGTAAAAAATCATTATTACATATTATTTCGATTCATTGAATAATTGAAATACTTATCCATAATTGGTATTAACTACCTATGATTAATTTTGGGTAGAATTTAAACTTTATTCAACATTTTATAAAACTGAATTACATTTATTGAATTAATAAATTATAATAGTATTTTTAATGGAGAAAACTTAATGTTATTGCCACATCGTTATCAGTAATGGTTTGATTTGGAGGAAAGAGTGTCAGAACATACCTAATTAGTAATTATTATTAGAGAAAATAAATTCAAACAAATATTTGATATTGATAACAATAACTAATGTATTAACACAATTAAAACAATCTATTCTCAAAATGTAAAAATTGTCGTACTGTACATATTTACACCAGCTGTTTAACCAAGCAACTTAAATTAATTTGGATTTTGTAGAAATGTATTTTTAACATATACGTCCATTTTATTTTAGGTTTTATGATTTTTCTTCCGCTAAAATGCTTATGATAGAAAATGATAAAGGATATCGATATTGCCTTCACTAAGAATATTGTGAATGACGTTTTTTTATGCGGTTCGATTGACCCGATGACATTTTACTTCAACAAGCCTTAGGCAGTCATGTAAATAATAATAATAAAAAGAAAAACCGATTGAAAGTCTGTATCAGATTCTTATAGACAGCGCACTGAATGTAAAATTGATATCGTCAGAAAATGTTTCGAGAAGTTACGACGAAGAACAGTCCTTAGGTGCTATTGAAAAAAATCACGTGAATTATATTTTATATATATATATATTATACTATAAACAACTAAACATCACAACCAAAACTATTTTTAAATAATATAATATAATATATTATACCTATTTTTGGTTATATTGGTTGTAGTTTTGTGATTTAGTGATTGATCATTTATAAGACGAAGATCCCATAATGTTAATTATAATTATATTATGCTAATGATATTTTATAGTTTATAATAGGTAAGCATCTTTAATGAGTTATATTCTTCTAGTAATAATTATTTAGCAATATAAATCACTATCTAGCGTTATACCTTTCAACGATACATTTTATGAACTATAACTTCGTTCGTGTCTTTTCAAATAAATATTTTTTCACTAAGTCAATATAATACTTAAACGTTAAAATAAATCCCATTTATTATGTCGTATTCAGGAAAAAACATATATAAATTTGTTCTTCAAAAAAAATTCGAAGAGACACGAACAAACTGTACTTGATTTCTAAATAAATACAGACCATACTCAATTATGAAACAATTATTAGAGGGAATAATAATCATAGCATATTACCATAACGCTATAAAAATATTCGTTTTATAGAGTCTTTCTTTTTTCTCTCTAGAAAACTTATGGTGTATATTTATAAATTAAAATAATATCTATTAAACTTCTGTATCCATTTATATGATTATTCATTAGTTTTTTTATTTCAAATAATCAAAATTCGATCTTAAATGAATATGGTTCATTGAATAATCAATATAATATTATTATGGTTATGATTTAAAGTTGTATCATTCTACTAAGAATGTAAATAATATTTTAATGTTAATTTTGAAGTATACAAACAACGTCATTCAAACCGTGAAATAAAGAAAAATTGAATTATTAACAATTTTATTAACTATAGGTAACTTATTATTTTCATGAATAAAGTAAAATCATATGTTTAAATACAATCCCACCATAATGTTTCAACAAAGTCAGTTTAGATGTATTATGTTTGCGAACTAATAACATTGTTATTTCTAATAAAGTGATGATTTCTATCCAAAAAAAAAAATAAGTTTAATACGCATAGATGAACCTTTATCAAACAATGCAATCAACTTTAGGTAGATATATTTTGATACAAAATCATGTTTGTGAAAATAACGTAAATCTAAATAATTATTCGATTCGATAGATAGCAAGAGCACACAAGGTGTACCTATTTAACACGCATCGTTGATAAAACACCAAAAACCGTTGGTTGATCTATGTAATTAAACTGAATACTTTTTATGGATATTAAAATTAAAAATAAAAAAATATTTAAAAACAAATGATTTTGTTGAATTACATTTAAATATTTTTATATACCGACATTATTAATTACTAACTAATTAACAGCGCGATTGTTTAAACTGTATTGTTTAATTATTGTAATGTTACATATTTCATGAATATAATGTGTATAATTTATGAACTATATTATAAGCCACTGCCGACTGTTGTTCCACTATTTATGAATCTAAATCACCACATGTTCTTAATCGGTAAATATATTTTGTAAATTGTGATAAAAATTTTTTTTTTGAAACTAATGAGCACTGTTGGTGTTAAACATTTACTCTGTAAAATATATCTTATTCGAGTCCATTAGTAATTTTCTCGTGTGTTTTTAAATTCAAACTTTTTATAGACTTTTAACAAGACATATTCAAATAATTTAATACTAAATTTCTTATTATTTTATAAAACTTAAATATTGTAATATGGCTGTGATATATTTGTATACTATAGTTATTTAGTGACTTGTAAATATTCTTCTGTATGTATATATTATTTCACATAATCGTCAACAGTTGTATGATTCGTGCATTTTAAGAACCATTTAGTTCCATTGCCTTGATTACACTACAAATACATATTGGAACTTATTGTATTTCCAGTGGAATGAAAAAATTTCGTTTAAAAAATAAGAATACTATTACTTGTAAAGTGTACGTAATTTCAGCCTTCAATACAAAATTTGATTATATAAGTGAATTATAGAGTAAAAATCAATTGTATGTTATTTGTTGTTTAGTATAATATGGATACCATTTGAATATAAAAAAAATCAATGAAAGCGTATTCATCTATGTATTGAATTAAATTCAGTAAGTAGGTGTTTTTATATTTCACGAAGAAAAATTAACACTGAAGTTATTTAGTTCATAATATTATTATTGAGTAACCTAATTTTGCTTTAAAGAATGTCATAATAATATATGAATATGAAAACATTAATTCATATTTAAATAAGAATACATAATATTACTATACATTGGCTACCATTTATATGTATATTATTTTTGCATATTTTTTTCTTTATACCCTATCAATGGATCTCTACATTTTTGTCTTCATATTCAAATAGTATACTTTTTTAAAAAAAACTGATAATTTAATCTAATTAAATTGTATTGTGTGTTAAAGTAAAGCAAGTTTATCTCCTGAATATGTTTATTTTAGCCTTAGTATATGTTTGATTTTTTAGATTATTTGTGTATTCTAATAGGAACTAATTTAACATGATTTACAATATTATAAGATGGTTATAACACTATTATAAGTAATTTTCATTTTTAAATGTTGATACAAATCAAGCGCTTAATTTTAATATTAATTCTTTGATGACGGTTTCTTTAGAAAATGTCTTTCTTTATACTGACTTTATAGTTTATATAATTTTTTCGATTTTCATATTTATTTATATTACTTTTGTAGGTATACAAATGAACTGAATAAAATTATCATTTTCAGATAAATCGTTTTATTATAATAATAATTTTACGTAGGTAATTACCTAGTTTATTTGGAAAATTGAAAATTTTGTTGTTAATTAAATTTCAAATAAACTAATCCAAATTATACTTATTTTTTATTGTTTGTTAGATTATTTAAAACGAGTAAAATAATCTTTTAAGATATAATATTTTATATGAAAAAAAAACACTTAAAACCAATTAATTTCCAACGACGAATGTATTGATGGATTCATACAATAAGGCTCGACAATAATCCACGTATGTTCACAATAAATCTACTATATTAAACCCTGTCTATTACTAACTGCACACCTTTAAGGAAACCATGTTTGCTAACCATTCATCTTCATGGCGCTGGCGTAAGCTTTAAATTCGTTTCATTTTATCAGGAACAAAACGAATGTGGTATTTTAGAAAAACGTGGACAGTTAAATTGTTGTTTTTACGATATTTCACAGACCAACGAAATAAAGTACTATAATTATCGTGTGTAGGACATAGGTGTTAGGTTCGATGGTTAAAAATTAAATTATAATAGGTAAATATAACTTAAAACGTAGGTACTATATTATATACTATACAATAGTTATCAGTTTATCACTATAATTAATACATTAACTTAATAATATTATACTTGATAACAAATGATTAGGTATGGTACGTATGATGTTTATATGCCCGAAAACACCGTATTATATTTATTTTTATAAAATATGAAATACAAGTGGCAAGTACGATAAACCTAAAACATTAAAAAACAAAGTAGGTACTTATATGAAATTCTATACTAAATATTCTACTAATAATAATAATTTGAAATAAAATGTGGTAACGCTTTTGTTGAGTTTTGGATTTTACAAGCTTAAGAATTGAATCCGGAGCTTTTGTGCATTGGCATAGTTTTGCAAAAGTAAGTTGAAGGGAGTAATTGAAAAATTCTTGGAAAAAAAGTATTTATGACGTACTCATACAATATACAAACATAATTATATTATATTATGCTTTCAATGACTCCAATAGATTCAGATATTGCTGTTCAGTGTGTTAAAGATCAATACAAACATCTTATATTTGCCAATAAATTAAACAATTCAAGATTAAAACCAGTATGGTTGTAAAATACTTTTCTCATAATATAACTGTCAGTTTGGTAAAAGCGTCGAACCAGCGTTATTCTATCACCTTAGCCAATTTGTCATCTTATTAATCTCAATCCAATGATCGAGTAGAATTTAAATTCGAGGTATTTAAATCACCCCCGAGATGTTCAAATAACAAAACTGTTCAGTGTTCAGGCAGTATAATATTATGTACCTACAATGGATATTTATTTATATAAAATGTATTATATATATTATATTGTTTATACGTTTAAAAATATTTCCATTCTCCACCAACCTCAATTGAGGAAACAACGGTCTAAACACTAAAATATTTATTGAAAATCTCCAGCTTGTACCGAACCCATCGTTATTTATTTCTGATCTTAAATTTTAACCTTCTGAACGGTTTCTCCGAGTATCGATTGTTTGGAAAAAAGCTTTTGGTTCGTTTTATATTTCAGTAAAGTCCAACTCGTAACTGTATAATATAGTTTTGCGTTCCTACTAACTAGACTCTTTTTTAGGATTCTGATAATAATATGAAGAGTAGAAGCACTGATGTAGCGTTTATAATAATATCATACACGTTCTGTATAAAAAAGTTTTAATATTTTATTATAATTATTGTTAAATGATACATAATATCCATAATATAGAGAAATTTACTCTAGTTTCATTAATACTAACTTTGTTCACCTATTTTTTTAAATTTTCTTTAGTTACAATATTTAGTGTTAGCTATTTCATAAAATCTTATAAATAAAACTCGTATTTTGTAAAATTTAATTTAATCATAAAAGTAAACAGTTATTCTTTAGTCACTATAAGGTTTATTTTACCATTTTTAACTCTACTAGTTTAATTATATAATACTTACCTACTTCCAAAAATTAACTATATTATGCTATCTTAGTATACATTTATTTTTAATTAGAAAACACTTAGTTTGCATTGTATTTTTTTCTTTGAATTATAATATACTTACACATTTCTATAAATGCACCAACAATCAAATAATCAACTCTAAACATAAATTACTTTTTAACTTCTACCAAAAAATAATTCGAAATAAAAATAAATATTTGGATTAGTTTCATTGTGTAAAAAAAACATTTATTTTATTGACTTTTGCTGACTATATCATTCAATTATATCGACCCTATAATAAATTACTACCCGAATTCATTATCATATAAAAATACTAATTGAATATTAATATTATATGTCTGCGTTATTTGATATTAATACAATAATACATCATAGTTTCAACTAACCATGCACAATTTATCATGTCAATGCTCAGTTATATGTGTATAAAATTTCTGCACAAATGAAATTACTTTATTGAAACATTGCTCTATAGTGGTTTCAATATCAGAAAAAAGTATAACTTAAAGAATATCATTGACAAAAAATGAATTTAAAAAGGAGGGTTAAAATTGAATTATAGCTGACAAATGAAATGGTTTCTTTCGGGGGGTGGGGCAATTTGTCCAATACCTGTCTGTTTCGTTGAATTATTGTACGTGTGCAAAAACCTCTTGGGTAGTCATCGTGCATTTCTATCCAATTAGCTTTCGACATCGACAAACTAGCATTTCGAATCCATATCTCGTATTATGTCTCCGGGGGTATCAGTGTGCATAGAATAGATTGAAGTACCTACATAATAACTAAAGAAAGGGAAATAATCTAAAAAATGTTCAAAATTATCATAATTTCACATATATACAGCCCACACCATAAACTCTTCTCCACCATGAATCAATAATATATTTAATTTATTTTTTGTTCGTCTCTTTATACTTGGAAAATATCGTTTAGTATGTAAGCTGTTTATTTATTACAATAATATATTCCTAAAACTGTGTGATAAATTTTAAATTACTTTAAATTTTAACATTGAAAACACCGCATTACACCAACTGTTTATATTTATCAACATTCAACATTTTATTATAAGCTCGTCTTTCTAAACTATTTCTGTTTTGAATTGTGTAATAAACTCGATAATCAACCTCTAATTTGGGGCATTTTAGTATTTTTAGTCTCCATTCAGTTGTCATGAGTTAAACTTTTGCTATTTTTATGTTTGCTGGTTGTCATAATTTGCTTTCTGCTACATAGTGGTTACAAGTTAGTTGTTATTCTGTTATTCTGCAGAACAGGTGGTACTTTATAAATATATACAGGACTGTATTACATCACTGCTCACTGATCATCATATGAAATATACATGCCTATAGTAACCTTATACTGATATCGTCGAATTCAGAGCGTGCATATATATATTATATATAATATACACATATATTATTCATGGCATGTCAAGTGATTAAAAGGTTTATTACAATTTGTATTTATTATTACTCTAATAATTGTCTTTGCAATGGATATTGTGGCTAATGAGCTTATGACATCTTGCAAAAGTGTATACTTATTCATTGCAATTATTCCCAATAAAACTGTACTTATAGGTTATGAATTTGACTAACTAATGGTCGTTATTAATAATGACATATCTGTTTTTAATAATGCTCCTCCATTAGGCTATTTTGTTCAATGTTAAACATAGTCTACCCATTGTTGATGATGAGCTAAAATGTATCCCTCACACTTAAGATTCATGACAAGTTGAATCACCTTAATGTTGCTAAATCCTTGCCTTGCCTTCCGGAACCTGTAACTAATACTGTATATTGTACCGATATTAATTCTGAATCGAAACGCGTTGGTGAAACAATTAAATTTACTGGATATGTTCATGAATCTATATTTGACGTAGGCTCCGGTCAAAACTTAGCCAATTTTACTATAGCAATGCTCGAGTACAATAGTACGGTTTTAATTAGTATTAAAGTAACTACAAGCACTATTTGATCTAAATTGTATACAAACGATTATATAAAGATATTTCATGATTAATAATTACCTTTTATATGCCTTATTTTAAATTCGTTTTCCTACTGAGATAGTTCTCACTTTTTGAAGGAACTATAATCTTACTAACTGTACAGTTTAAATGTTAATAATATTCCTATCCGGGTTTTTAAAAACATTTTAAAAACATATGGACCAAACATTGATATGGATCAAACATTTTCTTAGACAAAATACCTATGCTTTAAGTCGCATTTGTATTGTAGTTTTACTTAGTCGCTCACCAAGAATATTTTTGTAAATTAAATACGGGGCCTGCCTTTAAGTCCAAACTTTCACTAGGTATAGGAAATATTAATGCGTTCAATAATAAGCCAATGGTGATTTATTTAATGTCAATCAATGTTAATAAATAGTTATACATAATTTTGTAAATAGACCAACACAGCAGTTGTATTAATTCATAATAATAAAAAATAATCAATAAATAAAGCAATTTAGGTAAAATGTAATAATGTTTTACTGTGAAAAATCTAAGTTAGTAAATAATTAAACAACCAATAGCATCTATACAATGTTGCATCTTAACGTGAATATAATAGTGATAAATAATAATACAAAATAAACAATAAATAAAATAAATTAGATAAAATATCGGAAACATTTACGCGGGTTTGTTCTAGTCTTTCACATAATTGTGAATAAGTTTAGAGACATCGAAATGGATTTCATTAAGTTGATTGATTTTTAAATAGGCTGAACATTTGTATTGTGCACGTCCATTGTTTAATGCCATTTGCTAAGTTTTTTTGAAGTCTAAACTTAAATCCATTACAAATTAATATTTTTTTGCCCTTTTCTCTAGTAACTTTCGTTTTAAATATTATATACGTATACACGTGTTATTTATGGTTACGGTTGCGCAAATAAAACTGACTATGTTGAACTGGTGATATTGAATAAGATATTCAATTATCTTTAGCTAATAACACGAGATGATTATATTGCATTCAATAAATTAATCTGTCTGGAAAATATTGTATTTCTTAAAAATAAAATTGTTGAACATAACGGAAATCGATAATATGATAGTTGATAGTGCACATACAACTATATTATATTAAATAAATCCACAATATTAATTAGTAATCTGGTATACTATGGGCGGCAAATGGCAATTCGAGTGAAAAAAGATTACCTACCTGGGGAACTTCGAGAGTCACCGAATTAGGCTTAATAAATTATAATGTTTTCAAATCAAGTAAATGTTCACTTGCTAGCTCTCTCATTCAAGAAGTGATAAGTTCTAATTAAAAAATATTACTTCTAAGAGAATTCATGTATTTCAAATAATGTTTAAAATGTTTTCGTTAAATTTTCCTTGAAAACTATCATTTCATAGTTGGTGGTAATGTTTATTATCCGCCTGATTTTGCCTCTGATATAATATACAACGCATATATTTCTGGAGTGGAATCTATAACTGTTCTACGGTATTTTAACATTATGTTTGTAATATTATGTGGTGACTTCTATTTGCCAGAAACAATTTTGTCCGATGATGAGTTCAGTCCGAACTTTTTATTCACTTATAGATGTATATTTTTTTATGTAATTTTCTTATAAAAAATTCATTTTAAAACAAAAACATTAAAATAAATTAAAAATGCGCGCATCCGTTGATTTAAAAACCAGATTTTGTAATTTAAATCACAACATTTAAGAGTATTTATTTATTTATTTTTTATAAAAAGGGTACCACCAAATAGATGCCAAAAAAACTGTAATTACGGTCGATACTACAATTAAACATCCAGTCTGTGTACCATAAAATTACAGACATATGGTTTTCTTTCCCTAAAATGTTCACGCTTTTAATGAAGTTAACACACACAGACACACAAAAAAAATTGAATTTTTATACAGTGAATATAAACGGCAAATGAATCTTTTTTATCTAGGGAAGTAAGATTGTTAGGTCATAAGTGCTGTGATGAAAATTATAGAAGCATATATTCGGATTATATTTTGTTAAAGATACATAATAAATGGTTTGAATTCCCACAGACATTCATTTTTATGAAATTAAATATAGCATTTAAATTTAAGTTCATAGGTAGTTACTCGTATTTTACTTACAGTCATAGTACTATTTTCGAATTGTAATCTAAACATTAACTTACCGTGAATTAAAACTAAACAATTTTATATAATTAATGTATACTGTGCAAAATAAATACAATTTACATTATAGAGAGTAATACATATATATTATACATTTATAATTGCTTATTATGTAGGCATTGAACAATATTGAAGCAAAGGGATACAACTGAACTGTGTAATATTGAGTATAAAAATGGTTATGGTTGCTATTTTCTGAGAATTGTATACAACATACATACACATTGATGATATCTTATTAGTAAATAAACGTAACAATTGAACAAGATTATGTTGTTTAGCGTAATGTTTGTTTTTAGATTTCGCTGCTTATTTATATTTTTAAACATATATACTTTCATTTATAATACAAATATGAATATGCTTATGTTATATTACCTGAAAGTCACGTATTTTAATATAGTAAGTATATGAACATAACCTCTGAAATACGAGCACATTACAAGATAAAATAATTAAAGGCACCTGAAACATTTGCCTGCAAACAACCCTTACCTTTTTCCCCGCGGTCTGTCGACAGTTTTAATCGTTTTGCTACCGTGATTTCGGTGCCAACATAGTATCGTACTATATAGAATATTATGGTAGATACATAAAGTAAATATTCGTACAAAAAATAAAAGAAAAAAGGTTGCTCTGCTGGAAGTAGGTTTCGAGTGTACCTCGGCATTGAATATAACATATAATCATTTAAATGGTTGATATTGTGTTAAATTTGTTCAATGATAAATCATTGAATGCGAAAAAAGTATCGTTTAATAGAAGAAGCGGGTGAAAGGGTAGATGAGTGCATATTATATTGCTTAGAATAGCTGTTTCATTGCATTTAAAATGTATAATTAGTATATTCTTCTTAAATCGGTAGGTTAAATTGTTGATAATACATAATAATATGTTAAACTAACTTTTCCCAAAAATATTCATATAACTTGCTGTATAAGTTTTCATTTGCTACGATAACATTTTACAAATTACGTCAAAACAACAAAAATCGTTTAAAAATAAATTGTTATTTTACTTTTGAATATCCAATTTAATAAACATTTGAACTTCAAACTCTCATAAAAAATAAATGTTGCTTTACGCTTAACTTTTTTCTATATACATTAATAACAGCCAATGATTAACCTCGTATAACATTTTGAATCCTTGGATGGTAAATGTATGCAAATTAAAATTGTGTGCATTTTTAATAACAAATTAATAATATTAAATTTTTTGTAAATTTTCGTTATTTTTAAAACACTTGAATAAAATAAATAGTGCACAATATATTATTACTTACAATGTATTTTTGATAGTTTTAAACGCCCATAAGAACAACTTTTAAGGAACTTTGACGTATTACATTTACAACTTTTTGAGTCTGAAGATTTTATCAACATTAATTATATAATATATATCGAAAAACAAATTTAAAAAAGTCCTTATTTTATTAACAAAAAGATTATATTGTATCTCGCAACAGTATTGTAAATTCTACGTTTTTTGTTTATGCAAACTAGTTTAACGTCCCTGTGTACTCGGGGTATCTTAACTCTTTTGATTTTACCGAACACGTCGGTGTGACCCTTTTGTTTTATAAAAATGAGCACGTATGGTGGTTATGCGCCGCGCCAGGGCCGATTGTAGATGCATTTCCCGTAGAGGACCCAAGTTTGGACCCGGGAAAAAAACCCATTATCTATTCCCAACATTTTCCTACCAGTTGTCTGTTATTACCATCTTTACGCCTTTTTATAGTGAACACAATATCTCCGATGGGTGTTACCTCTTGTTTTTCTGACATTGGCGCTTGCAGATACACATTTACAGAGGACTAGAGGAGATTGTCTTAAGATTGGAATCTTGAATGCATAGCGAAAACAAAATAATAGTGTTTTGATCGTACCAGCTGTATGGAAACTTGCCTAACAATTATTGTTTAACGTCATACAAATCATTTATACATGCCGTTTTTATCCGCTATACAAAGACAATATTATTTTATTAGCTAATAAATAATTGTTTGAATATTTATAAAGTAATCTATTATAATAGATATATTTATGAGAATTATTGATAAATACTATGTATGTGGAATGTGTATAGGATACATTTTTTATCATTCAATATGCAATTGAAAATAGTTAAACATCAAATTAATCTCGAGTTTTCTTCCATATTTTTATGGAAATATGTAATAAATTGTATCATTTTAAGATTTTCACTAACTTTTAAGAGCACGATTCATTGCCATAGTTCTTACTTAATATAACGAATATGATGCTTATATATATCGTATATATATACAAATATATCTAGGGTTTATACAATAATTTAATTATTATTTATTTAATACAACGATTATTCCAAAAGCTAAACAAAAATGTACATACAAAATGCGTTTAACATCGCGTTATTGTTAAATCGTTTTGGGTAGTTGTGTATAGAAAACAAAAGAGGTTATTCATACAATACCAAGTAAAACAAATGAGATTACTGTATATGGTTACAACCTTGTCGTATATGGGAGGTGTGATATTATGCAGTGTCTGCATAATGCTAGAATAAAAATAAGAAATTATTATAAATAGATATCATTAAAAAAAAATTTCTTAGACGACTTTGTAAAGCTTAACATTAAATAAAAGGAAAAAAAGCAATTAAGATTTGTATAAATAATTGTAATCCCATTGTCAATACACTTAACAGAATTATGCGTTTATGGAAAAATCGACCAAAATAAACAGAAATAATTTAATCTGTTTTGGATTAAACTTGAAGGGCCAATTACGCCTTGGTATCTTGAGTTTAGAAGAAACGTTAAATTTTTACAAAATATATCTTGTACTTATCAATAGATAACACTAATTATAATTATTATTTTAACTATAACATCAACATTTATTAATTTCAATTAACATTTTGCAAATGAATACAGTTAATAATCAAATAATTGTACAAATAGGCATAGCGTACGAGAAATTTTAACGATTAGATAATTTATTTTACACAAAAAACTGTTTGAATGGTTATGGATAAAAATATTTGACTTAAAAGTCTTATTCCATGATTTTGTTAAGGTTCTAATAGAATTTGGCCTACTTAATCGGAACTTAGAAAATATGGATTCCTGTTTATTTTTGAAATTATACTGGAAAATCAAATTTCAAACATGTTTTTAACTAAAGTACCTACTTATAGATTTGTTTTTTTTAAATAGTTTTTTAAACGTGAGGAATATTTTAGTGCAATATTATAATTATTTTGTTAAACATAATTTATCATCGTTAAATATATTAGAAATGTTAGAATTACATGAATGTGACAGTTATAACCTTAGGGTGTTGTGACGGGATCGAAAACGCTACTGGTGTGAGCTGTGGTTGACACTGTTCGAACTATGTTTTTCTAACAACAAAACTGCTAATTCAAAATACGAAAACAGAAAGCTCTTAAATGCAGTTTTAGTTTACAATCGTTGTCAAATTTAAATTTATATGCGAATTTAGTGTGACAAATTTAACATTTTACTTTATCGAAAACTTTCCAACCGTGTCGAATGGTTATAAAACGATTTTGTATTATACATAGGTTTATGTTGTAAAATAATAAAATAAAAATGTAGAATAAATGAAATATGACGTGAAACATCACTAAAACATAGTTTTTAACACTGCAACAAATCAAAATGAATCTATAATGGTTTTGTTGGTAATTATCTTTGTATTTTAAATCACAGTTTAATACTATTTTATGGAAAAATAAACTTATAATATTTGATATTTTACACATGGAAAATTCATAAATATTTTATCTTATAAGACTCGTCGTAGTATATGTCATACAAGAAGGAGAAATCATAAAAAACATTAAAAATCTATTGTATGTTTTATTAAACAAAAATGTACTCATTTTTTTACGGTCAATTTTACCTTTTTTCATTAAATATTTAATTTTTGACAAGACCTTAATAACACATTTTCATAAAGTAATATTAAATTCACATTATTTCGAGTGCAGTGTACCTATATGAAACATTCTCAAAACAAAACCCTAAAAATATACTGAGCTTTAAAATTATAACATATTATATTTTTGTCACCCTCTTGTTATTCGTATTTATATAATAGTACATCATAATATTATATCATTCATTATTATATATTAATAACATATCGCACACTGTGTTATGCCGACACAAGCGAAGTTAAATGAGCCCAACCCCAAGCTTCCAATATGCCTGTTAGTACCTAGGTACCTACCTCATATTTCAGTATTAACAAAGTGTTATTTTATTTTCCTTTTGCCCAAAATTCTATTTATATATTATGATATCTGGATTCATTTTCGTAGAGTGTTGAAGCAAAGTGTTAAAAAATTCCTGCAAATATGTAAAAGGACGATGTTGAACAACAATAATTTCCACCAAGTGCTTTTGTCGCAATTTCTTTTGCACACAATCAACATCACAACAACTGGAATGATTTATTACAGACAAACACCAGAGTCTGGCCAGAATAACTTTTCTTGGCATGTGCACTTGAGGGACCGACAATGACCACTAGGTCACTTAACACCATATTAAAACTGTTACCTTCATCTCCTCCGCCAACGACTAATTAATTGTGAGTTGAGTGAATACTGCATTGTAAACGCCCTTTTGCCTCTTTTTTTGCCGTGTAAAAATAATACTACGGAAATAGCTCAAAGGACCCTTGACATCTACTGCTGTAGGTACTTCTAAGCACTTCCGTATCCAAAAAACAAATTATTGAAAATATTATATTTCTACGTGGGGTATTTGACTCTTGTATATTATTTTACCTGAAGGAATTAATTTTTAAACTTTTTAATTTATTGATTGTTCTATTAGGTACCATTGTTTTAAGGACTACTTTTATTTTACCTAAATAAATACATCATAGGCGGTGAGCTATTCATAATACATTGAATTTGAATACATTTAGAATATTATAATATTTTTTTTGTCAAGCTTGCACCGAAAGTTTGGTTTTCGATAGCGGTTGAAGCGTTGAAAAGCGTTCTTTTTCCGTCCAGCGGGCAGTAAAGTGGGATTCCCAAATAGAGCCAGGCAGTTAAGCGGAAATCCCAAAAAGTGCTGGGCGCACATATCTCACGCGTATTCCCTCCACTACCACACACTGCAATCCATACCACGGTCCTTACAAAACATAAACTTTTGGTTACGTTTTATATTCGTATTATAATCTCCATGCGTAACGCTTAAAATAAATAAAACCAAATCGTTCATTTCATGAAATATAGAATTATAGTCAAGTTGTTTCATAGATCCCTGCATCACCTTTGCCGTGATCGATGAATGCAGAGGCGTGACAATTAAAATAGTATGTGTGGCTCGTGCGGGAAAGCAATTTCAGTCGTGGGAAAAATATGGCTTGTTCCGCACACGCCACCCGCGACTGAAATAGCTTATTTCCCACCCTTGCTATACAATATACTATAACTCTAATTGATTTAGTTATGGTATGATTAAAAATTATTGTTTATTCAGTAAGTATAATTATACTTAATAATAAAATTATTATAATTTATAATGCTTGTAACAGTTACACAAAAATACATTAGAACAATTTGTTTTGTCAAAAATTGCAAAACTATTTTTCGGGTTGAAAAAAAAAATTTTGAATGAATAAAAAAATACAAAAAAGTAACACTAAATTCTTTTCTTTTTTTTTTTATTATCACATTTACAATACAAAGTATTTTAATATAAACTATCAACGATTATAATTATATAATTGGTGCTCGGTGGTTAGGCTCAGTTACTAATGTGTTCTGAGTTAAATATCGGCTGACGTCGCTGGTTTCCACCCAGATTTTTAGTAAGAAATCCTCGCACCACATAAGCTTATGTGTTACTGAACCAACTGTAAGCCCCTTAAAAAACCTAACGGACATAATTTCTGATGCATAAGATCAATAAAAAATAATTTAATTATTAAATACAAACAATAATACATTTCTTATTACAGTATTAATTTATTATATATTATTTTTTAATGTATAATAAAAATACTGGCTGTTGTGAAGATTTTAAAATAACATTGCCATGTTATTGTTAAAAAATTGAATTTTAGTATGACAATACTCTCTATTTATGTACTTGTATTAAACTGCAGTATGCAAAGTGTAAATTCACTATTGTATGGCTGTTATATTGTAGAATATTATTTTATTACATTCTATTTTAACAAAAATAAATTTAAAACTTTTTAAAGACTTTCATTGTTAAAATTGTTTTTGGATTCATTTAAACTAAAGTGTTAGATTATATACGATTGAATTTAAATAAACATTTAAAGTTGAATTACTTTCTTGATATATGTACCATCAAAAAGTTTGTAGTTAGTTTTATAATGTCTTCAATTTCTGAACGTCTGTGGTTGATTGATAAATATATAGGTACACACATTTTTTTTTTATAATTTATTCTTTGTTTAAAGAGGCGCAATTATGTAAATTATTAATGTATTCGTGTTTAACAAACCCGTCTAATAAAGCTTATGATAATATGGTAATAAAGTAACAAAACAGCACAAACACATTTAAAATATTATTAAAAAAAGTAAAACAACAAATTTAAAATAGTGTCCATAATTAAAAGGGAAAAATTGTTTAATATATTTATTCTATTTTTTTCAAATATAATTTCATTACATTTATTTTGAACGTTTATAAGAAAATAAATAATATGTGAGTTACTGTAGTTGAAATAAATTGTATTAGTATTAACTGTTTATAAATCATTACATTATATACATATTGTATTCTTGAGGCATGTACACAAAATTACATTTTAACTGATTTACGTAATATAAAATATATATTTGATTATCTGGAAACTAAACAAAGTGGATATTTCAAAAATATTAAGCGATCGTTTATCGTGGGTTTTGTTTTTTTTTATTTTATATATAAATATATTTGTGTCTTAAAAATATTGTATTGAACTTACATCGTTAGTATATACATAAAAAGTTATCTACAATTGCGTAAATTATAACATTCATAGACGATCAATGTATAATGATACAATAACCATTGACCAAAGCTGGGCAGTAACTAGTTAAAAAGTTAAAAGTTGCTTTTTTACTTTATGAACTGTATATTATTTACATTGATATTTCTGAGAACCAGCAGGATTAATTAAGTCATTTTGAACACTTTTATTAGTTCTAATAGTTTGATTGCTACTTTTAATAAACTGATGAGATTAGGACTGTAAAAATATTTTTGAAATGACATTTTATATTTTAATGTGAACTGTAAATATTTTCTTTTTTGTATCAATGTTTTAAACAATTTCCTTCAAATTCAAAAAAAAACATTTAGATTAGACAACATTTAAAATTGAAAATAATTATTAATTTCATAAGTTTGCTTTGTAGCAGCAGTAGATTAATTTATATTTTTTTGAGTAGAATATGATTAAATGGGTATACTATATTACTATATTCTATTCTATATTTCTATTGTATTTTAATGGAAACGAATAGAAAAAAATCATATTTCAAGATTCAACTACTATATTTAATTGTTTTAAAAAAATTAATACTAGTATTTAAATTATACTGCAAATATAATATAATTTTGATTTGTATGTAAGGTACAGCTATAACAATAATCTAAAACAGTTGTATAATTTATAAAATAATATAGTCTATGCATTTGTTATTAATTTGTTTTACTTTATAGTTTATACCAAAACTAGTTATTTTCTTACGATGAGATAAAAAAAAACGTTTATGAGTAAGTTAAAGGTATTAAAAAAAGTAACAACTTTTAACTTAACTCTGTTATTATTTCATGAAAATTTTTAACTTAACTTAGTTACTCAAATTCAGTATTTTTTTAAAACTAACTTTAACTTAGCTTAGTTATTTTTTATTTTCGGATAACTTAACTTTGGCTAGTTAAAAAATTGGTTAACTTGCTCAGCTTTGCCATTAATCATATTAACTCATGTCCCATTGACATAATATAGTAGAAAATTATATAGTTTAATAGTTATCATGATGAAAATGTAGGCTTGTTGACTATATTATGGTTCTTATAATATAAGAATATAATTATGTTTATCAGACCTGCTTGAATCCATTTGTACATATAAATCATGAATAAAATATTAGGAAAATGTTTCTGTTATTTACTATCAAACTACACAATGCATATTTTACTATTATGCATGCTGCAGTATTCTAAGTGCAATACGTGATAGAAATTAATATTGTAAATTAAAGAAAGTATTTACCATCTGAACAGAATTCCATAAATAAAAATATTATTTTTCGATAATTTAAAAATGGCATACAAATGTATAAATTAATTAAATGTATTACTTTAATTTCATTAGAGCACACGCAGCTCATTTTAGAACGTACAGACATAATATAGTTTATTTGCTTTAGGCTAAAAATGTAACTTAAACCACTCGAGTGCACAGAAAACGTTTCAAAAGGTTAAACAGATTACCTGGGGCTTTTTATTAACATTAGAAATATATCCTTTTATTCTCTATGTAAAATTATTTGCTAAAATCTCTACCAAATAAATATAACATGTTTCAAGAATCCACCATTCTATTAAATTAATTATTTTGTTTCAAGCATAAAATGTTTTGCCAAAATGAGTGAGTTATTGTTTCATAATATTTTAAATTCCCAAAGTTGTTTGTTAGGTAACATTCATAATTACACAATTATTGGCATACACCACAGAGTAAAGAATATATATACACAAAGCGACGTAATTAATTATACACATTAATATTATTAATATAATTACATATTTTATATATTATTTATTAAATATTTAAACACATTTTTTTAATACATCTTAAGAAAAGTCATAGAATAGAATTTAAATAACTTTGACACTTCTGTAAAATAATTTTTTTTTACCTTTTTAAGATGTAATATTAATTATAATGTAAAGCATAAAAAATTTATTAACATGGGAAATAATATTTCGTACGTTTATTCAATGCTATTTCCAATGTATTTAAAAGTTACTAGACATTATAAAAAAATGCAATTTTTATAGGTGATCTACCTTTAGTTGGAAATACAAAATATATGTTTTGCATACAATTTTGATAAAGGAAAAAAAATTGCACGTATCCTATAATAAAACTACTCCATGAATAATTATGTTACTTAAAATCTAAGTGTGGAAATTGTTCACAACTTGAGAATTACGGCATTATTTTTTATGAGTAGGTATGTTAAGTACAAGATACACTGAGAGTGCGGCGAGTAATAGCAAGCACTCACTTGTCTCGGTCACTTCACGAACAAGTTGTTTTTGTAGCATTTTTTTTTTATATGAAAGCTGTGATGAATCTCTTACAAAAAAAACCTCTTAGAAGTGAGTTTAGTTAACTACTTACTAATAATATTTGTTTAGTTTATCTCATAAAATTTTATATTCATTAGAACATTAACTTAATTAATGATATTATGCTTTCACTGGCTTTGAATATCTAATAAATGACCTGAAAGTTATTTAAAAAGAATCGGAGGAATTCAATTTGTATAAAATCATATACATACTATACAGGTTGTTTAATATATTGTATGCACTGACCAATTTATCTTTTGCACTAATGCTATATTTTTAATTCCTATTTTTGCAATTTGATAAGAGGCCATATCTTAATATGCATATTTTAAAGTGTATTTATGTTATCTTGATTATACCTATATTTATTATTTCTCAAATTAGTTTACGTGTAAGTAGCGCACATATTTTTGAGATATATAATAAAATAGAAAAAAAAATTTAACTATTGAAATTTTAGTTTTAAATGATTACAATTTTGAATACCACCATTCGAAAATTAAATAAAAGTAAAGTAACTAGAATGTTATATTCGTTGGTATTTTATGTATTATGATTTAATATAGACTTACATTTTATGGAAGTACCCACCCCTACTTCTATAGGTGTCTAGCCACTAGTGTTGTAGTAATCTAGTACTTACATAAACAATAACCGATAATAGATAACACTATTGTGTTAACAAAACATGTGAACATTTATTATTTTATTACCTTATGAATTTATATTATAATTTATTTATTAATCTAGATTATTATATACCCATGTCGATCATTATTGTATTGTGTACTATCAAGTATAGACTAATAATAAAAGTTAAAAAATATAATATAATTAATAACAATTTAAATTCACAATAAATGAATTAACACATTTCATATTAAAATTCTAAAAAAAAAATTAATATAATTTCTTTAGATGTTAAAATATATTCTATTATATGCGTATTATAAGCAGTAGATGCATTGTAAAAATAGCTGCATACTGTAGGGTAATCCATAATTTATTTTTACAATTTCAGATAATATATTATTTTTTTATATACAAAGTTATATGTTTATCATATAGGTAAAAAAAAATATAAAAACCACATTAAGAAGCTATTTATAATGATAAACAAAAAATTGTCGTACAAATATCGCATTACTTCATATAAGTTTTTTTTTCTAATAGTTTTAATATCAACTATGTTTACAGTTGATAGAATTTATAGGAAGCCGCTGGTTGATATTTTTATCTATTATGTGTTCGATTTCTAATAAAAAATAAAATGAAATATATTCTTATTTCTATAATATTGTATTTTGTGTTACTAAAAATTCTCATATTTCTCTTTTTTTGTTTTTCGAATTTCGTTTTCAGTGATTTATAACTATAAAATTACGTCCATTACAGTGACTTATTCAACGACGAGTAGAATCGAAATCTATTATAACCTAATGACACTTCTCCGGTTTCTCATTTTAAATCACCTAAATTTTTTGTTCAAAATTTGAAATATTTCAAATGTATTTGATTTAAATTTAAATTTCAGCTTCTGTTTTTATTTAAAATTAAATCTCAGCTGCTGTTTTTATTTATTTTCAATTAGGTACTAAAAGACTATGAAAAAAAAAGTTAAAAGTAAAAAATGTTTATACATTTTAAGCATCTAACATTCTAACTACCAAGCTATATATGGAGGGATAATATTTAAAAAAAAATAATGAATGTGAGTATTGTAGTCAATACCCAACAAAATTAATTAGAAATATTCCATAAGATCTAAGAAAACCTCAATTGACTGAAACAATATGAATAAAGTATAGTTAATAAGTAATAACTTATTAAATATCATACAAAGTAATCCAATGAAATGTGTAAACTAATTATTTCAAAAAATGTTAACTTTTTTTGAATTTTTTTTTTTCATAATTGTATGTGATTACCAAAATAAAAAAAATAATATCTTTTTCTTGTCAGATATCAGAATTATATTTTATGTTTTTTACCTAATATTTGAAGTCAACACTCATTTTATTCTCCTAAGCAGAATATATTTGGAATATTTTGATACATATAAATCGAATTTCAATTAGACTGTTAATTTGTTATAACTTATAAATATTATAATTTCGGATGAGAGGAATAGTGGATGAATACAAGGTACCACTGTGCTAGTCTACTCCGCTCACAGACACACTTTAAGTACGTATAACTAATTAACTATTGATTCGAAATTCTATTTTTTTTGTTTTGGAATACGAAATATTCCGTAAAATAGTCTGCCTCGGAGTATGCAATTACAAACGTAAGTCGTCTTAAAATAGGTCAAAACAACCTTAACAATCATTGTGACAAAAGACCGATCAGATTCTACGTAAACTGTAGGTACCTAGTAAATAGTCATATACGACCAGATATATTGCTTTTGATATATTGCTTTTATTTTATATTTACCTTCTAGCTTTGAATAATCTAATTCTATATACTTTCAATGTGTATAATAAATGAAAAAATCTCGGATTTACGAGATTTTCAGCACGGGAAATAATATAAACTGAATAGCTTACTTACTATTTGTGTGTGAATTAATTTCAAGATCGTCGCATAGCGTTTAATTCAATCCCTATTCCTATATCGAATAAATGTAAATATACGCGCTGACTGCATATACAATACTCGTTTCAGGTCAACACGTAATTGGCATTTATGATGCAAACCCCTTCGAAAACAAAAGCATTTATACGTAGGTATACACTATTTTTTACATAAAAATAATTTTTGTTATTCATCTATTTAGCTTTATTTATATTAACTACCCAAACGAAATAGTCGATTTCTGTTCTTTTCTTCAACTTACCCACTATAAGGCCACTTCTGTATTCTATTTAATGTCACTCGGCATACATTTTTGTTCCCATTTGAATCTTATCGGGCATTTGTTTTCAAATGGGCCCGTTTTCGAAGGTAGCTTAATGACAGATCCTCGTCGTGGGGATAGAGTTAATAAAAACTTTATTTTTCTTTTATTTGTTTTTAAGTCTTGAAATACGAACATATTCGACATAATGGTACTATTCAAATAAATATGCTTGCGGTGTGAGATAGACGAAAAAACTTTAAATAAGCTCTGACGTCAGTGCAAAAATAATTCAAGGAGGAGAAAAAAGTTGTATGTCTCTTTTGTATTTTTCGTTTCTCCGTTTCTAGCATAAATTGCCACAATTTAACAGTGTAGATAGTCGTTAGGCCACAATCCAATGAAATGCATTAAACGCATTTATATTTTATTATAGTGTCAGTTTATTTAGGTTTTATTTTATCCGCATCTCTCTCCATCCTGTATAATAATTAAAACACTCAACATTAGAATAAATAATACCAACTGCTCGTTAGATATATTTTTCTTTTATCACCAAACTAGATGCTTATAAATCGCATACCGTGTGGATTGTAATAATATGCACTCGTGGTCTCCAACAAAACGTATAATTCATTTTTAACTATTCGAAAGCTACTATATATACATATATTATATATTTCCCATTAGTTAATAGTACCAATGTAGTATGGATTAATATGCCCATCCTAATTACCTAAAATGTCCTTATATTAACAAACATTTCGAGACATTTATATTATTGAATTATGGATATAGTATATAGCTATTGTCTTAATGATCCACACATAAATCAGCGCGCATATATTATTGTTATTAACTTATAAGTTATGTCATTACCAACATTCCGTATAACGGTGATAATAGATTTATGATATTAAAATCTAAAACATAGTCATTAATTAATATCACAGACAAAAAAAAACTATGGCCAGAATCTAAATTATACATATTGTTAAATCGTGTTTCGTAATTATTTAAAATTATATTATGTGAGAAAATATTTCAAAAATTATTCATACTTTTCGAGAAAATTAGTGTTTAACTTTCAAATTATCTCTTTGAGTTCTATACATGGTATATAGGTAATATGGTAACCCCAAAAACTCTATAGAAGAGTGAAGCAGTGAGCATCCCACTTAAGTCATTAATTTATTGTGTGTCGCCTGGTGTTGTCGTTGAAAAACGGACTCTAAAAAAAAGGATTTTGTATCAAGTGACCACTTCAGTGTTTGATGGAGCGATAAAAAACGTACCAATGAATATTATTATTACCAACAAAATAGGTGTTAAATAAAAAATTTAGTTTTTTTTTATTCTCAGTCAAAACCGTTAAAAAAATATAAACGGATGATTTATGGGACTAGTCAAGAGCGTCGTAAATATTAAGCATTTTAAAAATAATTAACACCTTTTCATGATTTTGTCAACATTTGAACTTATAATTTTTCATTTGAATTAATATAAAAATATGTACAACTTCAGTCATCTATACCTAATTAGCTTAAAAAGAGCCTAAATATTTTGAAATTATATAATGTCTAGAAAATTGATAACATATTCAGTAATATGTCAAATAGGTATTATCGTAGATATTATTTATTACTGGATTATTACAAAAAAAAAAAAGATTAGTCGTGTTCGTTTATTTCATTCTTTTCAGTTTTAAGTTTCTTCTGGTTTTAGTTTGAAATATTCTACTTTTAACCCAACCATCTTCTTCGCAAAACTAGATCATATTAAGTACAAGAAACTACCACCAGTATTGAAGATTATAGTATTGTTTTAAAGTGATAAAACTACTTGTCGTCGAAGATTATAATACCTAAAATCGTAAAACGACCTCTCTAAAGTACCATCTTGATCCAATTTTCTAGAAGATAAGATACTGTATGTTGAAATCGAAGCACTATTTCTGGTAAAAATTGTGTATAAAGGATAAAAAAAAAATAAAAAATAAACACCATTGTAAAACCACTAGATCCCTCGCTCCGCTCAGAATCTAAAATATTGCCGGTATCTACCTAATAGTATTAATACAAATATATGTTCAATATTTGTGAAATTGTATACTAAAATTCCTAAGCCATAAAACAGAAACATACTTTTTTTTTAGAAAAAATTAAATATGCACTTTTTTTCTGAAATTCACGAAAGAGGTATGCAAAATATGCATTTAAAATTTAAACTCTGAATGATTTTTTAGCTTGGAATACTTTCGAAGCATTTAAACAAAGATGTTACTTCTACAAATGTCTCTATTATCTACTCATATTATTATAATAGTTGTCGTCAGAAGACAAAACAGTTTTTTTTAAGACACACATCATTGCAAAACCAATACGTTCAATAACAGTTTCAGAAACTAAAATCCATGTGAGAAATAATATTAACATTGTTTATTGCGAATTCAAGTGTTTTTCGGGGTGTGTATCATTTTTTGAGCACGTATGCGAAAGTTATATTATTTAAATTGATAAACGTAGAAGGAGGAAAAATGTGACATGGCTAAAGTTCTTATTACTTTGGTCCTATAAATTACGTTCACAATGTATACCATAATGTAACACTGCGTATTATACATAATATACGTATAAAGAAGGTTTCCGGTATATTTTACAAATTATGGTGTTATTTATGATCAAAAAACCACATTTTGAATTGAAAATTATATATTTCTCTTTAACAAGTTTTACTTTTCAACCATTTTCTGTTAAATTTTTAACATGTACCAATAAATGTGGAAAAATGTAATATTTTAATTTTATAAAAACTTGCTTGCACTCATAATATTTGTCTCAATTTTCAATTTAAATATTGCACGTCATATACTACTGCTAGCAATTTTTTTAATATGATAATTAATTTAATCACTTGCATTTTTTTTTGTATTTTTAAATCAATGAATTAATTATCATGCTACAATTTGTCATTTGTAAAATTTGTATAGATAGGTACCATTATTGTATTATTGATATGTATAGTACACAAAGCTGGGCAGTAACTAGTTAAAAAGTTAAAAGTTACTTTTTGATAACTTTTAACTTAACTAGTTAAAAGAAAAAAAGAATGTAGAAAATAATTCAGTGACTAAGTTATTTTTTTTTATAAATGATTGTAACTTAACTTAGTAATTTTGTTAAAATTAAAGTTCTTTGCAAAAATGTTCATATTATGATTTATGAACTGTATATTATTTGCATTGATATTTCTGAGAACCACCAGGATTAATTAAGTCATTTTGAACACTTTTATTAGTTCTAATAGTTTGATTGCTACTTTTAATAAACTGATGAGATTAGGACTGTAAAAATATTTTTGAAATGACATTTTATATTTTAATGTGAACTGTAAATATTTTCTTTTTTGTATCAATGTTTTAAACAATTTCCTTCAAATTCAAAAAAAAAACATTTAGATTAGACAACATTTAAAATTGAAAATAATTATTAATTTCATAAGTTTGCTTTGTAGCAGCAGTAGATTAATTTATATTTTTTTGAGTAGAATATGATTAAATGGGTATACTATATTACTATATTCTATTCTATATTTCTATTGTATTTTAATGGAAACGAATAGAAAAAAATCATATTTCAAGATTCAACTACTATATTTAATTGTTTTTAAAAAATGAATACTAGTATTTAAATTATACTGCAAATATAATATAATTTTGATTTGTATGTAAGGTACAGCTATAACAATAATCTAAAACAGTTGTATAATTTATAAAATAATATAGTCTATGCATTTGTTATTAATTTGTTTTACTTTATAGTTTATACCAAAACTAGTTATTTTCTTACGATGAGATAAAAAAAACGTTTATGAGTAAGTTAAAGGTATTAAAAAAAGTAACAACTTTTAACTTAACTCTGTTATTATTTCATGAAGATTTTTAACTTAACTTAGTTACTCAAATTCAGTATTTTTTTAAAACTAACTTTAACTTAGCTTAGTTATTTTTTATTTTCGGATAACTTAATTTTGGCTAGTTAAAAAAATTGGTTAACTTGCCCAGCTCTGATAGTGCACGACAAACGCGATATAACGACCATTATATTTTGAATCCGATATATGTTTGAAATGCATTTGTATGGAAAGGTAAATATAATATTATTTTTTTACAAGCTAAACTTTTCATTGTATGTGAATACATTCATTATAAAGTTAAATTAATGTTAAAATTAAAATTGTTTTTTAATTATTGTAACCATTACCTATCAAATGTATGGCTTTATCCATCCATGTACTTACACTTATATTTAATGGTTATATTATTCAAGGTATTATTAAATTCACATTGATGTCACGAAATACGATTTTCTGAATTAGAAAGGAACGTATTGAGAAGTTGAATGAGTGAACTGTAAGTTAATAAATAAAGTATATTAATATGAAATGTAATAATATTAATTATTAATATTATTATATAGCGTCGTTCACAAGGCTTTTGATCAAAAATCATTTTATAGTTAAAAATTGGCATTTCAGTAAAACGTAATTTCAGCAATTGTGTGCTATTTCATATGAAATAGTACAAATAATACTCTTTCATAGAATTTTCTATACATCATAACATTTTCCAAATATTTTGACTTATTTTGAGCTGTTTATTATTTTCTAAACACGATAAAATTTTGAAAATAGTTTGACTCTTTTTGAGCAATTTACGGACATTGTCAGTTTCAATTTTTTTTAGTTTTTTTTTTCTATAAATATCAATAAAATTGTATCTGTTGAGTAAAAAAGCTTGAAAATTTAATAGAAGGCTCCTAGGTTATTGCTTCAAAGACAGATGAAAAAAATTAAAAATCTTTAGTCACAATTTTTATTTATAAGCATGTAAAGTTCAAATCTTGACAAAATACGGAAAAATCACGAAAATTAGCAAATTATTTTGAGTTGAGAATTCATAAATTTTTTTCTTTTTAAATCTAAGATTTGAAAATTTAATACGAGATTATCTATAAGTTTGTCTACCTTTATCAAAAAAAAAAATGTCTTTAAGAAAGTCAAATTAAATTTATATGAGCGTTTTAAATTCATATTTTTACAACATTTGATATTCACTGGATATCTCACGTAACGATTTTCTTATTTTGTTGTAATTAAAAAACGTATTACTGTAGATACTAGAAAATTTCACTGAATGTTTATATTAGCATTTTCTATACACCATACAATTTTGAAAATAATTTGACTCTTTTTGAGCTGTTTACGGTCATTGTTAGTTTTCAATATTTTTAGTTTTTTTCTGTAAATATCAATAAAATTTTATGTGTTGGGTAAAAAAACGTGAAAATTTAATATAAGGCTCCTGATATTTCGTTCTAATAGCAGTTGAAAAATATTATAAATATATAAGTACAATTTTTTTTTATAAGCATTTAAAGTTGAAATTTTGAGAAAATTTAATAATTATTTTGTAGTTAAAAATTTATAAAATGTTCAACTTTTGTAGCTAAGGATTGACAATTCAAAACAAGGTTCTACGTAAATAAGTTAATATATGAATTACTTTATTCACAATAATATCATCAAATATACTTAGTAATAGTATAGACTGACGGTTTTCGCTCAGAATCGTTTTTCTTATACAATGATATAATATCATTGAATTCAAATTTAATACCATCCATTACAGTGACCCACTTGTAACCTACTGTACAGCAGAGCAACATCCACTTACCTACCTTTTTTTTTAATTTAAGACATTTAAATAATTTATTAATTAGGTATAGAAATAAAATATAAGTCAAATGAATACCCTGTGGTTCTCTATAAGAACATTGAGTGGAATTTGTCGATTTAAAATGTTTATACTTAACAATTTTCTGACTATAATGTATGACTAAATCCACGACAAAAAAGCGTCTCGAATGCCAATGACATGAAGTTAAAAAAATAGGTAAAAATAATATTACGATCAACTTTATCAAAAGCTTTTGAAAAATCTGTAAAAATGACATCGACTGGATAGTCGGAAAGTTTCTTAAGAAACTCGATTATAAATAATGAGACATGTGTCATATCCACAAAATAAATAATAACTTTATAAATGACTTCGAAACTCGAACACGTCCGTTCATTTGTTTCGTTGTAATCGCAGTTTGATACAATACTGATAAAATATACTGTGAAATGTTAATATTATGACCGCATTCATCGTTAACGTAATTAAATGTGTTTCCAGGTTCTTATTATATTGTGGACTTTGTGACTTAGAACTCCTACGATGGACCTTTTTTTTTTGAAAATTACAATGACTTAAAAAAACCGTGAAAACGATGACAACTGAGTGGTCTGCGCTGATGTGTACATCCATTATAAGAATGCATTTTAAGTGTATTATTACAATAGAGCGAGTAGTGTAATGAGTATTACGAACAGCTTAGCGAAATAATAAACACTGTGCACACCGGCGGTGGACTTAACTGTAACAATAGAAAAGCGTTTCAGGTATGCAATTTTAATACCTTTATACGGCCAAAATACGACGTACAAATGAAGCGCACGTATACCCCTACTATATATACCTATAAATAGTCGGGTATTTTATGGTCGTCCCCGTACCATTACCATGGTTGTGTGTAGTATATGTACGCGCATATACTTTTAGCGGAATGTTATTGTTCCATCCACTGCCGCGCCGCCCCACCAGATGGGTGCGTTTTACTGCGGGCGTTTTTTTTTTTACCGCACAAGCCAAATTTATCATTTACGGTGCACGAAAACCCGCAGAGGAGATACTGTGCGAAGTGGCGCTCGGACGGACTGTTTTTGTAATATTTAAAAAGATTTCTGCCAGGGCCGTTATTTCGCTTATACCCACGCGTCTTATAATACCTACGTATAATATATGAGTGAGCTATCCGCCCGTGTGAGTGGACTGCGTTCGCCACCGCCGAGTGTTTGTTTTACTGCCGGTTTTTTTTCAGCCATCGCGCCCGAGTCCGCGTTCCTGATGAATAAATCAGTAGCCTTGCCAACGCGCGCATTTCAACCAGAGTGAAATACACGTCCACAAACCTATACTATACAGCTACAACATGCGACCAACCCCACTATGACCCTCGGCACATCGTCCACTCGCAGACCCAAAGCCGTCATCTTTCTCCGACCGTCGTCGCCGATATACTTAAAATATACCTGTCGTCACCATTCGCTGAACGCGATATTTTTTTCTCTTTTTCACTTTTTTAAAAAAAATTTATAGGTATTTAATAAAGTGTATTGCGCGAAAAATAGGCAGTGATGGATTTAGAAATTTTCAAAAGATTATAATATATTTTACAATTAATGTTTTTATGGTTTACATATTGAGGGGATGTAACATTATGCTTTTCACTCGGATCAATCGCCCACACACCGGTACACCACAGCGCCGGTTAATAGGTACCTACTGCCACTGCGTGAAGTCAAATTCTTTCAGCCGGCTTTCCTTATACCATCACGGCATGATGTTCTTAATTCTTTTGGAATCATTTCGATAGTAAAATAAAAAACATTACAACAAGCAGCAATTTTTGCTGATATTAATTATTATATCTTTTTGCATGCTTATGTTTTGTTTACTTAAATGTTACTTGTAATGTAACTATTGGGCTACCAGCAGCCCGTACTTTCGATAGATAAATAAATAAATAAACTACGATTTACGATTTACGACCATTGGACATCCGTATTTCTTTATTAAAGCGATACAACCTCCCCTTTTACAAGATCTAGGTTGTGAACAACTGTCATTATAATTTAGAACACGAAGTTTAAGATCATAATAGGATAAATAAATGATATATTTAGACGAGTTTTTGTTAAAATAATATGCAACCATAATTCAAAGAAATAATATTACATTTAAATTTTGTTTATTTTTATAATAAGACCTCTTCTGTTTTAATAAAAACCAGAAGAGAATGCATTGCGAAGAGCGAGGATTTAATATTAGTTGTTGGAGGAAAGGTTTCGACTGGAGATTTTAAGCGAAGATTTGTAACTTTCGGGACACAATTCATCTAAGAGATGCCAAGATTAACCTCACCAAATAAACACTAAACAGGTGTTTAATACAGTTTATACGATTGGTGCACAGTTAAGTTATAATATAGATGATTTAATATTCAGTTAGAATATCAATATTTGTTTTAAACGTGATGTTTAAGTTATTTTTTTTAGTTATAAAAATAATAGACTTTTCGATCAAATTTAGAAAAAATATATTTTTATAATTCTATTGTCAACTACAATTCAAACATGAAACGTCATATGTTTGTGCTATTTTAAATTGCAAACGAAAATAATAACTTCATTCGTATATAACGTATCACAGCTGGTATTATATACTTGAGTCCATTCAAAATTGTATGTCACCTTGAAAAATCCTTTTGAATCACGGCGGATTTCCTTTATATCTATTCAGATTCAAAACTTTTTAACTCAAATAATGTTATGTATAATGGATAGGTCACACGCACTACCAATTATTTATCCGTTGCAATTGAAATGGTTTCGGCAAGAGGCAGAAAAAAGTAAGATTTTATTTAGAATAGATCTTGATGACTATACCGCACCGATAGTCGCGAACAATGCCTTGTGTCTGTACGTCTGTTCTCGGTATGTGATTGATCCTACGATGACGTGAATAAAACGCAAAATACTTGAAAAATTCCGACCGGGTCGCAATGATAGGTTGTCATTCATTTTACTGACATTTGCTTGAAGGGATAATATCTCCGGGTGAAAACGGTTTGCAGGACGTGCCAATAACGTTATTGTTACCCGCCGTATGATATATTATATGTTAATACAAATGTTATGCTGGATACGTATTTGATTGCAGACTACTATATTTTTTATACAACGACAACATTTCAATCGAATAATTACATTGTAACTTGTAACTACCAAAACATCAGTCAATATCATCAAACTTGATTAAAATCCGTATTATTTTTTCAAACCACCGACGATTCGTTCAATTTTCTTTTGAGCCTCAAATCCCTAGACACGATCCTTGTAACAATTACGTGTGTGTGTGTGTGTTGTGTGTGTGTGTGTGGTGTGTGTGTGTGTGTGTGTGTGTGTGTGTATAAATATATACATATATATTATGTTGTTATACTGTGTACACACACGCATAAGTCCATGACAAAGTAACGTATCGTCCATCTCGCTATTCATGTTGTTATTTACCTCCTGCTGTTTTAAAAACCCCCATGAATTATAGTCCTCGTGACTCAGAAATGAGGTGAGTTACCTTAAAACAGGGTGAAAGTTCGTATGTGATCTGTCTGCTAAATATCCCAACGTTACGCCAACTGAATTAGTTAAAATGTGTGCGCAGATAAAATTATTGGATACAAATTTTAATGCAATTAAATTACACGAAAAATAAATGTCACCATAATTAATTACTGATGTTATAATACGTATGGGTAGTATTAAAACATTGCCAATAAAAAATAAAAACTGTTTGCTCGAAGTGCGTGAAAGATTACATTTTTTCATACCTTTAATACATATTATATAAAATTAGTTTCGTTTTTAATTTTAATAAATTGCGTTACAGGAATAGCATTCGATCAGAATTTATTCCTAAATCAACTTACATTCAGTATAGGTAGTATTCGTAGGGTTTGTATTTATATGTTGTTTCTAGAAATCGTAAGAGTTTTTAAGTCAACCCATTTGTCACCCTCTTTTTGCTTTATTATATTATTTATAAGCTACCCCAAAAACATTTTAATGGACGGTCATATATTACCATTTGCAGACCATCTAAAATAGTGTTTATATAGGTATGCTTTGTTATAATATACTTATACCTATCTATACTTAAACATATATGAGAGCACCTATAATATTATGTGAACAATTTAAATAATGGAAGTATAGGTACTCAATTGTTAAAATAATGAGCTACTTTATTCAAACAAAAACAAACTGACCAGTCAACTTTTTTTGGTATAAAAAATAATATTGTCATAATTATAATAATAATACTAATAATAATAAGGCCTTTATAATTATAAAGATATCCTTTAGTTTATAGATAATTATGAAAGCCATTTTTAAATTATAGAATTTAACTGAAAATTGTCATGATATTTTTATTAGTCCTAAAAATAAAAGGTGTTGCAAACAATTCAATACATAATTTATTAATACTACTTTATAGTGTATAATATTATCTTAATTCATACAGAATCTCTCTTTTTTTCCATTATTATGCCACCACACTAATAGTGTCACATTAAGAAATTCAATTAATAGCATAAGTGTCTGTTGAAGTTATTTACATATAAATAATTTATAATTATATGATCAACGTACCAAAGTTGACTTAAATAGATCATATTTAACATTGACATTTTTAACTGTGGTTAGTTTTAAACTGAATAATTAGTCATATTATACTAAATAGGTAAGTACATAATACAATTTAAGACGAAATGAGTGAAAGTATGCACGACGCTCGAATCTAGTAGAACACTTATGAAAATTATGTAGTTGAGCAATACCCTAATGAAATGCATAGATATTATTTATGCGTTTTTATAAAATATTTTTCATAGTGACTTGAAACTTTTTGCCTCCGCGTAAATTTTATTATAATTTACTTTACAATTGGTTTAACAATATTTTTTATAGACTTTTCAATTTAAAATTGCGACACAATTTAATTTTTAAGCAATTTTAGTTTTTGTTTTTGTTCAAAAAATATTATTAGGGGAGAGTACGGAAACTTTAAACTTTTATGTGAGTTATTATATGTTACTATTTAAAGTATCGTTTTTTAAAAATATTTAGACTAATTTTTAGCCATCGCCTATAATTTATACCACGATCTATTCACACTGTTACTTCAGTTATTTGGTGGTGGTTTAAAAGTTATAACTTATAACATTTATATAATATGATATGATATCTACTGTTTTAATAATAATATAATAAATGTGATGTATTCGTCAATAACTAAAATTAATTCTACCTAACGTATTTCTAATATTAAATTAGATTACTAACAGCAATATAAGCAATATGTATTATTAAATTATGACAGATCGAGACCATCTCCGATCAGAATTGTTTTTTTTTTGTATTGATGCAATTATTAATAATTTAATTTGAACCGGATATCTATTACAGTGAAATAATCAATGGCCAAAGGACACTCAATACCTACTACACAGCAGAGCGAGTTCCTCTAATTATTTTCGACTGCTTCCTAGATAGTTTCCTTTGTACATATATTTTATTACAGAGTGCATTGACCTTTAAGTACTGATTATTGGTTCGCATAATTTATTAATGTTTGATAATAGTATAATACACGTAAGTGATTCACTATTTAAAACTTTTGTTAATGATTTCTGTAAATTTGAAGTAAATATTTGTATGATTCGTTAAATTATTGAAGGATGTGGTAAATAGCCATGACTATAGCTGTGACCTCATTATATAATATTTTTATCGTTGTTAATTTGAAATTTAATTTTTATTTAATGATGTTCGATAAAATGTTTAGATAAAACTATCGAAAAGCTCTTACAATTATTTTTGTTGATACCCAGAATATCCCATTACAGTTTAACGCTTTATTTTTTTTTTTTCATCCCAATGATAATTATGCCTAGTGACGTGTGCTTTGGTTTTTTGTGACACGTTAAAAATTAAATATTAAATATTTTAAAGGCAGACCCAGTTAGCTTCAGGATTAACACCTCAAATATTATGTCCACGATCATTAAAACGTTGAAATGTTTTCATGGAAAATTATTCACGAGTATTTACCATTTAAACATTGCAATTTTGAATCTTACGCACGACGAGTATTATGTCGTGTATTTTATTTATAAAGTTCCAACGATCAAAATCCGTGCGGAGAATCGCGAGCCTATTAATTTTATATGATATCACTGCAGTGAATACACAATTCACATACATATTATACTATAAAGTTTCGCCATGGCACCAATGCTCCGCAGATAGGTCTTGTTCACGAAGCCCAAAACCTGTGTGCCACGTACTGGTTTATACATTTTGTTTACTCTAAATGCTGGTGACAATAATAATATCATACAACAATAATAAGTCATAACAAAAGCGGCACAGGGCATTGTAGTGAGTGTGTCATTATAATTGAATCTTAAATTGGTTTAAGACGGAGGCGTTGCACGGTATTCCCAGTGTATTGTTCCGCTTATTGTCCCATTCCTGTTCTTCCATTAGTTACTCAGAAAGGTACCAATATAGTGAACTTATATTTTGTGTTATTAAACATTTTCGTTTTTCCCGTAATAAATATTAACTTAAAGCTTTCGACGAATGCATTAATCTAAGACACAAAAATCACTCCGTTTGACAAATTGTTTTGTAAAAAATAGACATCTTACACAACAATAAATTAACGCTACAGTAATTCATTTTAAAAGCAATACATTTTCAAGTCGTTAATGCCATTATATTACAGTTTTTCTATGTTTTACAAAAATTTTTTTTTAAACATTTTTTTAAACAACCATACAAACTAAATTACTTAAAAAAAAAAGTCAATAACAACAACAACAGTGACAAAAAGCGGTACATACTATAATTCTTATTACCTACCTACTTATATTTTATTTATTGGTTGAGAACATTTTTGTTTCTATTTCCACTGTAAACATAAAATACCAATTGAATTTACTAGCGTTGTGAAAACGTGATGTATGCACAGCTACTTGTAACACTATTTCTGACATTGAAGGAGGTAAGATTGCCATTTAAAAAGACGGCATGAGTAATAATAGACATGGATTTAGCGATGAATCTGTTGGCTGCCTCGTAACGGTATTATTTCCATGTACGTCAATATACGTATGTTTTTCAAATAGAAAATGTAGCTAATTTCATTCCGGATTTTTTGAAAATTGAATCCATTTAAATTCCTTATCGAACAAGGAGATGTTATTTTTACAAAGGTTTGATTTGTCAAAAAAAAATAGCTTAAATAATGTAAATATTTATACAATTTTAATATTAAATAAGATAATATTATTTTCTGGTATACAGGCAAAAGGAAGTTTCCATGAAGTTTGTGAAAATCAAATTTAATTCTGTTGTAATTAATACCTGATTATTCCAAAGATTGTAATTGTAAAGAAGAATTTTACCGTAATAAGACTAAATAGAAAATTTAAAAATGTTGGTTAAAATAATCAATTGGTTCTTATTTTATATTTTGTCTTTAGATATTTGATAATATCATAATGTAAAGTTTTTGGGTGTTTTTTTTTTTTTGGTCTGTTTTTAAATTTTAAACATTTTATTTATTTGTTTATATAAATACACGAATATAATATAATAATATACATTATACATACACATAATATATAAATACATATATATAACACAGTGTAATTTATTTGTTCTATAATGTGATTTTTTTCGAAAAACACTATCTGTGTGCAGTAAATAGTAATAATGCTCAAAATATTTAATATTGCCACTGTATGGATTTGGAAGAGGACATATATGGTACTTTATGGAGAATTAAGCTCAGGCTTAATGTATTACAACTACATATAGCACTAGACAGCAAAATCGTGTTTGGTATTAAAGAAAATTGTTTTCTTTTTTTTATCAAAACGTTCTTTGTTTACATATATACCCGATTATTCCGGTGTTCGATATCATTACAGTGCTGGAGGATATTATTTAAGCTCAGAGCATGATTTATCAACCTTTTATTTCAGTCACCAAAGACCAAAATATTTTGTGCTTCATCATTTGTATAAAATAAAATAAAAACATAATACGTTACACGATGACAAAAATAAACAATAATATTTATATAGCAGTTTGAGTTGTGTACACGTATTTAAATGATATCGAGCATGAATCAATTATATCAGCGGGAATATTCGGCATATTTTTAAAATGGATTTCGTCGATTTCCCTTTGGATGCGTACCTAACTAATATAATAATATCCAACTCTTATTTCTATCACTGCTATCACTGCAGTAAGTTATTGGCGTTCAATATCATTGGATGACGACAGTATATAATTATAAACCACCTACCTTTAAGTTATAATAATATTCGAACTTTTTTTATTTAAAAAGGCTTCGAGAATAATGGTAGACACAAATATTGTTTTTAAAATAACCTTAAAATACTATCTATAATTCTATACTCTACAGTATGGTTCCTAAAAACTCCATTTAAAAGAAGAATAATAGCAAAAAAGGACTATCTGAGTAAAATACAATTTACTAAAAAATAAACTGTAGACTATAAATAAACTATAAATTTAGTTACATAAGGATATACTATGTATTTTATTACCTATATAAATTGTAACAACGGATTTCGCTCCCCGTTTAAATAATACGGTAATCGACGTAAACCCAAAAAAATGCAGCGTTTTTTCAACGAGTGGTCTTAATGAATAGGTAGGGTCGTAATATTGTTGTAACTAAAATGCATACATATTTTATTTTATAACCTGGGCTACACAGTTATAAGTAACAGCTTCTAACAACGTGCCTGATAAACACCGAAGTGACCTGCCAGATGGTATATTATATAGGATACATAAATATAAATATTATTTTTTTTATTGAATTTGAGCCCGGCAACTATGGCGATTAGCAATTGTAGGGATTACGGTTGGTAAGATTGGTACGGTTGAAACGGTAGGTTAGTAACAAGACAGTGCATGTGTGACAAGGTTTTTGCCACTACGAACCAGGGTGGTCACCCATCCGGGAACTAATGGAAGCGGGCGTCACTTACTCTCAATCACGTTGCGTGATTGATTGCAGCCACCAACGCCCCGCCAGCCACTTGTATATTATATTATTGTGCATTGTGTCACACCTCGTTTCAATTCATGCCGTCACGGAAATATCGCCAAATAATGCGGTGGCATCAAAACACTCGTTTATATTTAGAAGGTTTTGAACGAGCCGGTCGTGCGTGCGCTGCCAACAATTACTTGGAGATAATAATATGGCCGCGTGGTCGCCGGCGCACTCAATAGCTCCAAATTAACGTTTCACCGAGTTAATCGAATTCTCTCTCCATACGTCAATATTATGAGTATATTACTATATTATAATATTTTATAGATTATTTATATATAATATTATATACGTATATACAAGCCGACGGGGAAGAACTGTTACATACAGAACGATTCACCGTCATTTTAAAAACAGAAGTATAAGATTTTTTAGGTGTATATAGAAACATATCGAATTACATCTTCTAATGTATAATTTATCCATGCTGTAAATCATTATTATCATTATTTTTATAATAAAACAAACTATTTACCTACTAATATAGTTTCTTATGTATAAGTGTTTGTAAAGTTATAAAGTAAAATACTTTAAATATTTTTAGGTGTAGTGGTGTTGCTCAGTGGTTGGCCTCAGTCACTTACGTGTTCTGAGGTCAAGCATCGACCGGCGTTGGTAGTTCCCGGATGGGTGACCACCAGTGTTTTCAGTGACGAATCCTCACCACATATACACGTGTTCCTCAATCAACAATAACCCCCTACAAAATGCTAATGGTCATAGTTTCCGATGCTTAAAATCAATAATAAAATAAAAAAACTATTAATCTTTATTTTTTTCGTAGGTATCAACATTTATCGCTTGTACTGTGACAGCTTGACTAATGGTTATTATAATTTAATCTATCATATCTGTTTTTGTGTGGCCGGCCTACTCTTATCTTATAAATTAGAGCGCAGCTAACGTGAACATATTATGTATACTTTTTATCGTTCAACGTGCGATCCGTAAGATCGATCTCGTCTAAGGGACAGGATGGGAGATGAGTCGGCTTACTTTATTATTCATACAAGCTTATGTTTTATTATTATATTGTACAGGTACATGTGGTATTATTATTATTATTATTATGAGTAGGTACGTACACAAAATGTAGGTATACAGTGTACTATAATGCGCATATGAATATGAATATAAAGCACCGGGGGCCAATACGAGTACGGTTACGCGTTAATGTCCGCGAAACCGATAAAATTACCCAAAATGTGGCGCTTGTACACTGCCCAAGCTTTAGGATTAAAATAGGTATTGTGCAATGTGTATTATAATAGCTTTTGGAAATTCAACTTTCTTCAAAGTGTATTATGTAAATATGCCAGCTGTTATTATATTATATCGTAGGATAGTAGTGCATGTTTATCCCTCGTTTGGATTCAAATCATTATAATAAGCACGAATTCTCATCCACAATAATTATAAATTAAAATCGATCGTCTAGCCGAAGCGCGGAGAAAAAAAATGGTAAATTTAATTATAGAACGACGAATGGACCGATCAGACAAAAGTCATCTGTAATACTCAAAACAAATACGTAACTATGAGAACATCACACCAGCGTTTTGTAATGAAACATTTTAGTCTTACAAAAAAACTTTTAATTGGAATTTGAATTTGTTAATTAATTAATTAAAAACAAATTATTTCGTTGTGTGTTTGCGCAATTTTCACGTGCTTCAAAGGTAATAAATAATAATCATTTAACATTGAATATTATTAAGAAATAATATATAATATAATGTATGAATGTAATATACGATTTTTGGATTAAAATAATATGTTGTTCCTTCATCAAAGTTTGATTTACATTTTTTAAATGTATTTTATCAACGTAAATTGACCGTTTTTAGTTAATAATAAATCAGTTTCGACAATATTGTTTGTAGATTAATTCTTGATTTGGACTGTGATCATTACTAAACCGACTTTACAAGATATAATTTGAATAAAGAACTCATAATTCAAATTCTCCTGATGGATAGCGAATAGCTACATCGCAATAATGAAGTGAAATATTTTGTATTGTTGCCCATTAAATATTTCCAATATTTAAAGTTCTAATTATGTTTTAAGATTATGCGTGATGTAATATTTTAAAAGTTTTGTCTGAGATTTTAATATTTCTAAAAATTGTCAAGATTATTAAAACGTATTTGTTAATTGATGCTGGTTTTAGTTTATATAAAATATCGTATCAATTAGTTTTTACGATAAATCAAATTAGAAATATAAAGATTTTCACAGCGATGGCAGTCCAAAACTCTAAAGAGAAGAAAATATCCATGGTTTGATAAAACTGACTAGGTTCATACTAAGCAATATTATAAATTATGATCAATAACGGTTTTACAATATTATACATTGTACATTTTGATTGCATATAGCAATATAACATAAACGTTTTAGTGTTATTTGATTTATGCAAAAAGTTATATTTACTTATGTGTCATAAATATTGATCATAAAAAATGTTCAGTGGTTTTATTCAAACGAAATAAAATAATATTTAATATTACCTAGTGGTTTTCACATCGATTTGGAGATAATTTTACTCAAAAAAGTGTTATGCTCAGTGTTCTGGGGTTATCTTTTATTGGCACTATACAGAATCTTATCGTCGATTTAACAATCTGCATTTGGGGTACCTACCTATATTACTACAGTAATAATGATTGTAATATAATATTATTATGTTGTATTTTCGTTGGTTGAAATGTATATTTCATATCGCGGGCACAGCGAGTTAAACCCGTTGACAGAATCAATTATTTAAATTTCGGTTAACTACATTTACGTGCATGAGTAGATTTGAATAACTCATTTGTACTATACATATGCAATGAAATAAATTAATTTGCGGAATCCAGATATCTTTAGAAATAATAATCGGTGTTCTAAGGACATCATTTCGCATAAACATTGAAATACAATATTCTACAAGTGGTTTCAAAAAAAAATATATAAATAAATAGTTTTAATTTTCAAAAATAATGTACCGACTGTTATAAATACAACAATTTAATCAGTTATTATCGAGTTTTACGTAGACGTATACGTGAAATGATTATTGCTAGATTATGACTTCAAACGTTGGTCGCTATTCTGGATTTTATAATTATTCACGCACTTAATGATTATAATGTAATATTTTAATTTAAAAAACGCAATTTTTGTTATAACAAATAATGTACGGGTATGTGTGAGTGAGCACACTTATAACCCAGTTTAATACGATCGGATTATTCTTGCAAAATCGCGTACCTGTATAATAATATAGAAATCATGGTTAGTACCTGCAGTTTTACAATATCAACCAACTACAGCAGTTCTAGATAAATAGTATAATATAATATCCACGTCGGAAGATTACCGAACCGGTACAGTATACCAACTTCACGAACGTGGTATACTATCACCATAATATGGTATTACCGAAAAAACCATAGTATATTTATATATATCATATATCTGTTAAATACGTGTATCTATATTATACTAACATTCCTATAGCGCCCATACTGCAGTTTTCAACACCGAACACCGAAAGTCTTGAGTCGAAACGGGCGTGCCATTTATTTACACAAAATAGTTACATTGATGTTAACGTAGTGCATTATAACAATTTTACTAACAATATAATAAAAAATAATAATAATAACAATAATATATTATATTATTAAACAATGGGGCGTACAACGAGTGTATATAGTAGGACCCAAACATCGTATACACAGGTCTGTCCGTATCGCCTTTGAATAATATGCATTTTATTAGTGACGTTTGCACACGCTTACATCCGATTTCATGTGGTGTTTTAGTATTTATATATTATTATTTTCCACTCGTCGGGAAAATTAGCGACCATCGCGTGTTCCCGAACAAACAACGTCCGTCGCTTTTTAATGTTTAATACGTATTTATTTTTAATTATAATATCGTCTCAGCAAAATAATTGTCGTCGTCGACAATGCTTATACGTAGGTAAAGCGAAACAAACAAACTCGCTCGTACCTGCGCCCGCCGCCGGATTCCCTTTTGTCCGACGTCGTTAATAATTTCAACGGTGGCGAGAAATCTGCTTCCGTCGCAGGTCCATATATGTTATTATGTTTATAAATATATGCACAGTGAATACTATATAATATTATAATAATATAATATACCACTACCACGGTCGTTGTGCGTTTTGGGACGTGAGCTGAAAATTAATGTTTAAAAACAGCCGCGGCGTAGAGTTCCGTGCGGAATCCTATCGGCGGGGTCCGCATAAACAAATAGATATCGTAACGGTGTAGGTCTTCTGCACGAATTTATTTGGCCCGCGATGTAATATGATTATTATTATTATTATCGCACAGCCCACGACCGACGTTTTCATATTATTATATTTCTGCTTGAGTGTGTGAATAATCGATTTTTGTGTTATTCTATTAATTAATTTTTTTTTTTTTTATACACATTTCAAGTTCATATTTTTAGAAGATGTCCCGCATGTGTTATCTCCGTCTTACCACACGTACGCCAGTTTCAATAGTGCGTTGTCAGTATTGATATTAGAGTAAATTGACCTATTTTCAAACTTTTAGGTAAGAACATTATCTGTGTCCTCTCATTGGTTTTTTACAATATTTTAATTTTTAAATGATTTATGTGTATGTAGAATATTAATATTTGAAAATGCTCATATTTCACATAAAAATAAAACCAATGAGAGAACACAGATAATGTTCTTACTTTAAAGTTTGATAATAGGTCAGTTTACTGTAATATCCAAACTAACAGCACACTATTGAAACTGTTGAACGAAAGTTTACTATGTCGTTCGTGTGTAAAACCGAGACTACACATTATGTAAGTAAGACGAAATTGAGATACTTAACGAAAAATACTTTTGTCGTAGTCCAAAAATACATTAATATATTGGCCGGTGGCGTATATTATTATCTACTATTCATAGTTTAATTTTCTAATTATCTAATTAGATTAATTTTAAGTGTGTTGGTAATTAGGTACCTACTTATAAGTTTTTAAAGGAGCTAATAACTAATTATAATTGTAAAATATTACAATATATTTTTTGGCGAAAATAAGTTCAACCTACTAACAAAAAATAAAAACAAATACCTAACTATAAAAAAAAAGTAATAGCGTGTGTTTATATTATAAAAAAAAATATCATTGGAAATATGAGTGACTGCTGACAGATTGTTTCCGCTCAGAATCATTTTTCGTATATGATGAATTCAAATTCAACACATTCATTACAGTTGTCTACTCAATAACAAGGAACATAAGCACACCTCGACGGAAACTATTTATCAGAGAGTACCTATCTACCTACCGGGGTTTTTCTTAATACCAATATACCATACTATAATAATATTATATTAGGTAGTGAACTTGAACACATTAGGTTTAAACCATCTTATAAGCATGGTGGGAGGATAGCCCACATAGTTTACTACTCTGATGACCTCCGCGTTTCAAACACAACGAATAAAAAACAACGAATCAGCTTGATATTCGATATATTATGTGCACACAGTTTGTTAAAAAAAAATATGAGCGTGGTAGTCATACTACCACGAATGATTCGATTTGTATTTTGAAAAACATATAGTGTTTAGTGTTGATGATTACGATACAAACTCAAATTAAAAGAACACGCACACGATCAAACAAACGTGTAACGCTTTAAATTTATTGTGTTGCTGTGTATAACATGCACACTGCACACACGTATTATTTTTTAATATAATATAATATAATATTATTATGTAAATATCAATCCGTTGAACGTTATCGTGAACTATAATAGTAGTAGCAGCGATCACTCGCAATACCGATTTTTGACTTCAACATAACCAATAATAATAACAATATTCGATCCCTACGTCCGATCGGTTATAACCCTCCCCCCACGCCCACCAAGTGCACGAAAGGTTTCCCGCCTACACTGTATGTTGTCAACGCGTGCCGGGAAAATAAAATTCCGCGACCCCGATTTATGACGCCCCCCGTGTTATGGTCTTTTCAGCTGGGCAATTTTCGATCTCACACGTCCGTCCGTTTCTTTAAGTATACGCACGTACTTAAACATAAATATATAGGGGAATACGTATAGCTACTATGCGTACAGAAAACTTAACTCACTTTCGCGATATGATGATATCCGCCTGGATATACGTATATATGAATCGAAACGATAAACTAAAAATAAAATATTTAAAACCGTGATAAACGTGGATCTCGAAACACGCGTACAGCGAAACGTCATTCAGAAAAATCAATCTTGAGTACCTTTAAATTAAACCCTCCTTCGAAGAAACCTTAATTTTTCTTTTCATCCTTACGTTTCCGTTGAAAATAATTATACACCCACGCGAGCGTAAGAATGGAAATAATAAAAATAAATGTATCGACAATGAACCATTTTTTTGATAAATGAGATGACGAATTAATAATAATAATAAAATCGATGACGAATTAATAATAATAATAAAAATGTACGACTGGAATCGTAAAACTTTTGTGATTTCGGTATGTGCACGTGTACACTTAACAACCGCATTATCGTAAACATAATAACATAAATAATATACAATGTTGGATTTAATTCATTCGTCCGGACGACGGAGACGATAATAATTGTTATTGTTTCGGTTTTTGTTCAGACGTACAATAATAACGTCATAATAAATACAACGTCATACCGACCAAAGGCCGCTACGCAAAAGCTGGGCGCTCGTTTAATAATATTATTATTGTGGGTACCGTTAATTGTCAAACTCATTTCGTGCGGATAAAAAATATTATATTAATATATTATTATTACTGTGGCTCATCTGTTGTGCTGACGAAATGCTGCAGTGACATTAAGTGACTCGTCGTGAAAATATGTCCTCGCCTATAGAGACTATGGGGGTAATTACGGTAAACTACGTGACGTTAATTTAAAATTTCACTCGTCAGACGCAACGAGTTTAATTCGGCTCCTAAACCCACCTGTGATACGTCTAAGCAACTGTCGTGTCTGAGGACTGAGACGCAAGACGCGTCATAAGCATAAGGTATTATATTTATTAAAATGATATTCCCGCGATCCATCGTAATATTATTATTTTTTTATTCACATCTTAATAATTATATATAATATATCGTTTCGAACTCAAATTCATTTTCACGACGACGTCTGCGCGTCCGACCTTATTATAAAAACGTCAATCATTAAAATAATATATTGTATTGTCTCACGTGATATTATAATAATATCAACCTAGGTGAACAAAACATCGTTCTACCACAATAACTATATAATATATGTACAATTATTATATTACCTATATATTTTGAAATATCGCGTTCGTATTCAATAATTTATTGGTCTCCACGGCTATCGATATTGGTAATAATATAATGTAATACGTATATTACAGGTAGGCGGTAACCTGCTATATTGTTATCAAACCATAATAATATTGTCGCGTATAATAATATAATTATAATTTATTATTATAATTTAGATATCGTGTACCTACGCATTATAATAGCCGGTGTATTGTACGTGTGATTGAGAACTGCTGCTTAATAATATGTCACTGTGGATTATCGTTAAGTCTGTGTTTAATTTATTATCTCCGCAGGTTTTCGAGAGACGGTCTTCCGCGCACGCTTCGCTATACATACACTTAACATTTGGGTATTTTGAATATATTTAAATCGGTGCGGAATAATGCGTCCAAAGTGTATTTGTTAATATTATTCTTCGTTTTCCTCTTTTCGTGTCCACAGCTGTCAATTCAATTATTTCGACCGAATGGCGCGCGTACTGTTTGTTAATGTTTCTGCTTTTCCATTATTTCTATGACGACAAACGAGCCGCGCAAATTTATTTGCCACGGCCATAATTATGCAGTACACCGTGATATTACCGAACCGAGATAAAATACTGTGAGGTGCAAAATAATGTGATATGAATTCAATTATCACTTCGCGTCCACGCAACAAACCTTTTCCCCGTAAAGTAACAATAGCTGTTTTGTTCAATTTTTTTCCTCTAAAATAAGTAATACCCAATATGCTTAATATTTTAGAAAAGAATATCACGGAGTTTGTGTGTACAAAATACAATGCGTTGTGTGTACATTATATTATGATAGAGCACCGTCTTAATTTCACGTTAGGAAAATGGTGAATATTGTGCGTCATATTTTACAACTTAATATTCTACGTGAAATAGTATCAGCACTATTTTCCAACATGAGAAATTTATGATTTCACAAAGTAATAATAATATATCTTTAAAGTAAAAGATAAGGGTTATAAGCACTCCTTCTAAAATGTTGTCTCACTTGCCTTCATGGTATCGTTTATTATTTGTAATTGTTAAAGTACATTAATTATGTACAATGTACATGTATATATGTACGTAGGTGTGCATATAATATGTATGTATATACTATGAGTGTATGTATATAGAATGTATGTAGATATGCGTATGTGTGTTGTGTGTTGTATTATAAACGTTTATCATAAAATACAGCTTTTATTGGTTTTTGGACGGTATACGCAATACCCAAGTACAGTTGGTCGCGCGTATTATGAAAAAATAATTTATGTTCATTAATTGTGAACATATAAAAATTTGATGTTTTCAAATGTTGAATATAATTCGCATTAATGTAAATATAACTAAAGTTTTATTACACGGCGGCCTCGCTGTAAGATAACTCAAAATTACTGAAATCAAGAGACTAAAACTTTAGAACCCGTGGGACAACTACTATCAACATTTTGAAAATGCTTACATAATTTCCGTCGATAATTTAATTATATTCCACAGTTATTCTCTATGTTCTCCGGGCGAAACTTTTATAGCAATATTATTCAAGTGCCAATCTTAAAAATGAACGGATCCAGAAAATATTATGTTATTCATTTTAGGGCGTTTGATGAAACTTGAAAAATTCCAAACGACGTGGTCAATCGTAGATTAAATGCAACCGACTTCGGGCGGTGTCTGGGGAATTAAAAAAGCAAAAAAATAAATAAATGTTGCGCATTGGCGTTTAATAAAACAGTTGGTACAATATTTATTTTTTTTTGTGCATTTTGTAAGTATACAATGGTAATGTTATTGGTTTTAATGGAAATCAACTAGGTAGGTATCGAACGCCGGAAATCCTTACGCAAGTACCAATAATGTCGTGATATAATGATATAAACGTAATATCATTTCGTATCGAATATTGTGTTTATAATTTATCAAGGGCCACCGGAATTATCAACATATTCTGGGAAAATATCACCGAGATGTGGAACCCGTGTGACAGACGGTAGTATAATAATATTAGTAATGACGTATAGGTTCACAGTGATTTACACAATATATAGGTATATATTATTTTCTAGAAGAATGTGTCGCAAAGTAATAATGATATCGTCGTTTATGACATAATTATTATTGTTTAACGTCGTGTCGTGCGCATTTCTCCTGCAAAATTAAAACCTTTTGTGGCGCATAATGCTGTTGTTTATAACATAATATACAACTACTAATGTACGTACCGTACTCATTATTATGGACCGTTTCGTGTCAACGCCGTACACCACGCACTGTTTCATACATTGTAAAATGATAATGATAATTTCATGTCTTGTAAAAAGTAATAACCCAGGTACCATTATGTTTATGCACATTGACGAGTTGACCATAACAGTAATATAATGACACGAGCAGTCAATTAGCCGGCACTCCGAGTAGGCAATTTCGGTACAGCCGCGCGTGTGTGCATCGCCAGGCGTATCTTCATAAATAATAATAATAATTAGACGACACGCCTTGTTGTGCGGTATAATAATAATAATAATTATAATACAATATTTGTATAAAATCTGGCGGACGCAACCGCGGTGCCACGGTAATTGCAGTGAAAACCTAGTTTAGGTGGGATTACACGTTAAGCTGCCCAAACGTATATTGTATACATATTATTATATTATTATATGAATTAAGAAAATATTGACTTAGTTCGCAGCGGTTACGAAAATTTCAATGTTCAACTCAAACCAGCCATTTGCATCGAACATAATATCAAACGATTGAATTATACTAATGTATATCGTGTCTTAATAACACCGCACGTAATATTAATAATATCATTGCTGCAATACAAATTATAATTATTATTATTTGTTTATAGTTTATACTCAATAGGAGGTAATTAATTTAATCAAATTCTGATTTTTGAAATTTTTAATTATACTTAAGGGCGAGCCAATTTTCAATTATTTAGATTTATTATACCATTTGAACAGTGTCCTGATGCGATACAAACTTTATTTTTCAATTGAGAACGAACCTTTTTTACTGCTAATAATAATTGTCAAGCCGGCAATGGTATTTTTTTTTTATAACATCTTGGTAAGTCGGTTGCAATATTGTGCATTATCTAGATAATTGAATAATAAAAATATCTTTCTTTTATCTTATTTAGATAAAAACAATTTTAAGTATATTTTTATCTACGTATATATTTTTCTATATAATTTTTTGTTGCAACATTTTACATTTTATTTTAACAATATTCATATATAGGTCTTTATAAATTTTTTTATGAGAGGTGTTAATTTTTCTAATCTATGGCATATCATAGTCTATGTATTTGGTTCTTTTTAACTAAAAACTTTCTAACTATTTGTTGCATTTCGTGTATTATTTATTTATTACAGCGATCTGTCTTCACTGCTGATATCTTAGACCGATGTCAAAATGTTATATCCTTTAAATGGGTACCTCTATTATTTGTATCACAAATTGTGACTTGCAACTGCAGAAATATTTTTTTTATATAATGGACATGAAAAAAAACTTGAAAAAAAAACGGAAAACTACAAAACAACAAGATATAGTAGAAAAATGGCGACATGATGTTAATAAAATACACCCACGCACACATACACATATACATACACATTTTTAAATAAAACTTTGTCTCCCAAATGTATCACTGTTGGCGGTTGTCACTGACTCGTTTTTAGTATCTGATGACGATGGCAGGCCAAACGAAACATATTATACACAACTATGTACGTAATAACCAAAACTATCAACTACAGCAAAAAAAATTGTTTTAATTAATACTTTGAAAATATTATTATAATATTAGAATAGAAATCAATGGATAAGATAAGAATCAACCTTAAAAAAAAAATATACTAACAAGATTAATTGTTACGTATTTTAATTATATTTGTTCAGAGTAATAATTATTAAATTTCACGCGTACATAAAACATAAAGTTGATGATCGAACGAAAACCACAAGTATACATATTAAAATTATAAATTGTAATGTATATCTACGGATTTAAATTCGTTGCCATTTCCACGTCCAATACTACATTATCCGTTTTCGGTCAATTATTGCGTTATAAATTCGTATCATATTCTTATGCCGTCGATATTAATTTATCTTATTCGATTATTATTCAGAACATAAAGATACTATTCGTTGTGGATCGACGATTGATCTCCATATTTATTATATTACTCCTTAATACCTTCATAACGTTTATATATCACCCGTGTATTTAAAAAATATTTGGTTTTGCAAACATCAACTCTTTCGCATGCAATATTGTTTTCCAGACACCGAAATAATCTCTACAAACATGTCATTACGACACTTTCGGGGTGGGGGGGGGCAATATTGATATTCTCAACGTACTAATTTCGTTCGATAAAGTATCGTCGTTTTATTTGATACCGAGCTTAAAGACTTATAATAATATAATAGTGTACTGTATTTCACATTTAATCCATTAACCCCGAAACATTTGACTCGCGTTACATTATTATGTTTTCCGTTCGATCGATTGATTATCGAGACTTTTGACGAATTATAATAATTATTATGTGATTCGATAGTTTGAGATGATAAAATAAATACTGAACACCAGATAATTATTAAACCAGTTTTTTTTTGTATAACACAACAACGTACGACATCAGTAATCCCTATAAAAGATGTTCACATATTGTGCTTAAATCAATAGAGAATTTGGGGTAAACATATTTTTTTTTGTAAATTAATTATTATTAATAACCCTTACTTTGAATTATCATCACACAATCGGTGCTAACCAGTGTGTCGTAGGTGTATCTCGGCGTGATGGTATGAAAAACTCCCGACAACAAAGCAATTGACCTAGTGATCACATACCAGAGGAATTTTGATGATTCATTACCCCTAAAAAAATCTTGATTTATTAGTTTAAATTTCAGATTCAATTTTAAGTTTTCTAATACTAAAGTTTACAAACTGGCATGGTTTTTATTTTAAAAAACTTTCGGCCGAATACGAAAATAGCCAGAGAACTCTGAGAATACACGGAATTTCGATTTTAAGCGATGACGGAAGGGGAGAAGCTAGTTGATATCGATGTATATATATTATCATAATGTATAACCGACGTGAACGAAATAGGAAATGGATAATTGAAAGAAAATGGAAAGGTAGTAAAAAGGATGACATGAAATGGGATTTAAGCGATTCCGACGTTTGGCTCGAAACTTATAAGAATCACAAATTATTGTCGACGGACCAGTGGTTTTATAAGAGAAGTATTACTGTGTTATGGGGCATTCCTGTGTAATATAGTAGAATATTTTGGGAAAAAGAAATAGAGTAAAATCTAATTTAATCCGTGTTGATACGAAATGGACTTTGTTCGTGAGCCCGACTAATATATAGGTACAATATTTTTACTTTAATATTATAATATAGTACACTTGGTGTACCTATTGTAGTGAATTTATAACAGTACAAATGGTTATTTTTATTTTCATATTATTTTAACTATACAAATACTTCAAAAAAAGTAAATTTAAGCACTCTTAGCCTTTATGCATAGCTCACTCGTACGTTGGTAAACATAATTTAACCAATTTAAGTCTGTGTAATCCGTGCTAAAAATGAATTTATGTTATATTATATTTTTCAAAAAATGTACATTTTTTTTACATATAAAATACTGCATTAATATTCGTCAAATATAAAAAAAATCTATATTCTCTTACTGAAAGTAAACATTCTAAACTAAAGTTGTTAAGGTTAAACAAACAATAAGATACATATATAAATAAAATAAACAAAACATATGTATATAATATACTAAAAAACAACAACAAACAGTTAAATGTTTTATTTCCGATCCAACAAAATAAGAATAAAATATAATGTATAATATATTGTTCGTTTTGAATAGTTTTCTGAAAAAAAAATAATAATAATAATAATAATAATAATAACGCTTTCTTTTTCTACACTTTAAATTTATGACCGAACGTGTTTTGTAACAAAAGAATGATTTATACAGAAGAAGTTTGTTAAAAATAGTTACATCTGATGCCACGTCGTTAAATAGGTCGAAACAAACGATTATTGCTTTAATAGCGTGCTATAATATTACACTTCCGAATTTCCGATTGGCGTTAACATATTATTAGAAGTACTCGGTATATGGTACATGTTATAATTTTTTTTTTTTTCATGATATATTAGTGTGCGCACTGTGCACTCTTCATACAAATATGGTAGGTATGTATGATGTCGTATATACCGTATGACCAGCAAAAAAGGGTTCGCTCTATTACTCAGTTACTTATATTATTACTCTCCAGCACGACTTAATATAGTATGGTTGCTCAACGAATCACAATAAAGTGTCTACCAAAATCACTATGAAAATCAGCTGGAAAATTCACCACTAACGCTTGTATGTAATAGTGGCTTTATACCGCACTGGTTATAAGCCCGTAAATTCTGCTTCTATATCAGCACACATCATACCGCAAGCGCTAGTGGTGGATATTCCAACTGTTCTGGTCATTTAATTTGGTTGCCAGTTTAAAACGATCTTATCATAGGTCGTCGGGCAACCATACTATCTTAAATCATGCTCTCCAGTACTCTATACATGTCTTTGAATTCTGTTTGAGGGTCATGTGACTAAACTATTGGTTCACGAATTCCTATGATTTAAAATTTTTTAACTTTTGTATTTTGCGCATGCGCAGCGATTTCACTTTTTCTGTTTACCTTGTTTTTTTGGACAAACGGTATAATGGAGTCGCCCACCTTTTGCGTTTAAACTCCCCTTTTACTAGCCTCCCACTTATAATTTCAGTATTATTTTAGTACAGGTTATAAATTTAAACTTTCAAATTATTTACCTAAATCATCTCTATAAAATATAATTTGGATGCCTAAGATTTTTAAGAAACGCAAACACATAATATTTTGTTTTTTCAACGTTATTTCTTAGTAAATAAATAATTGTCGACGCTATGAGACACCATATAATAATATGTCAACCATATTGGGTCATAATCTTATTTCAGCCGGAGAAAATGTTCTAATTTTTATCTACATACAACATGGATTAAGATCAGAGTACCGACATGACTCGAAATATGAAAATTAAAATATAGCCCTCAACAAATATTTTTATATTTTTAAATTTATTTTCTCTTATTTATAATTTATATGATTTATGTTTTTATTTATAGTTCAGAAAGCATTTGAAACCAGTGAATTCGCATGAACCATATGATTTAAGAATAACATCAATTTTGTAAGTTTAAGATATTTTATTACTATTCATGAAATGGTCTAATGATGGCGTCAAGACACGATGCTCTGTGCAACTCGAATAAACTATTAGATCTCATAAAATAGATTATAGATTTAACAATTTTTATCTTAATACCTTAACTGTTGGTAGCTTTCCCATATTTTTTAAAATTCAATTTTCAGTTAATGTGACTCGACTGCATGTTATAAATTTAAAGCATATTATAATAATATAATAATATGTCGTCATAATGTACTCCTTTAATAAAATCCTTTATTACAAACAATTCAACGTAATAAAATACAGCGTAGGTATTGCATTTTAAAATTATACAATATGTTATTTTCTTTTATCTAAGTTTTACTTATACAAAATAATTATTTAATCATTTCATTGTACAATTCACCTTTTTTTGTACGTATTCTCTATACACTACCTATATAGATATTAGATATCATAGTTAAATTATTTATAATATTTTTTTTTTATTTTATTAATATTACTTTTCCATTACATTGTTTAATATTATAATATTACTTTCAAGTATTAACTTTATCTTTTATTTTAATTACAGTTATTTTCAACCTTTTATTTAAATTGATGCGCTACCTCAATAAGATAACCCATTTTTTTGGGACACCTAAATAAATAATTATTTTATACATAATATGTAAGGGTCGCGAACTCTCCCCTCCAGATTGAGAATTATTGTACTTAATAAAAATATGAATACTGTATTACATTATCGTGAAATTTGTATAGACCCAAAACTGGAGATGTCCATTTTGAATTTTACTCTCGTAAATCGGATCAGAAAATTGTACAAGACCTACTCAATCATATGATAGCCAATGGTTCTCTGCCAGGACCAGGAATTGTGCCACTGGTAAAAACGGCGCTATCCTTTCAGCAGGAACCATCGTTGTGGTTAAATGTATGTGGACATCTATACTTTATTTTTCGTTTAATTTATGAGTTGTAATCTCATTGATTATTATAGAAAATGGACGTGAACAAAAATCGAGATTCCATACCCGAAGGAGAACCGTTCATTATATCATGCATAGCCCAAGGTCCACCAGATATGCAATTCAAATGGTTCAAAGATGGAACCCCAGTTAATACGTCAATATCAACCAGGTATATTTTGTAATTGGGTTTTTAATTGTTTTTTTTTTTTCATGTTCTACGATTTAAAAATACGTAGTTTTATCAAATACATTAGGTCTGAATAAATAAAATAAATAAATATATTTTGACTTGTATCAAGATATTAAGAATATATTATATCGTTTGTCGATTGAAAATACCTTTGTAATAACTACGATGATTAATATCGTAAGACAATTTGATTTGTATGTAGGATTATAAATACACCAACTTTTAGCAGAATAACTGAGTTTTTCTATAGGAAAAAAATCTTCATGTATACTTTAAATTACATTTTATTTTACAGCGCTTTTTGTAACTCGAGTAGATACTTAAAATAATGCTCGTATTATCCTAAATAATGAAAGAAAAATCCACGTACAACTTGTATTCAATCTAAAAAAACACGGAGTATTTTGAGACCTATGGTATAAGAATGGTTATTACTTTAAAAACAAGTAAAAAATATCAACGTACTATTTGCTTTCAACTTTCAAGTTACAAAAATTCGAAAACCAAAAACAAAATCAGTCCCATTAAACAATAGTCGTTTGAAACCTAAATCTACTAATCTCAAATCATACAGAAAAACATAAGAACATGTTTAGACAACTAGAATTAGTTTACGGTGTGGAAGAATTTCAATCAATACTATTGAAGTTACAGTCGATTCAACTCAAACACCACTTCGAAAAAGTACATAATATTTTCTTGTCTATTTTAGGAACATTTGGACGAAAATCAAGAAAACGGACAAACCCGATTACAAGTCGTCCATGTTGGTGATCGAACACGCTGACATCTTAGACTCTGGAAAATTTACGTGTCAGGTGTCTGACCACTCACACCAACAGTGTCAATCAGTAGCGTTAACAGTGATCCCTCTGCCGGAAGTCATAATGAAACCGTCCGTAACGGTTAAACCGGTAATTAAACTGTCACCACCCATATTTTTTTTGGTTGATTTAACTTTGTATAGATACCAAGGTACTTACTTGTCTCGTCGTTTTTTGCAGGGGGACAACGTGACGATTATGTGTTTTTTAAAAAACGAATTCACTAAGTTTGGGAACACGTGGCTGGATAGTGACATGCGTTTGGTGAAGATCGACAAAAACGTGTACTGGGAAGACTTGCACCGCGGTGGCAGTGTATTGTACGTGAAGAACATAACGGTGAGAGTACTTTTAATATGATTGATATTATTTCCAGTCGCGATTACTTTACCTTGTGGTCCATTTAAATGATTCTGGTTGGATCTATAGCATAGTATGATCATTTTTATAAGCCATTAAACGTTCAAATAAAACGCGTTGTTTATAATTTCCGTCTAGACATTTTTCGTTATATAAGCATAATACTACTTATATATTATAAGTTAGAACCCAGTGACAGATTACTCTCAAAACGACGTATTTAATATCTAGTGCAGAAACGAACGAACGCGATCTGTGCACATACCCCCCCCCCCCCATATAAAAACTCACCTTTTCTCCTAAGCGCTCTGACCACCCCAGGCCGCCCGCTTTTTGCTGACGTTTGGAGGTCTCGCGTTTGAAAAAAGTGGTAAAATTGAATTTTTGCCCTGGGCCTTGCAAACCTTAAGGATACCCCTCCCCCCCGAAACGAATGTGGGGTCTCGTATCATACGGTGTGTAATCACGTGATCACGCGATACCCACTCATGCCGTTTTCTAACGTCTGTGTGCACATATGTTTACAGTCGTCGGCAGAGTACAGGTGCGAAGCTTCTAACCGAGCAGGCAGGCGTAATGCCACCGTGTCCGTAGACGTACTCAACACGAGAGTGATGGCTCATTGCGTTGCAGACGGCGTGTGGCCGCTGACCGGTGCCGGGAAATCGGCGTCCTCGGAATGTCCGAAAAATAGGTCGACGAGCTACGCGTCGCGTACGTGCGTGCTGACCGCGCCAACCGCACCGAGTGGCAGAAAGCCGATTATTCGCGGTGCGCACCGGACGACCTAAACAAAATCACTATGAACGTAAGTACCTACATAATAATATATATTATCATGCAATATACAACAGTATAATATTAAGATATTGTGCAGCTCGAAAGTGCCTGAGATATATAACGATAAGTTATATAACAAAAGATATAAATAATATATTATACGAGCTGATTATATTTTCATCGTGAACCAGTCGATATCTGTAAAAAATGCAAGAAACTTGTCGTTTTTCATTCTATTGTCGAAATACGCTACAATCGTTGTGGAAAAATAAAAAAAACAGAACGTTCCTAGAGTTTACATTACTCGGGTTGGCCGATGTGCTTCGTCAGGTTGAAAATATAACCACCAAAATATATTATGATATCGTAGTGTGTGGACGTGCATGTGGGTGTAAAAGATAGGTACATTGTGAGGTTGGTTAATATAATTGATTTTAATACATAGACGAATAAACCCAATCGTATATAATTGTAAATGCACGAATAATGATAAGTGATAATAATGTAATATGACTAGTACTGTCGACACGCGGCTAAACTTCGAAGGTATTAATTGTCGTGTTGTCGACGTCTGCAATACTTTTGTTACCTACAATTTGTATTCAGTGACAGAGGATATTAATAAATTATGTTAGCAGGTATTGACAAAATGTGTTCCTAAGTCCTAAACAACAACTCCTGCAAAATGGTGTACCTATTTTGCATACTCATAACGTCGTGTTTCCTCCCACTTCATTATTGAAATTTGTGAAAAATATGAATATACTTGTCGTTATGATTTAATAGGTTAAGTGTTTAATGGCAAGGCTATTAAACGTTTATAACGTTTATAATCATAACGTTAAAATTGTCGAAAAACGATTGAAATTCGTAAACGAAATTATAACGGAAAGCGATAATCAAAAATAATTAAATACCACAAAACAAAAAAATATAACAAGTAACAAAATATATTACAATATATCATCAAACGAAAAATAACGCAAAACGAAATAATTTAAAATCCATTTATTTAAAAAGTCAATTTTCCCCAAATGAGTTCTAAACTGTTTATTTATTATTATTATTGAAAAAAGACATGGATATTTAATTTACACAATTATTATACAAAACTATTATTTAGTTACACATAATTGTGCCTTTATTTTTATAAATATTAATTTATTGTACAAGTAATATTATAGGTACAAGAAAATTGATTTTTTTTAACAACCTGAAAATTAATTTTATTGATAAGATGAGGTGGGATTTAAATCACATAATTTATGTTTTACTTGTGATAATTATGGACAACCATACGATTAATGCTGTTACGTTGTGGCCAACACATAATTTATACGTTTAATGTTGAAAAGTCAATTTATTCCTATAGCCGATTTGCTTCGGTCACCCCTAAAACCACAATTATTAGTACGTAAGCCTGGGATAAAAACGAAAGAAAACGCATTTGAAATGTTCATTTCCTACAAAGCATACGTAAATTTAGCAGGGCTTTCAAATATTTTTGTATTTCTTTAGAAATCTAATTTGGATGGGGTTTTTTTTCCATTACTATTCTTGTTTTCTTTCGAAACCAAGTATCTATCACATTCTGTTCGAAAGCGTGGACCATCCACTTTTTCGATCCCCATATGTTTCAACGTCGACGTACCCATATATAGTCATAGCGTAACGTCGAAATGCACCACCAACCGTGTGGATGTGCGTATAAATAAAGCATTATGTAGATGTATAAGTACAAGTGTATAACGGCCGCAGAGACCAAGTTTCTGGATTTTCAGTTTAATTAAAAAACTTTTCGATCGATGAACATTATGTGCCTTTACGTCGTCTCTGCTTTCGTAGTAAAATTGACAAAAAAAAAACAAACAAATAAATAAAAACGTGCGATGGACGCGTCCGACAATTATGCAGTCACCGCCGACGATGCACGTCAACCTTCCGGGAAACCATTCAACGGCACACATTTTTATGCTTCATTTTTTCTATTCAATCACAAACCACTATCTACATGTGAGTGTACACTGTCAACGCTGCGTTATAACATAACATTACACACCTACGATACGCCGTTCACAGTGTTGACGGTGATGTTTATACATCACACTATCGTATTTTAATTTATAATAATTATTATTATCAATGTTATTGCGCGAATCTCAAATGCGGTCATGCAAAATTCATTTTCAGTTTCGTAAAAAAACGTTGGGATACGATAAGGTCAACGTGACGGCCGCGAAAACGTTGAGTTCGCTATACAGCGATCTTCACTCAACCGCCGTATGGTATCCAGGCGAGGGTGAGCCCGTCATCGATTTTCTCATGTCCGTCACGTCGTACTTACAGAAATCGTCCGATTTGGCCGACCTACACCAAGCGTCCATCAGCTTTGACAACATACTTAGCATGCTGTTGGAAAACGATTCGGTGGTCAACGAAAAGGTAAGACGTGTTTGCTATCTGTCTACGATCGTAATACGTCGTATGAATGTCATTATTATTGTATTACTTATTTCATTACATTGTTACAGTTATATTTTTAATTTTTGTTATCTGACAGAAAATCGTTCAGCTTCTGGATATGATCGAGACGTGGACGCTGTTAAAAGCGTTTTACTTGTTCACCAACAAAGGAACTAAACAGTACACCAACCAGATCGGAAATATACATGTCGCGTCAGCCTCGGAGGTAGTGATAAATCACAGTAGAAATATGACGCACCGGTTTTATGACAAGTACAAGCACAATGCAATTTTTTTTTTTTTTAAATAATAATTCAATTTACATGGCCTCTTATTTATTTCACGTACAAATGATGTGTTTCACAGACAAATCAATAGGCCTACACAACAACCAAAAGTAATCGTTTCCATATGCGACGTTCAAATCGACAAATGGATAAACAAATCGTTCAATGTAGGAGTCACGACGTTCAGAAATCTATCGGAGTTTTTTCCTAGAAAATATTTCATAAACAAGAGGTAAATAAAGACGAAATCATTTTCCACGGTTTCAATCAATAAATATGTATATTATTTTATTTTAAACGGAGCTAACAGAATTAAGATATTTTGAAATACTGGGTACAGATATTATTATGCGACTTAAGTCATATTCACTGATGTCGAAAAAAACATTTCCTTTGGAAGTTTTCAATTTTCATTTCAAAGTTATTGTATTTATTCAGGTACCCTGGCTTTGTCCAATTCGTTTTCCGTATATTATATTTTTATTTATTTATTATTATTATTTTTGTTTTATTTTTAAAACTATATTTCAATACTGAATTTCTTTTCATAATGTGGTATAATATTACTCGTATTTATATAAAAAAAAAACCAAATCAAATAATCTATATCCAGGTAAACCGTTTTTGTTCCCGCTACCCCCTATGGCAGGTATAATAATATTTTGAATTCGTACGCACCATAAGTCAAGTCCGTTCGACATACCGTTCGGAAAAGAAAACCGTTTCTGTTCATTGAATTTTAAATAGTGGAATGAATGGAAATAATAAGTCTACGAATCAGCTCGTTGCGATTGTATGTCAAGTTGAAGTGGAGGGCCGCCACCTGTTAAGTTGTAACATCGTCTTCTGGTGATAATAAAATTATGGATTATTATTCGGGCGATCTAGACTTGATGAATCTAACTGTAGGATGCCCTGCGGGGGTGGTTGATAAAAAGTATAGTGGTTGTAGGAAAAATAGTTGCCTGAGATAATCTTAAGTCTGTCGTAGTGTCATCATACACAGGAAGTAGAAATATGTTTTAAACTATAATACGAGTGTGTTGGTTTTCAGCAAAGACGGCGAGATCGAGTACAGCGTGATAACTCCATTGGTGTCGGTCAGCTTGGCGCAGGACGGTCAACGGATACGCAAACACTGGCCGACCATCGTTACCGAGTTGGAGTTCGACCTTACGTTGCCGTGGCTGGTAAACGGAACGTGGAACGTAACGTGCGTGACCATGGCCAGGCTATCCGACCACCAGTGGGACATGTCATCCTGCCGGGTGGTCAACGTCTGGTCACCGTTGTCCAACGTTACCCGTTGCCACTGCCCGTCAGCCGGTCTGTTCACCGTACTCGCTAGAGTGATGCCACTGGTCAGTATATAAATATAGGACTTGTGACCAACCAAGTCGAATAGGTAGAATTGAAAAAGTCCGACGACGTTTCCTTCACGTTGTTACCCAAATGACCCGATTCTGAAGCAACATTTATTCGTTGAAATCGAGACGCCATTTTATTTATGAATTTGTTGTGTCGTAAGTAGGTGTATACACTTTTAAATGGCTATACATTCATTATCCAATTTTATTGCGAAAGATATCTCTAAAATACGTAGTATAGCATTAATCAACCAATTTTCATCACATGTTTTTATCTCATAATAGTATGTGCCTAAGCCCCTTCGCAGGCGTAAACTATTGAATAAATAAAAATAAAGAATTTATGATAGTATAAACACTATAGTATACACTTGTGTCGTAAAACAACACTAACGCTGGACTCGTGTGTGCCCACTGAATAGTGGGTCGTTAATTATGTGCAGTTAATTATGCGGAACACGAATCTAGCACGGAGTGTCTACCCTTATATGTGTGTACCAGACTTACTAAAATGTTTATTTTTCTTTGAAATTTAATCTTAAGTTATATTGCAATATAGTTATTTTTCCTTATATTTTACTTATAGACATGTTGTGCAATTGTTAACTTAAATATCTGTGATTATATCTTTAAATACAATTTTAATCACAAAATATGAGATACGATACAATGCTATGATCTCAGTTTACTAGTTGCATGTTTATGAATGTAATTTTCTAGTCGAATGAAATTTGTACTTTCTCGAATCTATGGATGAAATGCACCAAATATAAATACATCTTGTTCTTAAACTGAAATTCTCCGTAATAACAAACAAAGCAACTTTATGTTTTTATGCAAAATCCACAAAGATTGTTCTATCTCGTACCTTCCTTACGTAAAACGATTTACCGACTAATTTAATAATTCTATTCAAATCAAAAAAAGACGAACAAATTAATTTATCATATAAATATACATTACTGTTATAATTTCATATCACATCATAACTTAAAATGAACAAAAGTTGCAAAGGAATTGTTTTTTTTGTTTTTTCTTAAATCACTGAAATTCGTGGAATCTTGTTAAGCTATAAAAAATTCATCATCTAAACGATTACTAAGATTCCGCTGGAGATGAAAAGGTACAATTTTTGTATTTTCATATAATATGTTATAAGGAATATTATTTCATAGATATTATACCTCAGACGTATACAGAATAATATAGTCAGAAAAATAATATTTAGAAAATAATTCTTAACTGTTTGATTTTCACTACCTACTAAAAACTATTACCATACTTTTGCTTTGAATGGAAAATGTATAGATAGAAACAAAAATTACTCTTAGGATAATACTTTAAATATTGTTTTTTTCGTTTCTAAAACTCACATTTCTTGTATTTTTAGCAATAATTACTGTGCAAGTATAGGCTATTAAAAATATTAGCACAAGAAATCTATGATAAAAGTAACGCATTGTTAAGATTAACAATATCATGTACAACTTTTAAAATTTCGGACATAACTAACGTTACACTACACATGCAGTGCTGTCAAAACAAACGTCCCAGTTTGGATTCGAAATGGTTTAGAATATATTTGAATAATGATCGTCGTTTGTTTTTATTCTTGCTCATACTTAGGATGAAGGAGGTCAAAGTACTTCAAAACAAGATGTGATTATCGTGTTCGGGTGTGCTTGTTGCCTGGTGCAATCGGCGATGTCTCTGATGCTGCTGGTCACTCAATGGGTTAAACACCCAACGTGCATTGTGTACTTGAAGATACAGCTGTGCTTCGCAATTATAATCCAGATGTGCATGTTTCTGTACGCAACGAAGAATGTAAATGTCCATCGTTATTATTTTAATTACTTATAATCATTGTTTTTATTTTCAAGACATTCTGTTTCGAACGCGTTTAACGACAACAATTTGCCATTTTCAGAACGACTATGGATATTTTTCGCTGTACTTGCAAATAGTGACCATAGTGGAGATAACGTCGCACTTGAGTCAGTTGCTCATCGTCTACACGGAGATAATTAGTTTCCCGCAGTTTTCCAATATTAAACTTCCCATTATTGGCGTAGCGACAAGTGAGGATAATTTATCTATCGGTAACACGCGAGATGTTTTTTTTAATTTTTTTTGTCCATGTTTTCCATTCGGTGATAAATCCTGTAATCTTCAATAATTAAAATAATATGTTATCCATATGACGTTTTATCAATAACCGTCATATTTTTTTCGTTATTTATCTTTTATCTGAAACAAAAAAAAATACATTGAAATTGGTTGACCATTCAACAATTTTGTGGTTGTTATTCATTTTTATATACATTATAATATATACCCATAATATTATGAACTTACAATTGTTGAAACGTATTTATATAGTATAGGAAATAAATATATAATAATATGTGATTATAACACATATATCTATTACTGCATTTATATAGATACCTACAGTGCACGTGTTCATCTTAGTTTTATTTTTGTATTTATCAAAATATAATATAATATTAAATTATAACCTACATACTAGTAACAAATTTAGAAGACATAGTTAGTGGCATTTAGACCATTTTATCATTAAATTCCTTTCAGTCAAAATCATACAACCAACAGTGTTGCCTGCCGCCATTACACCTTTGAATTCTTTTTTTAACTATCCTCATTTTAGTTTTCAAATGAAATAGGTACGATCGTTTAGTTTTTTTGTACACCGTATATAAGTCCTAACCTAAAGTAATAATAAGAGTATACTTTAGATCGTACCATGGTGGGTGGACCAAAACTGGTCGTTGGCTTATATATATAACACTCATGACGTTTTTTTTAATGTTTTTCAGCTGCCCCCGTGTTATTTGTGCTCAGTATCATGTTAAGTCTGAATATTATCGGCGCTAAGCCTATTCGACCATGGTGGTCGTGGGAGAATTCTGCGTTTATCTACGTTTATATCATAATCTTTGTGCTGCTCACGATTATGTACTTGTCAGTATTAACAATAACCGTGCCTAAGTTGAAATTTATAAAGCAGAAACTTCAACGGAACACACCGACAAGTATGAAAAAAAGGTAAGATCTTATAATCTACTATACTTTTGTGTGCATTTATCAGTAATTGTATTTATCAAGTTTCCTATTTCACCGTAATGCATTTTATTTCATTTAACGATCAAACTGGTGATTTTCACTAATCAGATTTAATTAGGTAGGTACATTATTGTAACCATTAATCTTAACAAGCCTACAAATCGTCGAGTCATTTTAAAATTATTCGTGTTCAATAGCTATTAAATTACTTGAGATTGTAAATTCCACCTACAACATTTCCGATTCAATTTTGAATACATACTAATCCCACCCAAAATCAGCAGAAAACAAATAAAGGTACTTATCTATAATAACATGTAAAATAAAATATTAATACATACCAAATGTTAATAAAAATAATTATAATTATAATAGGTAATATAGTAGTCAAATTATTCCAATACGTATAGTAATTTTTTTTTTACTATATTTTAATAGCTATCTCAAACCAACTTCACTGGCTCAATAATCTGGTATTAAATGTGATAAACAAGATGAGCAACAGTGCCAGTAATATTGCTATTTTCAATGTATTTTGTAATCAAATTATAATTTCTCAAAACTTCACAGGTTACATAGACTAAAAAACATTGCTATTTAAAATTTTTCAAAACTTTATACATTAATTATTTGTATTGATAGTGACACAGGCATATGGCATAATAGATAGCTTAAAAGTAAAAATATAAAAAATGTAATGAAAATATTATTTTAAATATGGAACCAGCTAAATTTTAAGTATATGTATTCCTAAATGGTTTTCATCTGTTTTTATATTTTATTCTAATCCTACTCATTAATAGAACCTGTAACATCTGCTCTTTAAAACTATAATAAGTAAAAATATTTTATAGTTTGCCCATATCCGTACTTACATCGTTATTTCGTATATTTTTGTACGAACTTCAACAATTATTGAATGCTATATAATAATAATATAATGAAAGTTGCTATATTTAATGGTTAAATGGGTCATACATTTCAATTTCACACGCACTTCGATTGGTTTAACACTGGCACACAATATGTAGATTCAATTTGTGCACAAATTCTTCCAACTAAAAGTATGTACACATTATAGATGATGATATTCTATTAAAAACAAAACACACATTTTCCCATCAATATCGTTGTTGTTTTAAAAATAAAAAAATTGTTATGCTACAGTTAAAGTAGGGTTTTACAGAACCAATATTTATGTAATATAATTATGTTTAAAACATTTTTTTCAGAGTTACCTATGTAGGTTATTTATGTTTTTATCCCATATATTTGTAATTCTACATTCTGAAGCAAAATATTTTTATGAACATTTAAATTATTGTTAACCTAACTCATTTTATAATTGACAAAGCCATTTAAGCAATAGAGAACTACAGATAAATTTTGATGCAATACTTTGACATTTTCTAAGTACGTTTTAAAACATTTGTAATATTCCAAAACAACTACGGTGCATTTAACATGAATTATATAATTCAAATTTTCTCTAGAGAGTTGCACAAATTTAAATAGTAATTAACTGCACTAGTCAAATATATAAAATAATTATACATTGCGTTTATAGGTAGGCACATATGTGCTAAAATTAATAGAATTTTTAAAACAATACGATAATTAATAAAATCGGATTTCATTTAAAGATACTAAAAATTTATCATTTTTGACGTTAATGGTCTTACTTGTCTTGGCATCTATTTTATTATTGAATTACATAATATCTGTTTAAAAACAGATCATTCTGTATAATATATTATGTTCCTTCATTCATGTTTTATATATTCTGTTTGTATACAATACTTCGATAATTTTAACTCGTATAGTAATTAAGTTGTTTAGGCATAGGTACTTACATGTCATATAACAATACTTAAATAACTAATTTAAAAATTGTTATTCTTAAAAGTATTGATTGTTCACGAAGATTAGCTAAAGAAATAGGAATAAAAAAATTAATTACGAAACTATTTTTCATATTTTTCATATATTGACTAACAAACAATATTCGAATTAAGTACAATTATTTACTTTATAATATTTTCATTTAGATCACTTTCAAAATAATCATAACATTTGCTTTTTACATAAGTAAATTTTGATCATACTATACATTTAAAAACTATTTTGAGAGTTTAGAACAAAACAGTTAAAAAATATACATGCAGTTTTTATTAGCTTATAGAATCTAAAATAAAACAATTTTGATCCATTTTGAGATAATATAACATAAAAAACAAGTTCAAAGAAATCTTTCAAAATTAAAAAAGTAAGTCTAAATTGTTGTGCCACTTTCGTGGAAATGCAAATTAACAATACATTTGCAAATACCTACTTTGAAAATTCAATTATTATAGCTTCTACGAAAAGATAAAATATATATTTTAAATAAAAACATCTTTCTTCAGTATTTAATTGTAATGTGTATTGTATTATATTTTTATATCTAATAAATACGTATATTCGTTAAGTTTTAAATGTGTTTTTTTAATTATAAAGCGTTACAACTAGTTATCTGCATAACTAGATAGGATTAAAAAATAAAATATGTCTATTCGCACTCAAATAAAATATTTATTATATATATTATGGCTCGGCGTGGCGTAGTGGCTGAAATAAATTACGAGACGTGATTGAGAGTAAGCAACGGCCGCTGCCACTAGTTCTCGGATGGGTGACCACCCAGGTTCGTAGTGCGCAAAAACCTTGTCACACATGCACGTGTTCCTAACCGACCGTACCAACCGTACCAACCCTACAGTACCAACCCCACCAACCTTACAGGATAATGACCTCAGTCGTCGAAGCTTTAAAACCTAATAAAAAATAAAAAAATAAAAAAAATATTTATTAAACATATGTAATTTCAAATACTCATTGCAATAATAGTGTACTTGTAGCTAAAATTAGTTACAATAATAGTTATAATAAGTTAAAATTAAAAATTTCTTATTTGAATTAATTCACATAGAATGTAAATTAATATTGTTCTTATATTGAACCAAATAAGTGGCTTGAAAAAAAAAAAAAAACTATTTTACCTTATTCAGACGTATAATATATGAAAATCGTTTGATGCTTAAATGCCAATGATGCAGTGGAGCCATCCTTACGTCATAGATTCCCCGGAAAAATGTTAAACAAAACTTTATAAATGTAACATGCGGCACACGCTGCATATTATCGTTATGTCTTATGATATTCTAAAAGAGGAAAGTTTTTAATACTTCTTCTGTAACCTCTCAAAACGCATTTAATCATGTTAGGGTACCTATATGCAGTTGGTGAACTATGAAGTCCTTTATTTTTACGAAATACTTTCATTTTAAAACACGTTTAGTTTATTCAACAATATTGTTTATTTAACATTTAATATTTTTTTACACTTAGAATGGGACTTATAATCAGATCAGTAGCTATCCTGTTAACCGTCATCGTGACGACCGTTTCCAGTATACTGCACATAATCTATATGGAAGACTTTTCCAAGTATTTTTTCAGTTCATCATGTGCCGTACAGGTAAGTGTGCACCATCTAAGAACGTAATAGTTTCTCGTAAACCCGCGTACATTCAGCGGCAGATAGCGTTGTCTGCTTGTTTCGTAATGCAAGATAATAAAATTACGGTTTCTAATTTATTGTTTTCCTTTAACTAATTTGAATAAAGAACAAATATTTTGAAAAAACATATGCCACTAGTACTAATAATAGTATAATATTGATATAGTAATAATATTGTGATTATTCTATAACTAGTGTTTGATTCGTATGACACTCAATTTAGGGTTTCGTTGTATTGTATTGCTACGTGTTGCACTCGGAAGATCCGTTTGACTTGAGAACCGTTTACCGACCGAAATCGTCACCGCAACAATCAAGCGATGACAACCATTCGGATTTTGCCGGAAGTCCATTGAAACGTAAGTATGACCAGGGATTATCGACACAATCGGATATAAAAAAAAATTGTCGTTTAAATGATTTGTGGTATAACTTATTTACCGACACATGGTTCGTTGAAAATACTTTTGATGTTTTGCTACTTGGCTTGAAAACGTATCACACGCATAGAAAACTTTTATAAATACTTCACGTTCGTTTTTAAATGATAGAGAGCACTAACGTTTAAAATAAATCAATTCCCTTTTAAAATTCGTTAATTTGAATAAAATATTATTTTTTTTGTGGGATGTGATACAAAAACCGTCGATGTGAATTATAAGTTTAAAATAGCATTGTCTTGCGTATCGTGATAAATTCTTTATTTTTCACCTTAGCATCACAAAAACGATAGATTTATATTATAATTGTACGAAACTTCAACCATGATACGAACAAATAACCGCGATAAATATTGAACAAACGCCATTTAAGTATGTAGCAACTATAGATCTGTAATAGATAAATAACACGGAAAAAAGAATATTTCAACAATTAAAATATAAACAACATAATATGATAATATTATTATTATGTATAATGATAACTTCGTAATATTTTTTAGGATGGAAATTGTTAAATATACGGAAAATAAAAGTTTTTAATTTTCAGGTTTTTCTAAGAACACAATAGATTACGAGATAAAACAATCGATTAAGAGTGATATACTGGAAATAACAGATAATCCACAAGAGTATTTTATCACGCAAGAAAAGCCAGTATCGATTGTCAGCAATCTTACTAGCTCGTTAAAAAAGCTCGATAGCAATACCGAGCCTAAAAAGTCTGTGACATTTCGTCATGACTTAATCACAGGTAAAATAATCAGTGAGAAATGTATGGTCGTATTGTATGATAGATTATAAACAATTAGATATCTATCAGTATAAAATAGATAAAAAATATAATTATTGTGAGTGCCCTAAAAGACGGTTTTAAAGTAAAAATGTTCTCACTTCAACGTGAAGTCGTAATTATATTTTCTATTAGCATACCACTTGAGTAAAAAAACAAAACAAACGTAAACACAATTTACTTCTGGTGCGTTTAAAAACATATTTTGTCGTTACGTATCTACCCTTATTCAGGACTTTCTTTTTACACCCCGTAAAAAAATTGCGTTTACTCTTCAAAAGTTGAATTATCGTTCGAATTATTCCGGTGCATGAATTTATTCTGGTTAATGTTCCTCATTTAAAGAGAATTTGATAAGTTATTATGCTGGATTCCGGGTAATAAATGCGGTTAAAAACAAAACAATTACAATATTATGAAAATATTTAATTGTATGCAAAAATATATTATTTAGATTTCTATAAATCTTGTTTTAAATAAAGGGTTTTTTTTTTAAATTTAACATTAATTTGAACGATACACTCAATTAGTTTCTTTAAATAAAATAATCTTAGTTATTTGTATATAGAATAATACTAGATTCAATAGTGTTATATGATATAGTAATTATTATAATATTATATAGTATTAATAAAATAACATAGTTCTAAATTATAATTCTGGATTTGTTCTATTATGACTTCTTAACACACAAGAAATTTCGAGCAATTTATATTACTCAAGTTATTTTTTATATTAATACGATAAACGAAAGAAGAACAACCAAATAATACTCCAATGAAGCATCATTATTTGTTTAATATTTTTATTTCATTTCAATTATACTAGTCTATACAACTTCAGATTGAAAGTGCTGTAAAATGGTATGTAGAATAATATTTCACAACTAAAATTTCTAACTATACATTTTTGAAACCTTTTCATAATAATTAATATGACATACATATTACAACCATACATCCTAATATATTAAATACAAACTTCAAATTTCAAATTATTAATATATTTCTATAGTCCATAATACAGATATAATGGTAAATAATAATAATGTGAATTGAATTTTAAAATATTATCAGATATCAATTATTATTTGAATCAATTTGTTTGTAAATATTAGTAATCTACATTCTAAATTAATGCCCGCTGCATTATTGAGGCGTTTATATTTTAAACAAAAATAAAAATCTCTTTTTTAAAACCGTTTTGTTTTATAATTACTTGTAATAATTTTTAATGTTAGAATTCTATTTGTAATTTGTATAGTATATCTATGTAATATTATAAATGTATAAACATGTATAATAAAATAATAGAAACTTTATCTTATTATGTAACGTATTTAGTGCATTTGATTTGAACTAATAATTTATCATTTTATCGTTTATTTTTAAAAAATGTAAACTTATCAAGTTTGTAATATAGATAGAGTAGGTATTAAAATGTTTTATATTACAAAATATTATTATGCTTACGTAATCTTTGAAAATTATCACATACCATTTTTTTTTCTCAAAATGTATTTAGTCTGTACTGTACTTTAGTAGATACAAGTTGTGTAACTTATCATAAAAATAAAATATATATATAACTTTGAAAGATAACATAATATTGATAGTAATTGTGCCACTAAATCATATTGATGCCCAAAGTTATGATGAAACTATACCGTTAATGAGATGATGCGATAGTAGTTGCTACTGTATATGAAACACTTTAGTCTTGAGATAATATAATTTAAATATGTCTTTAAACAATTTTTTTCAATGTCCACTTTAAGCGCACATTATGGTTTTTTTGAAACGTTCTAGATTCTGAGTGGAACGATGAATGTATAGATTTTACAATGATGTCTGTTTTTTTTTTTTGGTGTGTCTGTCATCACGGTTTGGGGCAGTAAAACTGCTTCGTTTTTCTTCAACAGTATATTTTTCGATGGGAAAGTGAATCTAGTTGGTGTATTGGGAGGTCAAAGTTTGAAATTCCCAATAGTTTTCAAAAGCACTGAGAAAAACAACATACAAATTAAGGGAAAACGAGAATTTTTATGCAAAAACGTTTTTCGACAAAATGGATATAGGTTTTTGAAGCAACTTTTAAAAAAATGAACATATATATATGTAATTTTCACTGGTTGTTTATATTGACATTTTCTATACACGATAAAATTTTCAAAAGATTTTGATTTGTTTTGAACTGTTTAGGGACATTTTCATTTTCCAATTTTATAAGTTTTTGTTTCTATGAATGGCAAAAAAACTTTATTTGTTGAGAAAAATGCTTGAACATTTATTACGACGCTCATACTACATTGTAGCAATGAGATTTGAAAAATATTAAAAATTCTTAGTCACAGTTTTTATTTATAAGCATTTAAAGTTCAAATCTTGAAAAAATACGGAAAAATCACGAAAATTGTCAAATTATTTTGAGTTAAGAATTCGTTAAAATTTTTCTTTTTAAATCTAAGATTTTAAAATCTAATACGAAATTCCTCATAAGTTTGTCTAACTTTATAAAAAAAAAAATGTCCACAAGCAAAAAAATCAAATTTTTATGAGCGTTTGAAGTTCATATTTTTACAAGATTGGATATTCACTCGATTTCTGATGTAGCGGTTTTATTATCTTATTGTTATTCAAAAACGAATAAATATAGATACATAAAAATTTTACTGAATTTTATATTTTTATTTTCTATATACGATAAAATTTTGAAAATAATTTGACTCTTTTTGAGCTGTTTACGGACATTGTCAGTTTTCAATTTTTTAATTTTTTTTTTCTATGAATATCATTAAAATGTTATTTGTTGGGTAAAAAAGCGTAAACATTTAATGTAAGGCTACTGATATATCGTTACAATAGCAGTTGAAAAATATTAAAAATACATTGCCACAATTTTTTTTTTATAAGCATTTTAAGTTTAAACTTCGACTAAATTTAGCAAATTTATAATTTAATAATTATTTTGTGGTTAAAAATTTATAAAATGTTCAACTTTTATAGTTAAGGATTGAAAATTTTAAACAAGGTTCCACGTAAATAAGTAAATATATAAATTACTTTTTCTGAATCATCTTGTTATTTTTATCATATTAACAAAATAAAATAAAAAATTAATGGTTCTTGAATAACTATTCCAGTAGAATCCAATAACGCTCATGGATAAACTCTCAGATATCTCTTAGCACCTCAAAACGCATATACGTACTTTTAGTTTAGTAGTGTCAGACATTAATATTATTTTTTACAGAGAAAAAATGCAGTATGAGCACATTTATTAATAGCATAACCATGAAATAATATAAAATAATATAATATAATCATGGTTGATGGGCCAAACCACAATCACAGAATTGATAACAACCAGAATGTTAATAACGGGGTCTTCTAAGACCGTGGTTAACAGCGTATGTTAATAAATTGTTATAATCTCTGATAATATGATATTGTGTGATACGGCTAGAACATTATCATTAATACTAAAAAAAATACCATTTAAATACTGTGGTCAGTTACTGCCTTTTTGCGTAGCATGTGTTTGATACTGCTTTTTTGCTTAGTATCATTTATATATTCTTAAATACGTATATGTTTAACCACGTTTATTAAACAAGACATTGCATTTATGGTATTTTTGCTAAGAAATCAAAAAATTCGTCTTAAAATAACGAATATTTTGATATAATAAACTCATTTTTCAAATGTTGTCACTTACTACCTTTTGGCTTAGGAGAGCAGTATTAATATAATATAGGTATAATAAGATGGTTGTATTAGACCAAATATTTTTTAAAAAATCCCAGTGTTAGTTAGTTTTTGTATCAAAAGTATTTTGTGCTTCAGTACCTATTTCTTGATGTCTTCCCTTGCAGTTTAAATTATTGATTAATTATTTTTGATTTAAAAAAGTTCCCTTTATTTGATTATCATATGAAAATCGGATTTATGTTCTTTTTTTCATTATTTGGAGTTAATCTTAGTCTGAGTTTAGGTACAACTAGATATTACACAATATTTTACATTAATTTTACTACTTGTAGATAGGTACCAGTTGTGGACAGATAAATTAGGACTTGGTTTCTAATAATCTTCTGACCTCATATTATAATATAGGTACTTATAGAGATCGCATTGTATAAAGGTAGATGTAGGTAATTAAAGACTATATTATGTACTATTTTTACGTTTTAGTGTTTTTCTGAATATCACATTCCAGAGACAATTATTTTAATGTTTTCTGTTTTACTATATTGCAGGGTGTCACGAAAAGTCGTCGGACGGTCACGACACTGATAGTGGATGCGGCGATTACTGTGGCAGTGGAGAAAAGAGTTGTTGTTCGTACCGAAACAACAGTCGATCACCATTATTGGAGACGACGGCTATAGATTCTGGAGACATGGTATTGGTGGACGACTGGCAGCCGGTGGACTTTGCGGATGCCTCGCAGCCGACCTCGATGGCGCCACTTCCGGCCGGAAGCGATACTTCTATCCGATGTGTGGTGCAACCGCCACCAGACATGTTGGCCACACACGTGTGCGTTGAAGTCGGACTGGTCAAACAGCATGGCACCACCGCGGATGGTTCCCCGACAATCGTGGTGTGCAGCGTGGACGTGGAACCATGTCGGCAACCACATATGTTATTCATGTCCGGGGTTACCGACAAGTCGTCGTCGACGGTACCTGAACCTGGGACAGATGGCTCTGGTGGTGACAGTAACGACGATGACGTTCTGGACCGAATATCCCAAGACCTGGACTATCTGCTGAACCGGAAGAACGTCGTCGACTCGAACGTAGTCGAGTCGGATTGCGACGGTGACGTTGATTGCAACCAGAAAAAGAAAACCAAAGACCTAACCTAACCCTGAGACGCAAGACTCATCGGCTTTGAAGAAACTCTAAATGCCAATGCAAACTATATCCGATCATACCCCAGCGCCCACCGAATCACACTTACGCCGGCCGTTGATCACGTTTTTGGTTACCGTTTGCCTCGAATTTATAATAATTTATTTAAATGTTAAATAATTACTATTTACATTTTTTTTTTCATACGAGTATTACAATTAATTGTACATCTATTTAAAACATATTTGTTCACGATATTGTATAATAATATGATCGTTGTATTATTAATACGTTCGTTTTTCGAATATATTACTACTATTATTATTATTTTGATTATCATTATATCGTTGTTCTTAAGTGTTTTGTGTACAGCTATAAAATATTATTATTATTATTTATACTGTTTTTTGTTGGTCTTTTTTTTGTAAGAACCATCGCATGTCACAGGCGATGTTTTTCGAACCAAAAAACTGTGTTTTTGTTGTGTCATTCGTATTTCATAAAATATCATTTACATTCTGCCGTATAGTACATATACAGATTATAATATTATTGTAATGTATGTATTACTATTATTAGTATTTCTAATATTAAAGTGCCGCGGGTCATAGGCTATGCAGCACGATTTTTCGTCGGTCTTTAACGAAAATGTATTTTTTCGGGCCCCCGTTTGATTCAATATATTCACCTGAACCTACCAATATTTTATTTTCCCGCAACATGAACCAATAATACAGTGCCTATAAAAAACTATTTTGAGTTATGGAACGTGGTCGTTAGTAAACTCAATTTTCAATTATTTTTTCAAGAAGACAATAAACTTTTAAATCACCTGTATTTGTAATGCGTACAAGTGTGAAAAAAAAGAATAATAACAGCATGTTTGTACACATACAGTTTTATTTAATAAGCAAACTAAAAATACTTTTTGTGTAATATTTTTTAAGAAACACGGAACAGATATTATTTTATTCGATATTGAACACCCGAGAACCAGACAATGGTTTGTTCAGCTGATATTATTTTGTGGAAACTTTTTAAAAATTATGACGATAACAATGTGAACACCTTAATAAATAAACTATTCTTTATATTTATGAGTAGAAGTGTATCATGTTTTTATATAGAGTACTAAAACTCGAGACTGAGCGGTAAATTCTATTATACCAGCCATAGCAAATAAGGACATTTTTTTAAATGCACCCATATTAAAAAAATTATTTAAGGCATTTAGATTTAGATATACATATAATATATATTATATATTATAACCGCAAAAACATTTTCACCCAAATACCATTTGGATATCTAAGTCGATAGAATTACCGTTTGACTAACATAGTAATAATATTTATTAAAAATGTTTCTTTTAGAAGACAAATTATGCATTTAAAATATATTTTGTTGAAATTAAAGTTAATAGTTTCTTATAAATATGTACCCGCAACTGGTCTAATGATATTCAATACAATAATAACTACTGCCCGCTGTTTAAAACAATTGAACAAATTCATACGAATAAATAATAAAAATTGTTAAGCTGTTCATTTCATTTAAAATAATACATACAGTTTAATACTAAACTTAACTTGTATTAAACAGTGAAAAAAATTCAAAATAGATTTGTAAAAGTTCCAAAATATAAAATCATATTAATTTAACATTATATTAAATATAAAATGTTATTTTAAAAAGAAAGACAATTTATTGCGATTGCGGTTGTAAAAGTTTGGCGGTGATGATGAAAATAAGGAAAATAATAAAGGACATTTGTAACTCTTTAAAAGGACTATCAGTCAAAAAAAAAAAATCCTCGTTAAACAGTGTTGGAAAATGTATGACATCGTTTTTTTCAATTATTTGCACTAGTAGAACCAAAAAAGGTTAAAATGAAGACATTTTTCGTCATTTGGCAGTTAAGGTTTATAAAAAATAATGACTTATTTTATAAATTTATTTATTAATATCTATTTCAAGTACTATAATATGATTATTTCTGGTGACTAGATATATATTTATATATGATAATTTTTTTATAGTTATTTCATTGTAATTTTATAATAACAATTCAACTTACCAGCTACTGTATTAATAATAAGTAATTAAATATAATAAAAAATAACCATGCTGACTTCGCACAGAATCGTTTTTCATATACAATGATATTATATCATTGAATTCAAATTTAATGTCATCTATTGAACAGTCACCCACTTTTAACCTACTGTACAGCAGAGCAACATTCAATTACCCGCTTTTTTTGTTTACTTTTCTTAGTAATAATTCGTTTAGTCCAATCTATAAAACCATTTTAATCTTGAAGACATAATAACGCCAATATAATAAATACAATCAAAAAACAATTTTATCTTTATATAAAACGAATCAAAAAAACCTATCAATTGTTTAAAATAAATATAATTTCATATTTTATTCAACAGTAAACATCAGAATTTGAAGCAACAAATAATTTAAAAATAAATTTTTGGTTTTTCAGTATGAAAATAAAAAAAACTATTTATTGTATTTTTGTTGAACTTTGATTGACATCAAAAGTAGAAATTTTCAAAATGGAATTGGGATTATACGAAACATAAAAATGATTATTTGCATGTATTTGTTATCAACTCAACTACATGTTATTAGTATGTTACTTGAGTTAGTTTATTTGGTTTAGTATTCAAGTATTCCTAATAGTTTTGACTTTGAAATATTATTTTGATCTGTGTGACTGCATGTGCAACTATCATGCATAATTTATGAGTTATGGTGAAATATTAAGAGGTCTATAAGGTCGTAGCCACAGTTGTATAGTATTACTAACGCATAATATACAAAAATATATACGTTCAGATTCAACAATTCAAATTTTGTGTGGTTATAGTTTTAATATATAATAGGTACTGCAAATTCGTCCTGTTATCAAACTAAATATAAGAACACGATTTGAGTTCTCTCGTTGGTTTATGTGATATTTAAATTTTTAAGTGAGTTATTATACATGCATTTAATAATAATGATTTAAACACCTACTCATTGTCAAAACTCGTTTAAACATTAAATTATTAAAATGTACCTATAATAATATTCTAACGTTTAAGTTTGGTAACAAAATTCACTCTAATATTTAAGTTAACAAAAAAAAAAAACAACTGTAAATTCTCAACTGACATTTTGGTAGGTATGTAATGCGTTACATACCGCGAGTATGGCGACCTCTTAAAGCCGGGTTATGTCACTGCGTGGAATGAATGATTATCTCCTGTAATTAAATATAATATTTTGGTTATGTACAACGTTATGTCTGTATATTATGTACTTTGAATCTATACGTACCGGTACGTCCGTCAAGTATAAATCCCATAAATTAATTTATTAATATTCCCACGTGAAATAACTATAATTATAGTATCACAAATTAAATAAAACAAAGTAAATAAAATCTCTCTAGTAAAATAATGTATTATTTAATCTGTTAAATTATCATTAAAAAAAATTATATTCATCAAATTCAAAAATGATTTAACGTACGTACTTTAAAAGTTCACAAAAATGCTTATATTACCTATCATTATCTATTATTATCCATCATTATCATTATCTATCTATGCGTATAAAACGTAGCTGTCAGCCTAAATATTATATTTAATATAAATAAGTAATATTATGTTTATTGCAAAATAAGTGATTTATTTTTTTTTATTAGCAATAGGGTAAGTTGAATCAGATTTATTATAAGTAAGTATTATTCTCAACCTATTAAAATGGAAAATCGTAATATTTTTAATTGCTTACAAAATATTTAACAAATGTTGTCCTCATTTAAATTTCAAATAAGTACCTCTTAATTAATAATTATTGTGGATTTCCAATCAAATTGTTTTTATTAATTCAATCAACAATAGTTTATGATGAACCTTGTGTTAAATAGTCAAACATTTTTGAACATTTTGACTGGGCATACATATTTTTATTAACATTAATAGAATAAAAACTAAAAAAAAAAAAAAATGCATGCCTGTAAATATTTTTTTTTTTTTAAAGAGTCAAAATAATAAATATTTGAAAAATAAATGATTTAAGTCACATTTGATGAAATATTCAAATAAATTAACCACAATTATTTGTTTTTGAATTACAATTAAATAAGGAAATGAAATTTGGAAAATAACGGGTTTGTCGTAAAAAAATAACAGTTTTTACTATAATTTTAATTTTTCACTTCTTTTGAGTAATTTACCTAACAGAAAAGATTTTAATATCATAGTAAAGGTTCTGAAATTTCATGAATTTTTTTTTAAAAAATATTTCACGAAACTTTCATGAAATATTTCATATTAATGAAATTAAAAACAAATTTTAATTTAAAACTATAGTAGAATTAGTAGAAAGTATAGTTAACACCTCTAATAAAAACTATTATAGAAATATTTCTTCCATAGTACAAATTACCTAATAATTATCCATCTTATGTATATATAATATCTTCTTTATATCATGACCAGGAATTAAATATTGATAGTAAATAATCAGGTATGAAATCAGTATGACCACCTAGTGATGATTTTATGAAACATGGCTTAAAAAAATAATTTAATAAAATATATTTTAAAATATTTTAAAATGAAAATTTCATGTGAAATTTTTCATACTCATAACCCTAAAATCATAGTTGAAGATCGCAGTATTTTCAATAAACCAAAAGAGGATGAAACGAAAAATGCATTTTTTTGTTGAAAAACACACATAACATTATACACATTTCCAAATCAATATATTATTTATCGTTCCGCTTAAAATCTCAAATTGATTTATTGACGAAGTAAAATATGACAACCAGACAGTGGTCAGCAATAATGCATTACTATAAAAAAAAATATGTTTCACGATGTATCACATACGGTTTGAATCTCTGTTGTCATCTGATCTAATTTATAGATTATAATAGTATATATATTTATAGTTATATATCTAGCAGTATTTTTGGTGGGGATGCGCTAGAAGTATATATAAAAGAAAAGAAAAACTGATTAAAAAATTACTGTATTATTAGGTAAAATATCTACAGAGTGAACACTCTGAGGCGTGCCTGCAGTGTCAATTATTTTTGTTGTATTTCAGTGAACTAAAAATAATAAAATTGAAATGAGTATAGCAGATACGTTTAGGAATGGGACGGTTTTCGTTACCGGAAGTACGGGGTTTCTGGGGAAAATACTCACGGAAAAATTATTAAGGTCTTGTGACGTGAAATGCATTGCGATTCTCGTTAGAGGTAAATATGGAGTACCTGCCAGTCAACGAGCTGCGGATATTTTTAAACAATCAGTGAGTATACATATTTTTGTAGGTACTTAGAAGTTGATGTACGGAAATAATTTTTTGAAAAATTTACAAATCAAACATTACTATTATTGCTCGCTATTAGTAATAGTTATAAATTATAAATCTATAATACTATATAATCTATTTTAAGTATGTATCATAGTTACAAAATATTTTATCAAATTTATTACAGGCACAATTTCTTTTAGGCCAGGGTACTAAATTAAATACGATTTTTGTATATTTTGTATGATGTTTCTAATAAAATCTAAATATAATTGATCATGATTCATAATTCATATATATTTACAGTAAATAATTAAATATAGATATTTTATTTGGATGTACTTTCTTTCCTAATGGTACACTTTTTAAAACGTTTAATTTTACAATATTTAATCAATAATTATACTGTGTGTTTTAAGATATTCGACCGCCTAAGATTTGAAAACCCTAACTTCGTCACCAAGATAAAAACAATTGATGGACATATAGATAAACAATCATTAGGGATTTCAACAGATGATTGTGATTGGCTGATAAAAAATGTGAATTTCGTGTTTCATTGCGCTGCTACAGTCAAATTTAATGAAACTCTTGATATAGTAACAAAACTAAACATCGAAGGGACAGAAAATGTATTAGCAATAGCGGCTAAAATGAATTATCTTAAGGTAATAGAAAATAGAAATAGATCGTTAAAATGTATATTTATTTAATACGAATTAGGTATACAGTGCGATTAATTGAACTATTTTTTAAAAGTACCAATACAAATATAAAATAACCTTTATTACCTTTATTTAACGTTTTCAAAATTGAATTTTTGGATAGTTTTAGACAAATTAAATTCAAAATAACTAACAAAATAATTAAATATTATGGTAATTAAGAAAATTTGTGAAAAAAATCACGGAAATCGTATATAAACTATTAATCTTTTCAGGGTTTTGTTTATGTATCAACCGCTTATTCTCACTGTCCAAGAAGTGTAATTAAGGAAGAATTCTATCCCGTTTCAATATCAGTCCAAGAGTTAAAACAATTAATTGAAATAGATGAAAAAACTAGCAAGTAAATAATTTATTTATTATTTCATATTTTTCCTATTTTTTAATTTATACAATATATTCCGTGAAAAATAGCGTTTTGGAAGATTGGCCTAATACATACTCTTTCACTAAAGCACTCACAGAAAATATGATATCAACAAATGAAAACCAATTGCCAATTTCAGTGTTTCGTCCTTCAATTAGTAAGATTTTCATGTTTATATTTTGAAAATACGTTATAAATTAAATATGTTTGATTTTCATTGTTCATAATATTTTTGCAAACAAAAAACAAAATTTATCTTTTGAGTTGATTAAAATATAATAATATTTACTTACTTTTTTAATCGAAACGTGTAATCTAAGATATTAAACAACGGTATTGTAGTAGGGTGCACAAAATCTGAACCAGAACCAGGTTGGATGAATAATGTGCAAGGGTTAGTTTATGTAGTTAATTCAATCATGCTCGGATTTTTAAGAGCAGTTACAATGTCAATGGATAAAAAAACCGATATTGTCCCAGTTGACTACACTGTCAATGCACTAATTAGCGTAATGTGGGATACGGTAAACCGGTATGTGTTTTATAAATATTTGTACTTACATGATCATTTTTACATTTGAAACGTGATCGTTTATATTTTATTCTGTTTTTCGAAGGTATCAAGATGGTAACAAAAAAAACAAGAAACCAAAAATTTATAATTACGTGTCTAGTTTTGACAGCCCAGTACATTGGCTGACGTTCTTTAACTATAGTAGGATATAATAGCCGATTCGAAAACACTGACCCTGCTGACCCTGCTGACCCTGCTGACCCTGCTGACCCTGCTGACCCTGCTGACCCTGCTGACCCTACTGACCCTGCTGACCACCGGCGGCACCTCGCTCACGTGTGCGACATGTATTTTTCCCCACCACCCTTTTCCCTGCCAACATGGTCCACTGCCGCACTTCGCGTACGTGCGCGATTATTAACGCATGCGCACAACAAATCTACCCCACCACATGCACTCGTCGGGTAACCCGCCATCTACGTAGCCGGCATATTTTACTAACGCATGCGCACAACAAATCTATCCCGCCTAGCTATGTATAAAGGCTTCGCACGAGTCGTCGAGCATTCAGTCTACGTCCGACCGTATACGATACCTGATGTTTTTTTTCGTTCTTTTAACGTTATTTTATAAATTGTCAGTGTTAAGTTATTTTATATCAGTCTGCATCAGGTCTTTTACGATACTTCAATCGTTGCCATACCTGGTGTTTTTACATTTGTATAGTTATTTTATAACAAGTGCGTTCATTAACATGGCTGGCTCAATCACTGATAACTTAACTTTATACAAGAAGACCTTCAACTATGTACCACCAACACCACCAGCCGAACTTATTGAAGCAACCAATTTCACGCTGGACTTTGTGAATCGCAAGTTTATCCAAATTGGTATTGACCCGACATATAATTTCAAAGTCGTTTTGCTTATAATAACGCCATCGCGTTATGTTCGAATTACACCGGACTTATTAAAGCAGATATTGGATTTTATGGGTCATATCCTTTCGTTCATATTGGACAAACCACAAAGGTACAGACGAGTCACATTTTTCGAAACTGATGTTTTTAAAGTATCTAGTATGGTGTATGGTAGTGAAAATGTATTAGTGGTAGAATCGAAAAATACAGAAGGATGTAGAGTTCTTCTAAATCGTTCAGATCTTATTCAACTGCAATGTTTAGAATCTTCTATTTTTGAAGCAATCGTTCGAAAAGATATATTTACCAGCCCATTAGTTTTAAAACAAATTGATGAGTTCGGCGCTTACCTAGAAGCGAGATGTTCTCAAGAGAAATCACCACCAAAAAATTTTGAAGAGATGAAAATGTACATTAAGAACATTCAACTCGATCGGGCTGATAAAGTGGTGCAATCTATTCCAAATCTTTCCAGACAAATTCAGATATATGCTGCTACACAGTTGGCTGAAACTTGGGAAAATCGGAAGACACAAAAATCACAAGAGGTAATTCAATAATATATTATATTTACAGAAATATTTATTGAAAATATTTATTATTTTAGTCATGTAATGCTGACTCAAAAATACTGTCACCCAGCTGTTCGCCAAAAAACATTATCTCCAGCTTACAGGATGATTCCTATACAATACGTGACGCATTTGATAAGCCGGAGGATAACATCCTAGCTAAGGTAATGAATAAAAATAATTTTTAACTAAAAAAAAAAAAATCTTATATTTAATTAATTTCCCAGCCGCTAGATAATATTGACGGTCCACAATCACCCTCATGTCCCATAAGAGAAGGTTTCGATTTCCTCAATCGATTTGATTCACCGCTATCAACTTACACCAATCACCCCACTGCAGCACCATTACGTGGAGTGAAGCGTCGACTACCAAAATCACCAGCGAGTCCACAACCATTCGATGTTAATGACGGACCGGATTTCTTCGATCCAATTTTCACATCAACACCAATTCAACCAACTTACACCCAACACCCGGCACCAGTTCGCGATATTAGACGAAGATTATTTTAATATTTGTAGGAAATTAAATAAATTTATGTGAAATAAAAACAAGCGTGATATTTAAATCAGATTTTTTTTTTTTTATTTATTAGAAAATAAGGAAATAATTATAAAATACAAAAAAAATTACATGGTATAAAATAATTATAAGGTATATAAAAAAAAAATTACAAGGTATAAAATATTTACAATTTTCTAACGTCACCACTAAACGGATTATAAGTTATAATCTGGTCATGTAGTATTAAACAATAAGCTGCAGTCTTTTCTGGAATAACTGTTTCCGTTTCAAATTCAATTCGTAGGTCTACGGTTGATGATTTAACGTTGTCGTTCTGGTGTGACAAATCAACAACTATGATTGGAACATAATTTTGAAAAATATGTTTTGATAATAATGGTGCGCTATAGTCTCTCTCATAATACGATTTTTGAAAGTCTGTATAGGCCTTATACAGTATACTAGTTGTATTTTTTTTAAAATCAGCGCGAAAGTCTTCATATGGGTACACTTCAGAATTTAAGTGAACCTTAAGGTTTTTTAATTGACAGTGATCGAATCGTCCGGCATCGTTTTCAATATTTTTTTTTCGATCTGTCTGTAATCCAAACAGCACAAATCTCGGTTTTTCCAGCAAGCTGCTGGACTTTACCGTCCACGAATGAGAAGTATTTCTCGGAAGTACAGGGTACTCACATAAATCCCATGTGCGGAAAGCACATGATAGTGTTTTATGTGAATCTATTACTTTTATCAGTCTTAATTTTTCTTTATCACTGACTTTGATAATGGGCATCTTCCAATTCACCTTAGTAAGTTCGATTGTAATTTTTTTATTTTTCTCAACGGCTGCGGTTGCACCCGTACCAACAACGTGTATCGCATCCAGGTCGGTAGATGCACGATTTAAAATCAATTGTTGATTACAATTAAGTAATATTTTTTTATAGTCTTCACAGAATCCGAATAAATGTTTTAGAGGGATACACCCGGTAAATACATTGTCGGTCATAAAATTTTTATTATCTTCAGTATCCATCATTGAATCCCAGGCGGCGTTATCCATCGTATTCAAATCGTTTGGAGTATACGAGCAGTAAGCTTTTAAACAAGAAGAAATTCCCGGTGTTTTTAATTTCTGTATTTCTATACCATTTATTTCATATCGCATTTCGGAGAATAAAAATGCTAATCCGTTATTTGAAAAACGAACATCTCCAACAGCATCGGCGGGTTTATTCACTCTTCCTTCAATGTAAATAAAACTCTCACACGGTAAAGTGTATGCATCCATATTTAAAATACTTATTCTAATTTCATCGTTATTAGATAAAGACATGTTTGAGTACGGAGTGAACGAATGATAATTCATTTGGGTTATTTTACACTCGTCGACAAAGTCGGCCGTAACGTCTAAATAAGTGTCATCCATATTTATTTTTAAGCTTGCAACGAACGGAGAAAATTTAAATTATTTTTAGTGATCTTGGTATCGTTTTTTTTCGGCTTAGAAATAGTTTTTTTTGATGTTGACTTCTTAACGGCATACGGTGAACTGACAGGTTTTTTGATTGTACTGGGTTTTATATTAAACTTGAGCGCCATATCCAGGCGTGATTTGTAGACGGACTGTTATTGGTTCACCGCGAAGATTAATTAGACAATCGTTTTGATCTTTTAGTGTGATATTCACCCTAGTTACTGATCTCGTGTTGAGAGCATAAAAAACTGGATGTCTAGGTACTTCAACGATTTTATACCCTGCAGGTACAGATGGATAAAACTCGTGTATAGTCTGGCTCGGCGCTCCGTCACAGAATGAACCGGTGATTAAGTTGCAATCCACTTTTATACTGTTTATTTTCATAATATTAACTATATTTTCCGATTCGTAACTAGATCCAGTGGCGTATACATTATTTTTAAACCCTAATAATGTAGCTATACTATTTCCAGCTGATAAGTCTACGTCATCACTACACGACATAATACACTTTAATGTTCTGCTGTTTGCTTTTAATTCAAACCAAGAGACATATTCTGGTAACATTTTCTGTATAATACTCTCTAGTTGGTCCAATTCATACGTCCCTGTAGGTATAATTATGTTTTCTTTCAGTCCTATTAAATTTCGGAAACCGATAGTATTGCAACCAGGTTCGATGTTTGGTATTGAATTATTTGTTTGTATGCTCAAAAGGCATATTTGTGCTGTGCTTCCTACTTCCAACGATGGAAAAATATCGCATGACAATTCACTAGAGTTCCCGTTTAATGTTATCGTGTACATGATAAAAATTTTAAACACAAGTGACCACAGTTTGTAGTATTATATTTCTGTTCTCTGCTATAATTGAAATTGATTTCGCACCCGTTAAAATATTTTTGTACTTCTAATGGAGGTGGTAGATTTCCAAAACTGTCATAATATTGAACTTTATTTCCGATTTTTTTATACGCTACCCAGTGAGTACCTGTACCGTTTTCCGCATCCAAGTTAACAATCGCTGATTCTATTCGTTTACGACGAACGGGCAACCTATCTCGAGTAAACACGCCGATGAAATGAGGTATTTTAATCAAACGAGCGATTTTTACAAGTTCGAAATCGTACAAAGCTCTTCTAGGTAACGTACTCATTAGTTTTTTTTAGTTTTTCTTGTTTTTGAACCCCCACCACTTTTATAAGGTGCGAGATTTAAGCCTGTTCCGATTTTATACGAGTTGCCTTTATACGGCGCGATGTATAATCCACCGCCCAAATGAGATTTTGAATTTCTTTTAAATTCACTGGCCATCTTAACAACGTTGGCAACACCACCAGTTAGCGCTCCGAGTGCTGACAAACCGGCAAAAATCGGAATGAGCGGCAACACCCCACCCTTTTTTGGAATTGATATAATCCTTGGAACTTTAGTTTTTTTATTTTTGAATGTTTTTCGTGCGATAGTAACACATTTTTTACTTAATTTCATAAGGTTTTTTTCACCGATATTTTTCTTTATAGCGTTTTTAGCTGCTTTAATGGCCGCTTTAAACCCACATCCAGCCCCGATTTTACGTTTTGCTTTCATGGCGGTAGTCACACCCCAAGCTACAGCTTTTTCTTTTAAACTAGAATCTTTAGACTTGAACCTATCCCAAGCTCGCTGCTCTAATATATAGTCAGCCTGGTTACGATCTGTGATAGAGTTACTACGATCGTATGCAATATCGTGGTCTCTACACGCAGTGTCTAATGGGTTTATTCCTTTATCTCCACGAGCTAAACGTTTGTTTAAATTTGTTCCAGGACCACAATATTGATAACCTATAGAGAAATAATATTATTATTACTTTTGCTAATAAAAATATACGTATATTATGATCTCACCAGGGACGTGAAGCTCGAGCGGTAATTTATTTATAAGCGTGTTGATAATACCAGCACCATTCTTGGTCTTTCTTCGAGCGGGTGACATCGTGCACTGATCACGTTCTCAGTGTTACAGAGATATTTAAAAATGAAATTCCTTAAACAAGATATTCAACTTACAGTTGAAAACGTGGACCCGCCTACTTCGTATAAAAAACAAAGACATGGAGCGCTTCTACCTAATACGATACGCTCGCTTATCGTGGGTCCCTCTGGCTGCGGAAAAACAAATTTAATTTTCACATTATTAACCAATATAAACGGAATACGATTCCACAACGTATACATATATTCGAAAACATTGGATCAACCTAAATATAAAATGCTTTGCGATATATTATCAGACATTGATGGAATAAAATTATTCACGTTCTACGAAAACGAAGAAGTTATAGCACCCGAAGAAGCTTTGCCGAACTCTGTTTTTATTTTTGATGATATTATTTCTGAAAATCAGAATATCGCAAGAACTTACTTTTCCAGAGCTAGGCATAATTTAATAGACGTTTGCTACCTGGCTCAGAGTTATTCAAAAGTACCAAAACAACTTTTGCGTGATAACGCTAATCTTATTGTATTATTTAAACAAGACGAAACTAATTTAAAGCATGTATACAATGAGCATTGCTCTGGTGATATGTCATATGCAGAGTTTAAAGACTTTAGTACATCGTGTTGGAGTCTGGGGAGATTCGAGTTTGTCGTAATAAACAAAGACTGCGAACGTGACAACGGTCGATATCGTCACGGATTTGACACATTCGTCGTTATATAAAGTGTTGTTTTTATGAAAATACCTCATTCTCAGACATGGCTGCTAACGGTGAGGTACTCGGAGAATTGATTAAAGCCAAAGAAAATATTAAACGCAAGTATGTCGCATTAAAACACGGAAAAGCTGATATTCACTCAATAGTATCAGAAACGTTAAGTCCGATTATCGAACCATTGAACAACATAAAACATTTAAATCCTACAACATTTCAATCTCCACCCACGGAACTTGGAAAAGGCTCTCAAGATTCTCAATATTTCGAAATAAACGACACAGAAGATTCGCTAGCTTTTAAAATAAACGACTTGTTTAAGTCTTACGATATAGACAAAACGTATGGACCTAAAATACTAAAAAACGGAAGTGTACATTTGGGTAAAAAAGAAATTAATCTTGTCGACAAAAAGTTGATTATTGAAGATACTTCATACCCGCTAACACAAGGACTCGGTAATTTAGTATTTTCGAAATATCCGAAATTCTACACCAAACACGATTTAGACGCATATAAATCTTTATTAATTCAAACATCAGCGCACCTAAAAGCAGGTGGGAAAGAAATTAAAAAAGGTGGTAATAAATTCAATGATATAATCAAACCATTGTTCCCATCTTCAGGTAGTGGATTATCTATGAAATTACAAAAACATAGTTTAGTGTACTGGAATGATCCTAATGAGTTAGTCGATAGATTACGGCTACTATTAGCGTCAAAAGCGGCTGGTAATACAGGGCTTTCCAACGAAATACTCTCAATTTACGAAGAATTGTATGAAGCGGGGATAATAAAACGTATTCCAAATGTCTAAACGCGAAATTGCAAACGAACTACACAAACCTGCCAGAAAAAATTATACAAGACGTAGAGTTAATGTTTATGGCAAAAACGATCTATGGCAGGCTGACTTGGTCGAAATGATACCATATTCAAAACAAAACAAGGGATACAAGTATATTTTGTGCGTCATAGACTGTTTTACAAAGTTTGCTTGGGCCATAGAATTAAAATCTAAAACTGCTAAAGAAGTTTCAAATGCAATGTCAAAAATACTACTCAAATGCTCACCAAAACTTTTACAAGTCGACAATGGGAAAGAATTTTACAATACAACATTCGACGCGTTGATGAAAAAACACAATATACACAAATATTCTACGTATAGTACAACGAAAGCGTGTATTGTAGAACGTTTCAACCGCACATTGAAAGAAAAAATGTTTAGAGAGTTTACGGCACGTGGTTCGCACGAATGGATATCAATTTTACCTTCATTGATTACCGAGTACAACAACTCAAAACATAGGACAATAGGTATGACACCTGTACAAGCTGATGCAAATCCGGAGGCTGTCGTTATTAAACAACGAAAAATTATTAATGGACCAATCAAATTTAACGTAGGTGATGACGTACGAATAAGCACATATAAAAGTGTATTCGCAAAAAGTTATTTACCTAGCTGGTCTACAGAAATATTTAAAATTGTTAAAATAAACGATACGTCACCTACTACTTATCAGTTGCAAGATTATACTGGAAAACCTATTGCAGGCTGTTTTTACACTGAGGAAATTCAAAAAACCAATCACCCAAACGATTATTTAGTTGAAAAAATTATCCGTAGGAAGGGAAAGCAAATATTTGTAAAATGGTTAGGATTTGATAATACACACAATAGTTGGATAAATACGACCGACATTAGAAAATAGTATCAGTTGAGCTATAGACATGAACGTGTTCGGAAGTTCGCAGGCTAGTGTAACAAATAAATGTATTACAAATCTCGAACAAAACATCAAATCATTTTCGAATAAACTCGATAAAATTGAACATTTACTCGAAGAAACCCATAAGTCCGTACAAATTCAAGAGGAACAGACAGAAAAGATAGAATTAACGTGCATAGATATTACAGAGCATATGACAAGAGGCGAAGTATCATTACAATATATTAAAGAATCTATAATCGAGATTAAAAAAATATTTCCTGCTATTCTGAGTCGTCTTAATACTATAGAAACTTATTATAAAGACAAGCCATAATGTCTTCAGCCATCTTGGACGTGCAATGCGTACTTAGCATCACAAATAAATATATGATTAAAGAAATGTCTATAGTCGACACAGAAACATGGGCGACTCAGCATTGGATTTTTAAAAATTCTAAATCTAAGCAGGACAATAAGAGTCGAAAAACTAATAAGTGGCTGGAAAGTTACTATCATAATCTATCAATAGAATATGGAGATGTCGAGTATGAAGAACTAAGTAGAATATTGAATTCATTAAAGTTTGGGAATATTTACGTCAAAGGAGAGCAGAAAAAACAACTTCTTATGGAGTATATACCACACGTTGCACTCATCAACATTGAAGACTTAGGCTGCCCTCGTTTGGATCAAATATGCGATGACGAAACTCTACCTTGTTGTATTTTTCATTTGGAATTTAATCCTAAACAGTGTACATTTTATAAAGTTTTTGCTATAAGAAAATGGTTTATAAATAATTCTTAAAAATGTGATTGTATTAAATAAACATTATATTTTAACATTTTTATTATATTTTTATGTGTCTGATTTTCAATTCAGGGTTATATATCACATTTACACGAATATACAAATTATTTGAGTGATATTTACAATAACAAAATAATATAACAAAATATATATACACGGTATTTACATTATAACAAAATATATATACATGGTATTTACATTATAACAAAATATATATACATGGTATTTACAATAACAAAATAATATTGAATATATATAAACTAGGTATTTACAATAACAAAATAATATAACAATATTGAATATATATAAACTCGGTATTTACAATATAAAAAAAAAAAAAATACATGGTATTTATAATCTTTAGATTATTCTAACTTTAACAACTATAAATATAACATACAGATTTAATCTAAAATGAACATGGTTTTTATAAAATGTATTACAAATATAAAAAATGTCCTAGTATTCGCTATCGGCCATCATTTCAGCCAACTCTGCATCTCTATAAAATTTATAAATAATTTAAGTTTATTATTTTAAATTATTTAAAAAAAAAACTTACTCTATTGTATAATGTCCATGAGCTAAGGTATGGATTTTGTCTTCTAGTACTATCCTCTTATCATCATAATTATTGTACGTTATTTTGTTGGATTTGACTGTCGTCAATTGGTGGTTGAACGAACGTATACACATGTTAGGCTGTCTATTATCGTCATCCAGCCCATTACCTTCAAACAAGCATCGCCGGTGCCCCTCAAATGTCATATGGTTCCTAACCACATGACCCCTAATGCCTTTTGCTCGAATATTTTCCTTCACATTAATTCCATCCTCGCCTAAGATTTTATACGCGTAAGATTTAGCACGGAGCGCACAAAACTCTGTCATAATACGGCCATCAGTCTCATCCGAAAACATACCCGGGACCTTTTTTCTCTCCGCAATATAGCACGGATGGTCTCGTGGTAAGTTAGCAGTATCCATACGGTCGAGCAAATGGGTATTATTTACAAGATCATCGTAGAAATCATCGGTTTGAATACAATATACAAGTGAATCTGTAATAATGATTTTAATTAATATATTATGTATACACAAGAGATTAGTTTTAATTTTTACCCGTGTCAGTATACATAAGCTTGATATTATCACCATAGTGCTTCTGCATTACATTGTAGTGATAATCATACATCAATGTCTTTGATATATCCAACACTGCTAAACCTGTAAAAAATGACTATTAAATAATAATAGGGGTATAAACATGCTTGATACATACCGATATAAATAGGTTTATCGAATTTTATAATTTTTTTCTCCAATGTTATTGCACTCAAGTTTTCATTATATGATTTTGCATATTTAAATGTGGACAAGTTGATCAGTTTTTGTACTCTAGCATCATTTGAAACAAGCTCCATATGTAACCGACGTCTAACCTGTTCCATAGTCTTGCCTTTATAATTTTGAGCAGGTTAGTGAAAATCAATTAAACACATATAGATACATACCAAAAATACTATTATTCATAAGCTTGAAGAAGTCTTTTTCAAAATCGTTTAAAGCTCTTTTCCTCATCTCGGTATTCAAGTTAATAAATTCTGCAAGCCAGGATGATTGATTGAATTGGATGACTCTATGCACCTAGAATAAAATTAATCATGTTAAAATGTTTAAACCGTATAAAATAATACATACTTTATCGACTATCAGCCCGTTTTTAATAGCTTGTTGGAGACTACGGTAATGTAGGACATAATTTTTCTTTGACTCAAAAGTCGCCATAAGTTTTTTTACTTTTGAACCTGCAGGTATACCGTTTTCGGGTAAAAATGGTAGATCATTATGTTTATCGTGCAGATCTATCGGGTACGTCACGTCAACCTCATACATCCGTCCTATGGGGGAGGTATCATCCAAGTTGTTAAGACCATCTAGCTTGGCTTCAACCCACTTGAAATCTCCAGACGGCATGTACTGACTCATAGCCCATCCGTATAGGTTGTTGCCTATAAAATTTTAAAAATAAATACAATTTCAAAAAAAAAAAAAAAAAAAAAAATTATACTTACAATCTTGATATATAAGCCACGATTTATCCTGCGTCTCGTCATAATCAGGTACCCTTGGGTTATTGGCTTTAGCATACCTCATGCTAGCCTGTACCAATCCGCCACGTATACCTATAATATAATTTATTTTTATAACATTTAAAACTAATTTTTTATAATTTACATACCTTTTTCTATAAACAGTAGCATGTCATAATCGGTTAGAAGCCCTAATTTGATCGATGTATATTTCAACATGGAATCGAAGCTGAAACCTGGGGCCGTATAATAGAAAGCTGGGTCTAAGTTGTATGTTTTCATGCATAGATCGCGGAAATTTTCAAAAATGTCCGCGAGCAACAGCACATCCACTTTCAGGTATAAATCAGAATAATCACCAAGGGTCTGACACCCAAAGTGTCTCCATACCTGCATAGCGTGATCATAATCCGTGTCTTTTACACCCTCCTCGTTAAGAGAGCTATAAAATTCTTCTTTTGGAGGTAGACTCGGTTCATCCAACTTATCCCAGCCATCCGTATACTCGTATGGATAAACACCCTTGCGGGTGACAAAAGGCATATCAACGTCATTAAAATATTTTGCAGTCTCGCGGAATTTCGAAAAATCTGGAGTTAAGAGGTTTTCCGCGAGACTACTCAACTTTGAGGGCATAAACCTACACGTGTCTACAAACCGTACGGTAAAAGTCCTACTTATATACTTTGAAAATGATATAAATTTCTCTTCGCTATTTGCAATAACCCTAATACTGTTAGCGTCATATCCTAACTCAGTCACGATGAAGTGAGCGTCGTAATTAGATAAATTATGAAAGAAACATGGCACGAATTTTGGTTGTGATAATTTTAAATTACAATGGGAGCATAATGATTGCCTAAATCTACCAGTCAGGTGACAATGATCGCGAACTTTCTCAACCGTATCGAAACTACGTTTGCAGAAATTACAATTTTTATTTTTATTATGTATTCGCATATCATCGTCACTCATGACTATAGGTACATTGGTCTTAAGCAATTCCTCAATTTTATGCCCCACATCAACGATATCTTCAAGAAAATGTCTGGCAACATCCTCTCGACTACTATTCCCGCGATGAACGACCGGTGCAGTCGGTATATTAAACCGCTCAATGAGCTCTAACGGAACGTCATCAGACGCCTTGACATACAACGTATAACTCATGGGCTTGTGGTCATGTATAACAGTCGTATGTCTCCCCCGTACCGCATTAGTTTTCAATAGCAGCGCTTCAAAATCGGCGTAAATAGTAAATGGATGTCGTTGAGCATGTCGCCAGTTTTCAAATTGAAGTGTTGTGCCAACATCAGGCATTCTGGGTAAAATCGGCTTATGTGTACCACAAATTAATTTATGTTCATCGAGTGCTGCCCGTCCGCTTAATTTATACTTTAATGACTGATCGTCGAATGACGTGAAGCAACGTTTACAGAAATATTTTGAATGGCCGTGTTTAGTTATTTGCGAGCGGATTAATCGTGAAAAATTCGAAATAAATACATAGTGGCTCTTTCCACCTTCGGAGTATAAAATTAAATCAAAATGATCGTCTTTTTCATTTTCTACGACTTTCAATGGGAAAAAATGATGACTATGATATTTTTTCGACGGTGTAGATATTTTTTTGTTCCCGTAAATATTTATCGATACTGCCGGATTATTTTTTTCGAATATTTTAACTTCACTCCAAGGTGTTGGGAATGTTAAGCCCGTGAAATTATATTTATTCTCGTGTCGGTAATAATTATCACCGACACGATGTTTATTAGGCCCTGTCACGTGCTTAGCGAGAATGGCCCATTTAAAACAGTGTTGATCCGTGTTCTGTGGATTGATCGTTGCCCCCCTTTTTGTAACAGAATTATGAAGTTTGATATACGACGAGCCGGGAACACAATGAAAAATATCAGAACGATTTCCACATTGATCCATTGTTTCATTTTGCCGGCCATTATTTAACGAAGTATTAGAACGGGGGTTGTCATTCACGTCATCTCGATCATTATCAAAATTAATGACGGGCAGACCGATGTTAGTAGTGTTTCCCATGGGGGCATACTTGTAGACTGTTAATAAAAGTCCATCGATGGACTCTAATACATAGCCACTACCCTTTGCCGCATATATTTCTTCCTCGTGTAATAATTTAGCATACGCCTGCTCTATTAATTCGTCTATATCAGAATCTAAAAAGATTTCACGGGCAGCCGTTTTGAATGCCCTATTTTGAGAGGAGTTTTCTACATGCGGCTGATTATATGTAGCTTCAAGTTTTAAATTAAATTTAATAGGACTGACACTAACAATTATCCTCAATAATTCAACAAGTTCGGGCTTTACATTAGCGAGAAATAAAATATAATTTTCAAAATTGTTCAGATTTTTAGCATAATACCATACAATTTTTCGACTATGTGCGGATTTAACCTCAACGAAGCCAGATGTATTAGCCTTATCCATACGAGCCTTTTTTGATTTAATACGGCTTGTTGTATTCTCTACGTGAACGCGCTTATTTCCTACAGTAGTCATATAAGAATCTACTTAAAAAAAAAAAATAAAAAACAATAAATAAATCTAGCGCCGTTAATAGAGAAAAAAATCTTACCTGGCGCATCACGTGGTCTGGCATTGTCAAGCACTTCGGCGTAAAAATCATCGTTCGACATATTATTAAAATTCTGAACCTGATTTGACGGACCTGCTGGTATATCGGGCACTATAATATTCGACGCGATCTCGATTTCACCCCGTTGTGGTAGAGGGCGTGCAA